>LPNX010171725.1:253213-361731 GCA_001517045.1 Pseudotsuga menziesii
CCAAGAAAAATGATAAGTATCCCAGGGAAGATATGCTTCAGCTTCGTCCCCGGCAACGGCGCCAAAGATGTTTGTGCCAGAAATTGTTCCTAAGGCTAAGGGAACAAGCCAACACAATCTCAAGAGAAAAACTCAATTCAAACTAGGGTTTAGGGTTTTGTTTATGTGTTTGTGGTTGTAAACTTCAAAAGAATGCAGGGAATACATTCAGCAAATAATCACAACTAAATCATACACATATAACTGATAAAGATGCATATATATCACAAAGATCCAATAAAAAGCCTGTATTGAGATTCACACATAATGGACAAGCAATACCAGAAAATGCACATCAACCAACACTGAAATTGTCAATTAAGAAGCTAAACAAGCTCACAACAAAGCCAACACAGACCAAATAAAAGGGGAAAGAGTCATATATTCATAGTTTCATCAGTAAATGTATATAAGAGTACAGTACCAGTTCACTGAACAAATCTGATGGTACAAGCAGCTAGCAGACCTCCTGATGCTCCCAAAAGCAAAACCCTCACCATGTCTTTCTATCCCTCTTTTATGATTACAAAAAGTAGTTCTATATCCCCTTCATTAGGTCTAAATTGAAACTACCCAGCAGTTACATTAATTAACTAACTCAACTAATTTACTAAAAATAGCAAATCAGATTCCTCGCAAATATGGCGAATTTCTGGAAAATAGGTGTCAAAGAAGCTTCCATATCTCTCAATTGGTGACACCTGTGTAAAAACTGAGAGAGGTTTTTGTAAATGGGTCCGTGATGGACAAAAACATCTCTTGGTTTGTAAAATTTCATTTCCAATCGATCAGAATCTGCCTCGCAAAATGAACACTAAAACAGGAAAATATTGAGTATTTAAACTCCCTGAAAAATAGGCTGCAAAGATTTAATTGAATCTTTCAAATATTGACACCTATGTAAAAAATGAGAGAGTTTTTTGTGAATGGGTCTATTATGAACAAAAACCTCTCTTTATTTTTAAAAATTCATCTCCAATCAATCAGAATCTGCCCCGCAATATGAACACTAAAACAGGAAAATATTAAAAATCCTGAAAAAATATGCTGCAAAGATTAAATTAGATCTTTCAAACCTTGACACCTGTGTAAAAACTGAGAGAGATTTTTGTGAATGGATATGTTATGAAGAAAAATCTCTCTTGGTTTTTAAAAATTCATCTCCAATCAATCATAATCTGCCCCGCAAGATGAACACTAAAACAGGAAAATATTAAAAATCCTGAAAAATAGGCTGCAAAGATTAAATTGGATCTTTCAAACCTTGATAGCTGTTGCAAAACTGAGAGAGGTTTTTGTATATGGGTATCTTATGAACAAAAACCTCTTTTTGTTTCCAAAAATTCCTCTCTATAAACTCGTGGTCTGCATTTTACTTCAATCACTCAAAACAGGAAAAATAGAGCAGAATTCTGTGCCAAATACCCTGTTGAAAAGCATTTTTCTCTCTCCAAGTATCAGCTGATAAAGTGCTATGTAAGATGTATCTTGCAATTCTGGTGACTTGTAAGACATCAAAGAAATTACCAGCAATTAACAATTTCTCTACAGCCTTTTCTTTTCCAGCCTTGGCTCCCACAGGGAGGAGTGTTGACAGCACACCAGAACTTCTCAAAGTTATCTTGACAAACAGCACAATCCATAAGTCCTTCTGCTCCAACATATTGTTGCAATACTAATGATAGACCTTAGAAAGAACTTTTTGTAAGGAAGGCTTTAAAAGCACAGTCAACGGGCCTGTTTTTAGAATCGGAGGACTTTACGTAATCTGGTGCAACCAAACAGGTCTCTGAACCTCTGAACACATTGCACTCTGCTGCATTGTGTTTTGCATATTCTTCACCAACATCTTTCAGCACACCTTCTTTGACCATAGTGGCAAAAAACGATTTTCCTGTAGCGCGCCTTTGTAATTTTTTGGCTCCAGCTCTACAAGAATAATTTTAACACTGTTTTGGTGCCTTTTACAGCTTCTGGTCATTTTGCATAGAGTTTAAAAGTTGCTTGAGTGATGGCTATGCTCAGAGTATGATTTATGAATCCACCATTCAATATATTGACCTTTAGAACCCTTCAAAAGCTTAAAAGAACAAAACTAAATAAAAATCTGAAGGTAAAAATTGAAAATTTCACTAAAAATCTAAAAATTTTCACAGTAAGAAAAAGAGTAAACTCAAGCAAATATGCAAGCTAAAATAAAAATGACAATCAAACATAAAATTTGAAGAAACAAGTTCCTGACTTAACACTTGGTATGGAAGAATAGATAGTTTCCTGATGAGCATGGGATTTTCCAAGAGTAATGTCGATCCTAACCTTTCCTACAAGGTTGTAGAAGATGTACCTGTCATTCTATTACTATATGTGGATGATTTATTCTTGACAGGGAATGAGAAACAGATCATGGAAAGTAAGAAGAAACTAGCAGAATAATTTGAGATGAAATACCTTGGGTTAATGCATTATTTCCTAGGTCTGGAAGTATGGCAAAGTTCAGAAGGAATCTTTCTCAACCGGGGAAAGTATGTGGTAGAGATATTGAAGAGACTCAATATGCTGAAATGCAAATTCATGGCCACACCCATGTACTCCAACCTGAAGTTGTTAGCTGATGACTCATTAGAGTTAGTGGATGTGACTCACTACAGAAAGATCATTGGTTCATTGATGTACTTAACAAATACTAGACCAGACATTTGTTTTGCTGTGAACACCTTAAGTCAATATCTTGTTCAACCAAGACGGGTTCACCTAGTAGCTGCAAAACATGTGATGAGGACTATAGACTTTGGTCAATACTATGATGATATCCATGAGTATAGATTGTATGGCTACATAGATGCAGATTGGGCTGGAAGTATCTCAGACAGGAAAATCAAATCAGGTATATGCTTTGAGGTCTGCTATGAGTTCATGGTTTAGCAGGAAACAGTCCAGTGTTTCTCTTAGCTCGGTTGAAGCAGAATATATAGCAGATTGCTCTACTATGTTATGAATCCATATGGCTTCAGAAGCCGATATCAAGTCTCTTTGACCTAAAGATGGATACAACAATGATTCTATGTGATAACCACAGTTGTGATGACAAAGAACCCTGTGTTCCATGTAACACGTAGAAATTCGGTATTTCTACATACAAGATAAGATGAAGATAATGATACTGTAGATGCAGATGATGGTGATTTAGTATTTCTATATAGAGATGATGATGTTTCAGTATTCCCATATTGAAGATATAGATGATGATGATTTCAGTATTCCCATACTAAAGATATAGATGATATTTCAGTATTTACATACTGTAGATATAGATGATGGTGATTCCGTGTTTCTATACTAAATATAGAGATGATGATGATTTCAGTATTTCTATACTGAAGATATAGATGATGATGCCTTTAGTATTCACATACTAGAGAAACAGATGGTGATAGATTTGTATTCATATATTGAAGACGTAGATGATGATGGTTTGGATGATGATGTACCGATGAAGCCTCTGCCTCGAGTAGAGTTTGAACACTTTCAAGACAAGCTTGGTGTTGTTCGGAAAGACCTTCCTCGAAAGGGGGAGTAGTGATGTTGCAGAGGGATTGTATCATCCCGAGACATCTATCCATAATAGATCCGGTGACCTCGGTCATCGAGAACGTGATGGGATTGTATCATCCTTGGGCACCTTCCCTAAAGTGATCCGGAGACCTCGGTCTTCGAGAATGAAGAGGGATTGTATCACCCCAGGACATCTTTCCATAATAGATCCGGTGACCTTGGTCATCGAGAACGTGATGGGATTGTATCATCCTTGGGCACCTTCCCTAAAGTGATCCAGAGACCTCGGTCTTCGAGAATGAAGAGGGATTGTATCATCCCGGGACATCTGTCCATAATAGATCCGGTGGCTTCGGTCCTCGAGAATGTGGTAGGATTGCATCATCCTTGGACTCAAGTCCTAAAGGGATAGGGAGGGATTATCCTGTAATTGTATCCGATGACTTCGGTCGTCGAGAATGTGGTAGGATTGCATCATCCTTGGACTCAAGTCCTAAAGTGATAGGGAGTGATTATCCTGTAATTGTATCCGATGACTTCGGTCGTCGAGAATGTGGTAGGATTGCATCATCCTTGGACTCAGGTCCTAAAGTGATAGGGAGTGATTATCCCGTAATTGTATCCGATGACTTCGGTCGTCGAGAATGTGGTAGGATTGCATCATCCTTGGACTCAAGTCCTAAAGTGATAGGGAGTGATTATCTCGTAATTGTATCCGGTGACTTCAGTCGTCGAGAATGTGGTAGGATTGCTTCGTCCTTGGACTTAGTCCTAAAGTGATAGGGACTGATTCTCCCATAATCAATCCGGTAAATTTGGTGGGATTGTATCATCCCTGGACTTTAAGTCCAAAAGTGATCCAAAGACTTTTTTTCTTTGAGTTGTGGATTGCAGGTTGTTGCTGATGATGATGATGTCGTACTGATCGAAAGATCAGAGTATGATGATGATGTTTCCGATCGAAAGATCAGAGTATGATGATGATGCTTCTGATTGAAAGATCAGAGTATGTTGATGATGTTTCTGATCGAAATATCAGAGTATGATGATGATGTTTCTATGTTGATGATGTTTCTGATCGACAGATCAGAATATGATGATGATGATGTTGCTGCTGATCGAAAGGTCAAGGTGCTGAAGATGCTGTTGTTGATCGAAAAGTGAAAATGCTAAAGATGTTGCCGATCAAAAGGACAAAATGCTGAAGATGTTGTTGCTGATCGAAAAATCAAAGTGCTGAAGATGTTGCTGATCGAAAGTTCAAAAATGCTGAAGATGTCGTTACTAATCGAACAGTCAAAGTGCTAAAGATGTTTCTGATCGAAAGGTCCAAGTGCTGAAGATGTCATTGCTAATTGAAAGATCAAAATGCTAAAGATGTTGTTGCTGATCAAACCAGTCAAAGTGCTGAAGATGTTGCTGATCAAAAGGTCCAAGTGCTGAATATGTCGCTGCAAATTGAAAGATCAAAATGCTGAAGATGTTGTTGATGATGAAGACTGAAGATTGAAGATGAAGACTACATGATGTTGAAAAGCTTCCAATGATTTATAGATGTGTTACCCTGCTGATGTTGATGATGTCTGCTATCTCTACTCTTGTTGTTGTTGATGTAGAATACCCTTCTCATTAAGGGGGAGTGTTGAAATATTGTAACTTCAAAGAATATTCTTTTTGTATCTTTTGTGGTCCCCGATGGTCCAACCGGGAGAACCACTTGTATTACATTATACCCCGATGCTCCTAATCAGAAGAACTAATAAGAGTCATGAGGTAGTCCCCTCAAATTGTAAAGGTGGGTCATCAGCACTCCAGTGTGGTTACTTGAGCCTACATGTGTAACTCAAGCCTACATGAGTTAACTTAAGCCGACATGTTAATTGAGTAAACTTTAAGTAAACGAATGAATATAAATAGAGGTGTAGTGCTCCTCATTTGAGACACATACACTCACTTGGAATAGCGCAATTGTGGAGGAGAGGAGTTGCTGGAGAAGGAGGAGAATCAGGTTTTTGATCTCCTTGTTGGTTTTACCTTTTTCCCTTTTGGGGCATCTATATTGAGGAAGCTTTTGCTGGTTTTTTCCCTTTAGGGTTTTCCCAGGATAAATCTGTGTTGTTCTTGTGATACTGTTTCTTTCAGTGATCCTGCTTTATATGCTTTTATTATGAAAAATGAAATGATATGCTTATGTCTTAGTTAAGCATATGAAAATTTAACAATTATCACTTCCTTCAATCAGATATATAAAAACTAGTTTTGAACCCTTGGGGAAATGAGATGCAATTTAATCCAATGGTTATGGAATTTGACCCAATGGCCAAAAAATATCAGTTAATGAATATGAAACCTCAAATATTATTCCGTTACATTCCATTCATGCATTAATAAGCAATATTTTACACCGCCATTCAAATATACCAATATTATAAGAGTTTGCAACAAAGAAGTGGGAAATGGAACTGTTTCTTTATTACTGATCAATAATACATAAAATCACTTGTCCTTTCGACCTGATAAATTTATGAACAGAGATAGAAGATTATTTACATAATAATACAAAATTCTGGAGCAATAGGATCTCCCTCAAAAAGATAAATGGCTTACCAAGTGCGCCTCACTTCACCGGGATGAAATATGGTGAAAGAATGTGAGATGGGAGGGGGAATGAGCTGAATCCAAAAGTGTCCATGAGATTATTTAGTTGCACCTGTATATTATAAATCCACTCAATCTCCTTGAAATACCTGAGTGGCCTCTCCAATCACCAATTAGGATGGGAATCTTTCACCCTTGAAATTGGCTCAAGCATGAACTAGTCACTCACTAGCTCTCTCTCTTCACAACAACAAATTTCACAACTGATAAAAAATCTCCTTCTCATGGATGATCCATGTATTTTATAAACATTAATGGTCTCCTAAGATTCCAAATACATCCATAAACCAAATCCAAGTCGAATTGGTGTGGCTACTCATGCTATGCCATGTGGCCTCTCTCTTCACCTTTCATCTTCTCCCAAATTGAGTAGGAACCCATTGGGCTTCTCCAAATCACATGAGAGCTCTATTGGATGCTCTATTTTGACCTAATATGTCATAGATGTCCGACGTAAGCCTTCAGATCTGAATTTTTTCATAACTTTCATAGAAACTCCATCATTTGTGTCATAGATGTCATAAGTGTAAGGGGAATATAGCCAAGTGTCCATGAAACTCCCCATTTGGTTGTTCCTTGCTCATGTAAGTTACACTTCATCCCAAATTATACCTATGAAGTATATGGAAAATTATATTGACCTTATAATCCATCCAAAACATTATTATTTCCATAAATTTGAGATTGCAAGAGGTGGATGCCATTTAACATAGGAATTTTAGCTTGAGTGGGCCCCATAGTCTCCATATGTCTCCATTTTTCCTAGCCATTTCATTCTTAACTTGCATTAATTTAATTGACAATATTAAATAAACATTTTATTCCTTCTAATGTCTAAACATCATTTATTAGCGCCCATATTAACTTCCCAATGTTTTCACCAAACCTAGGGAACTAGTAGTATTGATGGAAGTTTCCCACTGCAATTATTTTAAAACGGGGACATTACAAATTCATGTTTGTCTTGTAGATTTGGTACTATTGAATGTATCTAGAGAAGAAAATTTAAAGAACCCATGGGAAAATTTAGTGAATCTGCATTAGTCAAAGTCCTTAGTAAATATATTATTTTTGTGAATGAAACTGTATCATGTTAGGATGGAAGATGGGGCCTCTATGACAGATCATCTAAATGTGTTCATTAAGTTGGTAGGTCAACTAATATTAGTCGATACTAATATGGAGGAACAAGAAAAGTGTATCATATTGTTATGCTCTCTACTAGTCTATTGGGATAATATAGTTGTAGCAATAGGTAGTACTACATAGTCTACATTGAAGTTTTAGGATGTATTTACATCCTTGTTATAAGAGGAAATGAGGAGAAAATCTATGGAAAATCATAACACTTATGCCTTATAAGTGATAGGTCATCCCAAATACCAAAAAAATAGATATATAGGGGGGAGAGATAAATATAGGGTAAGGTATAAATCTATGGGAGAATATTTCAAGAAATTATGTTGGAAATGTAGTAAGCCCAAATATTATAAGAATAATTGTAAAAAAAAGTGTTGAAAGAGGAAAAGGGTTAGAAGATACTCCATATACGAAAGAAAGGTCATCCTCAAAAGAAAGACATTTTGTGTTCTTGGATTATATAAGTACATAGTCATGAAATGATGTTTGGTTGATTGAATCAAGTGCTTCATTTCATATGAATCCTAACAGGGAGTGGTTCTGTGAGTATGAAACTTATAATGGAGGAGATGTCCTCCTAGGAGATGATTTTCCAACCAAAATCATAGGGAATGGAAAAGTGAAGTTATCGTTGAAGGATGGAAGGATTTCACATTCCATATATGGATAGAAACTTTATATTTGTTAGCACAATGAGTGAAGCAGGTGTAAATACTGCATTAAAAAAAGACATATGTAAAATGGTTCGAGGATTAATGGTTTTGACGAGGGAAGCTTGATGTGGACCTATGTACACGTTATTGGGAATGGGTGTAATAAATCTATTGTTCTTGAGAATAAAAGTGAAGAAAATAAAGATCTTGATGTCTCTAGAGGAGATATTATGTTGTGGCATCAAAGATTGGTACATATTGGAGATAAGGACCTCGAATAATTACAAGGTAAAGTTGTGGTTGAAGGTATGTCTAATTGCAAACTAGATTTCTATTTTTGTGAGCATTGTTTATACAGGAAGCAGAATGGAATGAAACTCCCTTCTGGTGCTACAAGGGCAAGGGAGATCATGGAGTTAATACACAATGATTTGTTTGGTCTTGTACATGTTCCATCACTGGGAGGATATGTATATTATGTGTAATGGTCTTGTGCATGTTCCATCACATGGAGGATCTGTATATTATGTGTAATTTATAGACAGTGTCTTGAGGAATACATGGTTGTGTTTTTTAAAAAGGAAATATGAGGTTTTCAGTAAATTCAAGGAGTTTAAGGCTCTCATGAAAAACTACGCATGAAGGAAATTAACCTTAATGACAATGGAGGTGAATTCTATATCAAACGATTTGATAATTTCTCCAAATAGTGTTGCATATCATGAAAAAATAAAACTTTGTATACTCCCCATACAATGAGGTTGTTGAAAGGATGGATAAGTTTTTGATGGAGAAGGAAAGGGGCATGCTCAATAGTGTAGGGCTAGCACAAGAGTTATGGGCTGAAGCAATGCATGTTATTTGATGAATTGATCACTCACATCACCATTGACTGACAAGACTCTTCATGAAGTATGGTCTGGAAAGAATCCTTTTGTTGCACATATTAGAGGTTTTTGGGTGTAATTATTTTGAGCATGTTCCCGCGGATAAAAGGAGAAAACTGGATCATAATGCAAATAAATGTATATTTATAGGATACAAAGATGGACTAAAAGGTTACAAACTGTAGAATCCCATAATAAGGAAAATAATGTATAGTCAAGGTGTGGTCTTTAGAGAAGTTAAAATCACTTCTAGGAATGAAGATGAATAAAAAAAAGGGACCAGAGAAAAAGGAGTTCGAGGTAAAGAATGGACAATATGATTCAAATAAGGAGGAAGAGTAATCTGAATCAGATGATGAGGTGGAACGACAAAATCTAGTTTTTGTTGTTGTAATTGTAACTTTTGAAGATATTCTGATGCATATTACTATTGTATATTGTTTTAATCATAAGGAAGATGTTTTCCCTTAGTTCAGGATGTAATTATTGTGTTTGGTCATTAAGGTAAACCTTGTGTTGTAAGTAAGGGAAATAGTCCCCAAGATAAATAAAGTAAAATGTATTTGTGATTATTCTTAGGTAGGTTGTCCCCAAAGAGATAACTTGGATGACCTAGTTATTTAAGTAAATTAGTCAACAAAAGAATATAAATAGGGAGGCTCCCTCCCTATTTGGACACACACTCACACTCTCTCAAGTGCACATTAGGAGAGAGAGGACACAGACAAAGGAGATAGAGTTTTAGAGCACATCTTATTCTTGGGTTTTTCTATCTTGTGATATTGTCTTAGTGACAAAACTATTCCAAGGAAGTTTGTGGGGTTTTCTCATTTATGGTTTCCATGAGGAAAATATTTCTATCTTGTGTACTTGGATATGTTATTATGCTTTTTATTCTTTCATATAAAGATCCTAATTGAGTTAAAGTAGAAGAACTAGCATGGTATCAATGCTTCTCTAAAAGAAGGCACTGTGTAGTAACATGAAACTAGGGCTTCCTAGATCAAGGTCTTCTCTCTATAGATTATCAAGAAAAGAGGGCTCAGATAACTCCCCTTAGGAGGGCACATACTTTGGAGGAAGCATAATCAAATTTGGATATTTTTCATTTTTGACCTAGACACTAGTGCCATAAGAAAACTAGGACATCAATCTTTTGGGGTTTTCCTCCACCAATTTGGAAAAAAGAGTACATTAGGGAACTCTCCATAGTAGGGTGCATCTATATGTGCGTTCAGAATTCAATTCCGAAAAGTTTCATTTTTTGAGTGCGGGATATTGTGGGAAGAAACTAGGGTATCAAGTTTTGGAGGATTCCCACCAAAGTTTTCAGAAAAGAGCCTCACTGAGAAACTCACCTTAAGGAGGCACATATTTTCATCCATAAAGAACTCCAAAATTCAAATTTTGGAAAATTAGGGTTTCTCTCACAAATCCTAGATCAATCAGCTCCAAAACCAGGTCAAGAACCTCAAATTGGTAAGATGTAAATCTCTGCTATTTCCATTGAGGTTCTCATTTCATAATGAATCATCACACCCAAATTAATGATAAGATTATGGGAGATGATAACTCCCAATCATGGAAGCACATAATCTCCCTAACCTTTGAAGCAAAATGATTTGGATCAATGTATTAGTAAGGAATTTCTAGAGCCAGAGGGAGATGAGGCTAAGGATATCCATAAGAAGAAATTGGTCAAGGCCAAGAGAATCATTGAAAATTATATTAAGGATCATCTCATCCTCCACATGTCATCCTTGAAGACACCTAAGGAAGTGTTCAATTCTTTGACAAACTTGTTTGAAGGAAAGAACATTAATCAAAAGATGACATTGAGGAACCAACTAAGGAATGTGAATATACAGAACTTAGAGACCATGTAGTCCTACTTCACTAGGGTTTCTTAAATCAAGGAACAACTTGAAGCAGTTGAAGGGAATGTAGAAGAAGGAGATATTGTTATGACCACCTTGAATGGTATCCCAAGATCATGGGATTCATTAATTCAAGGAATATGTTCCAGAAGGAAGTTGATCAATTTTAGGAGATTCTAAGAAGAATGTACATAAGAAGAAGCTCATATCATAACAGGAAAATATAAGATAGGAGCAACTGAAGATAAAGCTATCATATTCCACACCAAAAGAAATCACAGAAAGAATGAAGGCCAACATCACAACAAAAGAGAGGACCATCATCATAAAAGACAAAAGATGTTTAGAAGATATCCTTCCAATATTCGAGGCTACAATTGTGATGAGAAGGGACACTACTATAGAGTCTATCTCAGGAATAGAGGCTCCTCCAACAAGAATTCAAAAAAGAAAATACCTTCATGGTCACACTGCTAGAGATGATGAGCCGACTAATACAGATTCAGAGAAGAAAAGGAATATTCCTCAAGTGACGTGGAATATGTACTTTTATCCAGAAGGAGTCAACCCATGATAAACAATAACACCAACAATAAGATGACCTTGAGAACTCAACTCAAGGATGTGAAGATTCAATTGTTAGAAAAAGAACTCCAACATGTTGTAGAAAGTGGATCAATGTTTCTCTCAATGCAATCAATAATGAACATATTGCAGCTGAGAAGAAATCAAGGGAAGATTCCTCAAGTGATGAGGAATATGTACTTTGATCTAGAATAATTCTTCCAATGAAGATGAAGATCATACTCTTATCCATATCAGTATTTGGATAAGAAGGGATGCATTTGTGAATGAAGAAGTGACACTCATATTCAGAACGAGTACACAACCCCATGTGACCTATGGTATATAAGACTTTCTCAAGCATGAGCAAGATAGACACAAGCCCTTAGAATCAGATAATGAAGACTCCAGTTAATCTTGCAAGGACATAAGGATCAAGAGGGAGTCCACCCACCAAAGAAACAAATATAACTATTTAATTGTCATTTCCTATACATCTAGTTACTTAAATGATATTGTTTAGTTGTGTACATATTTATAATTAGTTGATGTATTATACATGATTGAGTGTCTGCATTTATGAATAGTATACTACTGACTTGCATGACATGGGTAAGTATCCTATGGTGTTATACAACATTACATTGCTACTTATCTAGAATGAAACCTCTTTGTTGACATATTGGGAGTAATGCACACTCTTAAGAATGTTATAGTAGAGATGGAAATCATCTATAAAGTTACCGTATGTATACGGGATATGGACAAATGTTTCATGGGATAAGATAGTTGCATGACTATGTGACATATATATTTATGCATTACAATTTGTCACTATTAATATGTTTTGAAAATGATGAAATGTTTTTAATCATGCAACTGAATTTGACTTGTAGGAAAGATCGTGTACAATCACCTACAAGAAAATAAGGATGAGACTTGTTCCAAAGAACAAGTGATGACGATCCATGTAGAATATTAACTCCAACAAATGTACATAAAGAGAAACCTAAAGCTCCCAGGGTCAGAGACACCCTGATGGAATAAAGAGATTTAAAAGAATCGTGATATAACCAAATCACAAAAAGTGGTAGATCCACCTCGAGAGATGAAGACCATCTTGGGCACAAGAGATCATCCAAGGTGAATAAAAGTATGACGAGAATTCCAAAGAATGTAAGAGGCATTGGACACACTCCAATTATTTGGCATTGTTGAGTGATATCATTGATACATATCCTTCCAAGATATTAAGAAGAAGCTGAGAAGAAATGGAAGGAGACTATGATCAAAGAGTATTGGTTGATCATGGAGAATTATGTCTAGGATGCGGTTTCGAGAACTGAAGGGAAGTCCATAGTGTCTTCCTTGTGGATCTACAAGATAAAGCATGCAACAAATGGAAGAATCTATAAGTACAAAGAAAGGTTCATGGCTTCTCTCAGAAAGAGGGAGTATATTATGGCGATACGTGCTCCATTGACCATACACACTTATCTAGTGAATTTGAAGTGCATATCAAGCTGAGAACCACATGTACACAAGAGGATTTGTATGAGATCATAAGGTACCCATGGGATATCACATACAGTTACATGAGGGGATTGGAGATCACCTAGAGCAATGAATATTTTAACCTTTTCTACAAGGTTGAAGATGGAATCCTACAGAGGGTGACAAGCTCATAGATGGGTGCAAGAGGAACTTTCAACAAAGATTGGGATAGAGGATCCTTGTATCCAGTGACCTTCAAAGGTGACATACATGGATACATAGAACATCAATAGCAAATGAGGCTACTTGTCACTCCAATATGGAATGTTCCAATACATACGAGTACAAAATGTAGAGGAAGAATGGTGCTCCACTTTAGAGGGAGTGACTATAGAATATCTCAGATTTAAAAACCTTGACATGGTACAATAGGATGGAAATTTTCCTGATAAGATTAGGATTTACCAAGAGTAAAGAAGATTCCAACATTTACTTCAAGGTTGAAGGTAGAAAACCAGATCTACTCATGTTATATGACATGTTCCTAACGGGAGAGGACAAACTCATTGTATATGCAAATATGAGACTTTCCACTATGTTCAAGATGAAATAACTAGGGATGATGCACTACTTCTTAGGCATGGAGGTGTGGTATAGTAAGATGGAATTTTCCTTGGTTAAGAAAAGTATGCTGTGGAGATTCAGAAAAGATTCAAAATGCTAGACTACAAGGAAATAGCCATACCTATGGCATCGAACTTGAAGCTACTGTGTGATGCATCATCAGAGTTGGCTGATGCCACGATGTATCATCATATGATTGGTTCATTGATGTACCTGACAAATACGAGAACAAACATATGGTTTACTATGAACATCTCGAGCTATTTCCTGATGGATCCTAGGCATGTTCATTTGATTGCTGCAAAGCATGTATTGAGGTACCTAAAGGGTACATTTGAGTATGGACTCAAGTATGATGTGAATAAGAATATTAATCTACATAGTTATGTTGATTCGAAATGGGTAGGAAGTTCCACTGATAGGAAGGGAACTTCAAGATGCTTCTTTAGTTTGAGATCCGACATGATCTTCTAGTTTAGTAGGAAGCAGTCTTGTGTGGCATTGAGTACAACCGAGCCAGAGTATGTTGCAGCATGCTCGACCAGTTGTGAGGTAGTATGGATTTGAAAGCTACTATTTGAATTGTTTGATATCCAGTTAGAGGCGACTTATATCTTGTGTAACAACCAGAGGTGTGTGAAGTTGTCGGAGAACCCAGTGTTCCATGACAAGTCAAAGCATATTAAGATCAAGTACCACTATATCTGAGACATGGTGCAGAGAGGAGTACTGAAGCTCTACTATGCGGCCACAAATGAGCAGATATCCAATGTATCAACCAAGCTGCTAGCCAAAGTGAAGATTGATTACTTTAGAGAAAAACTTGGTGTGATATAGAACAAGGTCCCTAAAAAGATGGAGTGAAAGGTTCTAGAATGGTCAGAGATGTAGATATTTCTTGGAATGTAGTGTGTCCCTACGTGCTCCCATGATAGAGACTACGAAAGATCGAAAGATGTAGATACACTAGAATAATATATCACATGGGAAGGAATACAGGTTTTCCTCAAATGTAATCAATCCCTGTGTAGAATGCAGTTTGTTCCAGGACGTAATGAGTCCTGTCTGGTCATCCTCTGATGTAATGAGTCCTGGCATAGTACACAATTTTTTCATGGATGTAATGAGTCCCAGAAGGTCGTCCTTGGATGTAATCAGTCCTGGCATGGTACGCAAGTTATCCTTGGATGTATAAAGTCCTTTATTTTTTCCTTGAATGTAATGAGTATTGGCATGGTACACGGGTTTTTCTTGGAAGTAATTAGTCCTGATGTGTTCCCATGTTGGATATGATGAGAGGTCAAAAGGAACTTGGTGTGCACCTAGGAAATTCTCACATATTGGAAGACGCAGGCTGTCTTGCTGACGTAATGAGTCCTGACGTGCTCCATGTTGGTAGAATGAGGTCCCTAAAAAGAGGGAGTGAAAAGTTCTAGCATGGTCAAAGACGTAGGTAGTTCTTGGAACATAATGTGTATGGGCGTGCTCCCATGCTAGAGATGACAAAATATTGGAAGATGTAGATACACTAGAAAAATATATCACATGAGAAGGAATACAAGTTGTCCTTGGATGTAATCAATCTAGGTGCAGAATGCAGTTTGTTCCAAGACATAATGAGTCATGTCTGGTCCACCTCTGATGTAATCAGTCCTAGCATAGTACACAAGTTATCCATGGATGTAATGAGTCCTGGAAGGTCGTCCTTGGATGTAATAATTCCCTATGTGGTACGCAAGTTATCCTTAGATGTATTAAGTCCTTGAGGTTTTCCTTGAATGTAATGAGTCTTGGAGTGGTACATAGGTTTTTCTTGGTTATAATCAGTCTTGATGTGTTCCCATGTTGGATATGATGAGAGGTCAAAAGGCACTTGGTGTATGCCTAGGAAATTCTCACATAGTGGAAGACGCAGGTTGTCTTGGTGACATAACGTGTCTTGACGTGCTCCATGTTGGTAGAACACGTACTAACCTTGGAAAGATATAACGCACGTGGTGTGCTCCTAGGTGATTCTCACATGGTGGAAGACATAGGTTGTATTGGTGGTTTAATAAGTCCCGGTGTGCTCCTATGTTGGTAGAATGCTGGTGGTCTGTGCTATGCATCTGGGTTGTGCTCCGGGTATGATGATGAGATGATATGGATATATTTAGATGATGGTAGGAGATGTAGGTGATTTTAGTGGTAATGTAATGTATGGTCATGGGTTGTACCTATGCGATGGCTTGCTTGTGGGTATGATGAAGACCTAGATGAGGACTAGGCCCACACCCAACATGAAAAAGGGCCAACTTTGTAGAAAATTCTTATGACGAATAGATATGATAGATTTCAATATTCAATGATCGATAAGATGAGGACTATGGAATCAATGAAGATGATGATGTGACCATATGTGTTGATGACTGTGGTGAGAGAATACCTTCTAAGTTAAGAGGGAGTGTTGTTATAATTGTAACTTCGGAAGATATTCCGATGTAAATTACTATTGTGTATTGTTGTACCCCCGACATAGATGTTTTCCCTCTGTTTAGGATGTCATTACTTTGTATTATTATTGAGGGAAACCCTTCATTGTAAGTCGGGGCAGTAGTCTTCAAGATAAATAAAGTAAAATGTATTTGTGAGTATTCTTAGGTAGGTCGACCCCAAAGAGATAACCTGCCCGACCTAGTTAGTTATGTAAGTTACTCAACGAAATAATATAAATAGGGATGCACCCTCCCTATTTGGACACACACTCACACTCTCTCGAGTGCACATTAGGAGAGAGAGGACAAGGAGGAAAGAGAGAGAGCTGTAGAGGACATCTTATTCTTGGGTTTTCCCATCTTGTGATATTTTCTTAGTGACATAACTATTCTGAGGAAGTTTGCGGGGTTTTCTCCTTTATGGTTTCCCTGAGGAAGATATTTGTGTCTTGTGTATCTTGGATATATTTTTGTTCTTTTTATTCTTTCAGATAAAGATCCTAATTGCATTAAACTAGAAAAACTAATATTTTTGAGGAGGCATGACCATTTAAGGAGGCCAACTGAAAGGTATAGTCCACCATATTTTTGTTCTATCTTCTATTAATGATGAATATAGATTTATTCAAGAGGCAATTAATTTTGAAGAGTGCAAACTATGGAAGAAGGTAATGGGAGAAGAAATGGAGGTCTGGGAGAAAAATGAGGCTTGGGATTTGGTCAAATTGCCTAATGGAAGGAAACCTATTGGTAGAAAATGGGTGTTCAAAAAGAAATTGAACACAAAATGAAAAGTTGAGAATTACAAGGCTCAATTGGTAGAAAAATATTATTCTTAGGTAGACATAATTGATTTTGGTGAGATATTTTTCCTTGTTGCAAAATTTAATTGCATTAAATTTATATTGTATCTCGCTGCAACATTTGATTTGGGGGTAGAACAAATGGATGTAAAAACAATGTTCCTACATGGGGACCATAAATCTACATGAAGAAACTTGAATGATTTACAATTAAGGGAAATAAGGATTTGGTTTGCAAGCTGAAGATGTCCCTTTATTATCTAAAGTAGTATCCAAGAATGTGATACTAGAAGTTTGAAACATACATGTTTGGACTAAGATTTGTGAGAAGCAAAGTTGATCACCGTGTCTATTGTAAGCAGGTTGAAAAATATTTTGTTTATATAAAGTTTTATGTTGATGACATGTTGTTGGTTGGAAACATGATGGAGGTTATAAAGGAGGTGAAATCAGAATTTTCCTCCAAGTTTGACATGAATGATCTCAGTATTTCCAATTTCATCTTGGGGATGGATATCAAAATAAATCATGCAGAAAGGAAACTATGGTTGAACTAGAGAAAATATGCTAAGAAAATATTACATAGGTTCACTATGCATGAATATAAACCAAGAAAACTTCCTATTCATGTAGGTGTAATATTATCTACAGAAAAATGTCCCAAGATGGAAGAAGAAGAAGAATAATAAATGTCTCGTGTTCCTTATTCTACTGCAGTTGGAATTTTTATGTATTCCATGGTGTGCAATAGACCAAACATTACACATGCAATGGGATTTTTGAGTAGGCATATGTCAAAATTGGTAAACGAGCATTGTATTATTATTTTAACGAGCATGACACAATAATATGAGAGAACATGAAATCCACATAGAAACACATTTAAAATAGACACACAATGTTTACGTGGAAAACTCAAAACTTGGAAAAACCACCATAAGAGGGATACCTTGTGCTTCTAGCACCCAGGGAAATTATATTCTAACTAGGAACCCAAAAACACTTCTAAGGTGTCGGGTACCACCGAACATGCACCCAATAATTAATTAAAAAAATAGGTACACCACAATGAGAAAAACTATATGCCAAACGATGGATCTGAAACCAGTTCTTAGGATTTGAATGAGAATACATATAATTAATAATGTGAGAACAAAATATCCACATAGAAACACATTTAAGACAAACACACAATGTTAAATTCGAAAACCAAAAATTGGTAAAAACCACCATAATAGATCTATTATCTCCCTTGACCTAAACTAACCAATCCAAGCCAAGTGAGCTAGCCACCTGTCACCTCTAGGCCACTTGATAATGGATCCTCCTCAAGCCTTATAAATACTTCCTTACATACAATACCATGGTCCACCAAATACCACTGGCCACTAATACTATGGGATATAATAAACAATGTGCTAGACATCAACCACCTTTGACTCATTCCAAAGTCAAGGTTAACCCTAACACATTGGACAAGTGTAAATAGGGTGTTCATGTATTTACATGGAACTACAGATAGTGGAATTTGTCATTAAGGAAGACCTAGACATGATAGAGTGCTTAATGCATATGGATTAGTTCATGCTAATTAGGATGGAGATATGGATCGTAGAAGGTCTACAACTGGGTATGTGTTTAACCTATTTGGAGGTGCTATTAGTTGGATGCGTAAGAAACATGATGTAGTGGAACTGTTAACTGTATAATTTGAATACATGGCAACCACTCATGCAAGTAAAAGAGGCTATATGGTTGCTTATATTATATTCAAACATAACAAGATGTGAGGTTAGATTCTGATAGTCAGAGTGTAATCTTCCTGGCCAAGAATCCTTCTTAACATTAAAAAATGAAGCATATTTATTTGCAGTATCACTTTGTAAGAGACGTGGTTGAAACCAATAAGGTGTTGTTGGAGAAAGATGAGAATTTGGAGAATGTTGCAGATTCATTAACAAAATTTATGAGCACTTAGAAGCTTTCTTGGTGTAGAGAAGCAACGAGCATTTGTGCCTTGGATTGTTGATCTGATAAAATCATGTACTCTCTATATACAAAGAAAACAACAAGTGGGATAATTTTGGGTATGTATTACATTCTCTATATGAATACCCACCTTCTACTGGGGGTTCGAGGGTTGGACCCCGAATGAAGGGGATCAGGGTTATTTTTTGCTCTCTTTTTTGTATGTTTTTTACTAGTAGTTTTTCAACCACTAGAATCTAATTCTAGCCAGGGAATTAGTTTTTTATAGGTTGGGGAATGCCTATATATTGTATTGTAAACTATTGAATTAATACAATGAAAAAAGAATCAAAAGAGAGCGATGAAGCTCTAAGTTAAGTTGGTTTTTCCCTTTGAGATTTCCAAGGTAAATTTTTGTGTAGTGTGAATGAATTCCATTGTTTACTTCCTATTTTTCTTAGGAATAACATGCATTGTTACATTTAAATAGGTTTACAACTGTCATGTTTGACATGATTAAAACCCTGAAAGAGATAAATAGTCTACATCCCTAGACATACAAGGACTTGGGGAAATATATTAATGCAAAACAAAGGGATTTACATATGAGTTTCTCACAATTAGTCATGATAAAATGACCCTCTGTCTTTGATCTTTGAGGTTGATGGTGGCTAAATATTACCGAGTGGGAATTTTCTTCCTAGTGTGGCTCACTATGCTATGCATTGCTATGGTTTTCTACTTATATGCCACTAATATTAAAATGTTTAAACTTCTCATCCAATATATTTTCCAAGTGGTATATTTTTGTGTCCAACTTCTTATCCTATTTATAATCCCAATTGTTGATCATTTGTTGAAGGTGTTAAAACTAGTTATTAAGATTTTTGTATTGAGTTTCAGGTTGTATAATATGGTAGTAGGAGAGAGGGTGGCCATATTTTCTAGGGTGTTGTTGTGAGTTGGTTTATAGGGATTGATTATTTCATAAGGATACATGCGTGCTAGGTTATATATCTCTTTTATATGCATTCATGGTCCAACTATAGTACTTGACTCAATATCTAAGGGCCCAAGAAGGTCCCAAATAGATGAGCATACAATGGATTCAACTACTTCCTACTTGATGAAATTTTTTGGATCTTCTTCAGGGAGAGTATCCAATATTTTTTACCCTAATACAATCAAGATATAAGCTTCATTAGGTTTCTTGGAGAAGCAAGAGCCAATGATAAGCCATCCTCCAAAGGAGAAGAGCATAAATATTTCAAAGGAATAACTAGGTAGCCCCTCTAATGAATGCATTAATGAGAAAGAAGAAGAAGATACTCTTTGGCTGAGTCATATTCATGGGAAGGATGAATATTAGATACAAAGGTTTCATCCCTTGGAAGAATACCATCTTGTGAAGGATCCTCTTTGTGAGCCACACTATTTGGGTGGATCACTAAAGGAGAGTGAAGAGAAGATCATAGCAACCAAGGATATTTTTATTGATGCCAATGCTTTGGTGTCAAGATGTTTTTGGAGAGATTTAAAAGAAGTATTGGAAGGAGAATATTTATTGGGATAAGAAATGGCAAATATGAAGTAAAACTAAATGAACTTTCTCTCATATAGGAATCATATTCTTGAGGTGAACATAATTTACCATCATGCACTCAAGAGAGAGAGAGAGAGGAAGATGAAGTAGAAATACTTGGTACCAAATTGAAGGCTACATATGTTACTTTGGATAGCATCCAAAAGGATATTCAATAGTCAAAGTTCCAGATCCATCAAATTAAAAAGGAGTTGAATGTGCCACACTTTTCATCTTGCATGGAAGGAAATACATATGGCATGATGGAGGAAAATCATATGGAGGATGAACACGACAATAATATTGATTTACAAGTGTTATTGAAGGGATATTCACATTCCTTCTCCAAAACCACTAATGGTCCTATGTGTGTGGTTGATTGTGAATGGCATGCTTCGAAGGGAATTCATGCAGATGGTAAGAATGAGGACTATTCACTGATACATGTTCCTATGAGGAAGGAGGACATATGAGGCATTGTTCAAGCACTTAATGGGATGCAAAATTATAGTGAGAAATTTCTTAAGGATATTCCATATGAATCAGCCAAAAAATATATTTAATTATCCATGGAATGGGTATATAAGTAAATTATAGAAATGGAGTCCCAAGAATGCACAAGTTTTTCTTGCAACTATGATGAATTGCTTGACATGCATGCATTGGAATAGAGGCCTCTTGAGCTTCCTATATGGAGAGAAGATTTAGTTTTGAAGAAGCAAAGTTATGTATCGAATCCCTTGTATACTTTTAGTACATATACATCCATGGATTGGTTGTACAAGTACAAGGAAGGTTTCAAACTACCATGCAAGAGAAAATAATCTTGCATACAAAGCATGTTGGATGTAGTAGAGAATGCAAACAATCAATTGTTACAAGAAGAAACTGAAGCATTTTTGTATCTAATGGCATATGTTTTCCAAATGATGGGAAGTGATGTGCGTACAACATGGCCATGGGATCCTATTACCCTATGGAGTGATAAGTTGATCTAGGTGACTAAAATATTGAGAAGACTGCAACATGAAAAATGGGATCTTGGAGGACAAGCTAGCTTTGATTTATAACAGTCTATCCATGAGGAGCATGGGTATGGTTACCTACATGGGAAATACTATGACAGATGGAATCACTATTTTCCTACTGGGTAGATTTGGATTATTCACAAGACTTAATTTGTTGACACTATGTTCTATATAGAAGGATGGCATGAGAAGGTTCTATGCAAACTTACCCCTGGTAGACCCCCAAATAAAGAATATGGTCACCTATTTGAATGGGTAAGTGTGGTACAATCCCATGATTTTGTTGCTTCCTACAAGGAAGAGGAATATAAGGTAGTATCATGTGCATTTATTCCTTTAATAGAAGATGTATTCGATTGGAAAGTTCAATTAGTGGAGGAATCTCCTAAAATTCAATCTGCATGTGAGCCATTGAATGAATGGAACCAAAATGAGCAGCATGAGAACATGAATGAATTTATATATTTAGATCAAAGATCATACCCAGGGATGGAGGTTATGTGGGATTCCCAATATTCTCTCTTAATCAAGCACCCTCTTAAAAATAGGGTAATGGCCCAACAAAGGTTCACTCTACCCTACAAGCATGACAAGATGTCCAATGGTGAAAGTGAAAGGCATACAGAGGCATATTATAAACCAAGTGACACAAGGTTTCCATTGGAACCAATCGCATCCAAAGTCACTATTATCCAAAAAAGAAGTGAATTGCTTGGGAACAAGATCTTCTCTAAGTTTGATCATCTCTACTTTGGCCATCATCAAATTTGGGTGGGAGAAGAAATTTTATAGGCAACAATTCTTGGTTGTTAGGGTGGAAACTATGGATTTCTATTCATGGCCATTATCTTGATTCATGGATCCATTGATTTACACCATTACATGAGGGGAACATACAAAAATCAATTTGTTGAGTTTGTATTTGCTTCCTTTGATAGCACTATGATTCATTGTAGAATGTAGGAGAGTTATTGTCTCAATTTGGAAGTTTCATGGCACACTTAGGTAGAACAATCATTGTATGATAAGTTTATTGAATGTGAACTTGGAGGAATTAAGACAATATGTTTTAATCTTATGCTAGTTGAGCAAGGCAATGTTGGTTCCTACATGAATAGGATTTGGCTCTTTTCCAAAGATGTGATCAAGCTAACAAGAGCCATTGGATGTGATGTACCTTGTATACGGTCTCTTCATTTGATGAGAAATATTGCTGTCCAATTTAGAAGAGGATTTTGTTTTTGGGATGATATCTCATGAAAATTTCTCAAAGGAATGAAGGAAGAGGTGATATGCTGCCCTATGTTTCCTTTCCTAGATTTTACTCCATGATGGATTCTGTAGGGTGATTCTTGGGGAGTAGGAATAGGATTGGATTTGATGAAGAATGGGAATCTCATGGATTATGATAGTAATTTGTTTCAACCCCATGAGATACATAATTTGATCTATAACAAGAAGATGGTGGCCAATATGTATGCATTAGTTAAGTGTAGTTTCAAGGTTGAGATGGAACTCACAAGATGACAACAACAAAGGCTAGCATATGAGTCTATGGATGGGATATTTTATGAAGACAAACACATGATATCCATCCACTACCAAGAATTCACAATGGATTTTCAAGAAGAAGAATTTGGGAGTTATCCACGTTCCACTCATAAATGGTCACCATGGTTGTTTGGAGACTCACCTGTGGGTGAGTAGGAGGTTTCATGAATAAGATCCAAAGAATATTAACTAGAGGATGGAAGGAGTGCAGCTCATGTCAACACCATGTGATGGATACACTCAATTTGTTGACCTTTTTGATTGGCAACAACAGTTTGGTGACAATATACAAGTTATTCAACAACCATGTTTTTCATTGCTTGAGGATAAGGAATTTTTGGAGGGGAGGACTGTAATGCCCTCAAAATTTTGATGGAACCATGGAAAAACCATTATACCTAGAAAAATCCATGGTAATTTTCATAGGAATCAAATAAATTATTTAGGAAGTTATATTTAATGTGCCTTGGGATTAATTTTGTGGACACAGAATTGATTAGTTGGGAATTTAATAAATGTGGGGATGAATCTATTTGCAAGTTAATTTTATTGGTTAATTCCCCATGGATAAATTAATTTTTTGGATAATGTGAATATGATATTACTAAGAGGGAACACTTAGTCAAATTGGATACGTCTTGGACCTTGGAAAGCTTGCTAAAAAGGAGAAAATATCCCAAAGCTAAAAATTTGTGCAAAGCAGGGAAGTGTGAAAACAAATAAAACACAAGATTTTGGTAAGAAAAGAAGGAAATAAGGAAAAAATAATAAACTAGGGAAAATGGGATAAAATCAGGAAAATATAGAAAAGCAAGAAAAGCAAAAGAAAGAAAGGAAAAAGAAACAAGCAAGAAAAGAAGGAAAGTTAGAGATAAAGCAAAGACACGAATACAATTTTATATCCAAATCATGAGGTATCATTGGCCAAGTAGGATCTCTCAATAATATTACTCTTATATCAAACTATGAAATAGTGCACATTTCACATATTTTGTCACTCTTGTCATTCAAATTGAGAGCTTTTTCTTCTCAGACTTACGGAGATGTTCCCCTAGTCTCAGCGGGGAGGTGTGCCTACGTTGTTCTTCTTGTGATATTCAAGGATTAATGGAATTCAAACATTAATGGATGTATAATTTAAGTCTATTAATTTCATTCCATCCAAATTTGATATCTCTTCACAGTGATTGAGGATATCCCATTCAAATCTCTATGAAACTCTAGCCTCTTCTCTTCTTTCTGATAATTCCGAGTCTAATGATGCCATGCCTGAGTTCTATGTGAATGGTATTTTGGACTTAAAATTATGTATTTGATGTAAGGATTCAACTCTTCAATTTTGAAAACAATTTGAATCAGTTGGTTGAGTTTCAAATGAGTTTATTCTACCTTATCTAGATTTCAATGCAAATTTGACTAGTTTACAGTTTGTATGCACTAGTTAGCCTAAATCCACCCATTTCCTTAATTTATGTTCTAATATTTTATTAAAATGATTATAATTATGTTCCATGTACGAAACTAAGAATTCATGACCTCCTTTAGGTGTTTGGGAAGCCCAGAATTGGCCCTTTTTGAACAGTCCTAGTAATTGGTTTATCCTGTGCAACCCACTAACCTTTGTAAATATGTTATAAACCTGGGAAAAATATTTATTTTTGTTATTTAACATTATATCATATGTATTAAATTTTTCTCAATTCAAATTCCTTCACCTTTGGTCTCTGGGAAGTGAATAATACAGGTTCCAGTTTGCATATGTCGGGGTGTCCAAGAGCATGGAAGTAGATTTCATCCTTGTTGATGTTCGAAAAATCAATGTTCCTGGTACATTGTGCATAAGAAACTAAAATTTCACAACCATTCCCCTTTCCTTGGTTTTGGAACTACCTCCTTGATCCTTGTGCAATTAGTCAATATAAATTCCCCTTTCTACATTGTTTGTTCACTGACAAGAGGGAGTTAATGAAAACCAAATAAGATTGAATCATTATAGATCAATGACCTAGGGTGATTTATTCAATAATTAAGGAACTTTCATATTATGACACTACCCACTAACTAAATAATGGGCCTTATGGCCTTTTACATTGATAAAGTAGGAGGGTTAGGGTACGAATCTAACAATTTTGTTGTGGAATGTATGGAAAAATATGTTTCATTTGAATTACATGTGTAACGTAGTGATTTTTAAATGTCTTGTTTACATATTTTCTCCATTTTATGTTCTTAAATTTTGTATTTGATGTCTATATTGTTTATTTACAAAGGCCATGTGAGAAAAAAACATGACAGAAGATTCCCTCTCAATATTTAAGAAGAAAATCCAAGTGGGTATGGAGAATTCATCAATTAAATTTAATTACTCAAACCCAAATAAAGAAGCAAAAGGAAGCAAGCCAAAAAATTCACTATTAACAAGTTGTAATGGGGATAAGGTGTGCCAACAAGTATGCTTGTCAAAAATGTCCCAATGAAGTTCACTAAGAACACACTTGGAACAAACACCACCTCTACAATAAATTATAGGAAGATCTGTTCCAGTTTTCAAATTATATAGTTGTTGTAATGAGAGATAGTTTAGATGACCCAATTTCTCATGCCAAATATTGCTTAATTCATAGCTATGAGAAACAAAAATCAATGGAAAATATGATGACCCAAATTTTTTAAATATGTACAATTTGGTAATAACATCAACAATTTCTATTACTAGGACATGCTTAGGATCATTTATGTTCTTGATTACAACTTGATGAGGTGAAAAATTTAAATTTTTACCTTCACCTAAATGAAAGATCTAATAATCTAATGAAAGACACAAAATACATCTTCGGAATGACCATCATCTAGTTGAACTATTTTGGAACCTACAACACTAAGAGATCTATCATCACCAAAAAATAATTGTTTGGCATTAATTTCATAAAGAGAAGCAATAATGGGTTTATCCTATCCATTTAATAAGATGTTCCAAAATCAATGAGCAAATCATTAAAATAAGAAGTAGTTTATGCATTTAAGCAAAAATAAGAAGTAGAAAGTGCATGCACATGAGAAGAAGATTTAGAAGAAGAATCTATATTGACATTGTGCTTATTCATTCATGCTTATAAGGATTCCATATTTTTGAAGCATTTAGATTCCAAATGACCATCTTTACACAAAATTTACAGCATCTCTCAATATGCATGTCGTTTGATTTGGTTCCTTTATCACCATTGGAAGGAGAAGATGGCTGAGAGGGTTTGGGACCCTGGTTTCCTTTATTGTTGAGAGGTTATTTCTTCTTTTTAGTATTGGATGTATCCTTCTATTGCAATACTACTTCTTTGTTATATGTACCATCAATGTTGACCACTCCAATATGCATGTGATTATCTTTCTCTTTAATAAAAGAATAACAAAAATACTCAAAATAGAGCATTTGGTGAGCATACTTTTGACTAATAAGAGCTTCTCTAGTGGAGTGACAATCATATAGAAAATAATAATAAGCAGGTTCAATCTTAGCATGAATAGGGCATATGAGTTGGTCATATGTCTTCGACATTTTACATTCTACAAGTAAAATTCTAAGTGTTTTGAGCTTACATAAAAAATTCAATCCACTAGAAATCATTAGTATTTAAGGAAATTAATTGGTTGTCAAGATAGTGGGATTAGATCTCATTTAATTTACTAAACATAGTTTCCAAATTTTTACATGTTTCATTTAGGGTCTAAATTCCTTGAAGGTGAAATTAAAGATCACGGGAGATGGACATTCTAATTGAACCACAAGATTCGTCATTTTAAGTATCCCATTTGGATTTTTTGAATGCATTAAGAGGGGTAATTTATGTTCCAAAAGTAAATAGATAAATTCTATTACTTTGTAGTAAATACTCCATATAAAGTTTCCATGAGAACTAGTTGGAATTTGTAAGAAGAAGACCATTTGGACTAGCCATATTATAATATAAAAGTAATAAGGCTTAAATGTTATGCACCAAATTCCAAAAATATATATAAAAAAGAAGTAGCCCAACTACTTGAGAGTGAAACAAAGGGATGAATAATATGCCTCTTCGAGCGGGTATTCTCCTTCTAGATTGTATAAAATGCACAAGAGAAGATGTGATGATCCTAAAACTAGGTCTCTTTGTGTTACAAACCAAATCTTCTCACCTTCCATGTCATTAGCTTCATCATCCTTATGCATAATCATTCCATGTCATTAGCACCAATTTTCCAACTCATTCCATCCACATGACCTTGGGGATGTAATAAAAGACCAAAAACGTTAAAGTCAAACATGTATTGAACACCCTAGAAGGAGGTCACAACTTTTCCTTTGAAATCAAAGACCCAGGTCGCAACTTTTCCCTCAAAAAGTGCAACCCAGTCCCAATCCTTGATTTTTTGTCAACAATTTTTATTTCCCACCTTCCTCATAAAGAAAGGGCTAAAATTGGACACATACCTTTACATGGTCCAAGTTAGTTAATAGATCTAGGCCTCAAATATCTAAATTCTCCACTAAGTAATCAAAGGAAATGGAGAATTTTCACATTGATTCTAGATCCATCTCTTGAATTATCGTGTTCCTATAAACAAGCCATCAAGGTCACCACTATATACACAATCTCCATACCACACTCATGATATTATGCTACCAAAATTCTCCCAAAATTAGAAGGAGATTTCCATTCACTTTCTAATTCACACAAAGGATATTATCTTTATGACAGATGGATGGAGGTTGGGAGATCACAAAGGAGACAAGCATACCTTCCCTTGGATAGATACATAGGCCCCTCTTCCTCTTCACTATACCAAGGTGTATCTTTGTATCCCAATTATCTGTGATAATATACAAAAAACAATTATTTGTTTCGTTATGCATTGTTTGGGTACTCTTTATGTATGACGTGATTCAAGAATGACGATATCTTATTGTTTTAGTTTAATTTATTTAGTTGTTTTATTTTTATTTCATATTGAATCTATACCAAGGATTTGACAACCACTTGGTATGTAATTTTTTCACATTGGAATGATTATACAGACCATCCAAATTTTGGAAACTGTTGTTCAAGACAATGCACCCTTGTAACCTAGGGTCTTTGGGGTTACCAACTTACTAAGACACTTGCAGACAATAAACTTATCTAGAAAATGAAATAGGAATAGGAAGAAGGCTTGACTTACCCAGTTTATGACGGTTGATACAAGCTTGGTCTTCTCCTCTTTCGATCTCCTTCAAATATTCTAGGGGTCTCCCAATTCACCTATGAAAGACACATTCTTAAAGCAATATCTCATATATATATCAATGGTTAGTGAAATGCATATTCATAATAAAATAATTGAAATCATTCATAATCCATTATACATGAGAAAGAAACAATACAGATATTGGAAGAAGAACATTCTTCATTCATAAACAGAGAATGTTAAGATTACAACCCAGCTTCTAAGACAAGGACTCCTTTGCAAACCGAGGACACCGAGTTCTACTGCTCCAAGAAGTCTTAGGCATACCACCAACATAAATTTTCTCTTCTAAAAATGATTGATTAGCCCCATCCCATGCCCTATATTTATACATGGGGAAATAGAGAGGTTTCAAAGGTTAGGATGGTTGAGATAGTTATTGATTAAGGCTCAAATGATCTCGACTAATCATGATTTATTATTTTTAACATTGGATTAAGGTACACGTGAGTATGCATACATAAAAAGGCGCATGTGACATGCTTCTTGCTAAAAGGAAACTCATGTGTTCAATGTACACGCAGGTTGCAATGCAAATAGTCATGTATGACACCCTAGTTGCAATGCAAATAGTTGTGTGTGGAACCCTAATCTCCAAATGAAAATGTATTAAGCTGGTCAGGAGATTATGTATTCTTAGTCATGCACGTCTATAGTGTTTTGGATCACTTCAATCCTAATTGTCCTTTTGTGTCCCGACATATTGGATGTCAATAATCAGAATAAGAACTGCCATTTTGGTTGATAACAGATCCCCCCTAATGTGTGAGGTTAGAGGGAAGTGATGGCCAAAATTTACTACAATATTTTAATCTTGGAGAACTCAAGTGTCCAAGGCAGTAGAGGAAGTACCTAAAACAAATACATATCAATGTAATATACAAAATCATATCCGAGGATGGCATGTTCAATATAATGGAACACTAGCTACTTTACAATATTTTATTACATCATACGATACGGGTACAAGACGACATATATTACAAAGTTGGATTGAAGCCACAATATACAATGATGAGTCTTCAAAATCTGGAGGCTGTGTAACTGATCGTAACATAGTCTTGTGCAACTTACACTATAAATGTGAACCTAAGGTCTTCATCGAAATCCAAAGGAACCAGTACAATCTCTACCATGTGAATAGGTGTGTTGAATTCAAACATGGAAGAGACTCAACAGAATGTCAGATAATGAGTGGAAATGGAATCTAAAGGTAAGGAGTTCACCAATGATGATAGTGAATCCTAAGTTACCATCATGAAAAATTTAGGTCTTCGTCTTCAGGAAGTACTGATGAGAAACCATATTGTGATGAGGAAGGAAATGGATCCTCCAACGGATCACAAGAGTGACTAGGAACTAGATACGGGAAGGTAGACACAAGTAATACTCAAATAGGATAATGATGGAATCAGGATAATAATCATCTGGAGGGATAAATACTTGAACAATGAGCATGACACAGAGATGACACAAGGTGGCTTTTAAATTTCAGATAGAACAACTAGGCTTATTTGTCATGTAGGAGACATGATCAGATTCCCCAAGTATAAAGGACAAGTGGAGGAGTAAAGAATCGAAGTGATAGCTGAGCTGAAAGTGTAAACTGAAACATGAGTATCGAAAAGTTCAGAGAGTGCTATGTTCAAGGAGGACATGCTTCCACTATTTATAACCCAAAGAGAGTACTTCTTCCTTATATTTCCTGTTAAATTTTAATGAGTCCAGGAAATTCAACTCAGGTCTCTCTTCATTTTTGACAAGATTGAAGAGGGGAGAGAATAATGCTTAATAAAGTCACTGATTCATGGATTTTACAAGCCCAAACTAGTACATGCTTGTTGGTGTTTTCATATTTTGAGAGTCTGAAAACTCTGAAAAGGACTCCAGGGGAGTTCTTTTTCATCCAATTTAGTCTCCTGAGGCTGGAAAAGTATAAAACACACCACAGAAGAACTCTCTTAGTTTCCAAAGAAGTAAGGCGCACCTTTTTCGTACTTATTCAGGAAGGTCCAAAAAAGGTTAAATTACCACCTACCCAACACCCCTTCAAAAGCAGCATATAGCCTGAGTTTTATGAGTGTGAAGGAAGGAAAGATCACTTGAAAAGATCCATTTGGTTACGAGAAATGGGACTTATAATAGTAAACTCGATGCTTTGTTCTTTAGGGTTTAACGAGCATGACAAAGACACAAAGTACGCTCAAAATATTTTTCATGTTTAGGTCTAGAGCATGAAAAAGAGAAAACTAAGCTCATATCGGGCGCTCCTTTTCTGTAAATTTAGTCCCTCAGGTCCGGAAAAGCGATAAATCTATGCCTGAGAATAATCTTCTCAATTCCGAAGAAAAGAGAGTGTTCGTTTTTCGCATTATTCCACGTGGTTCGAAAAAGCGATAAACTACCACCAATGTGGATTCTCATTCACATATTCTTCACGAGCCTGAATGGACAAGTTTACTTGGAAGTCAAGTCTATTTTGAGGAGTTATACCTAGGCCTAAATAAACTATATAAGGGAGGGGAGCCTTATAAAAAGGGATAACTTGTAAAAAGAGAACAAAATGAGGTTCAATTTGGCGTGAAAAATAGCTAAGAAGGCTCTCCTAAACCTATGAAAAATGCGGCATGAGTAACAAAAGACAACAAAGTGTTCTAAAGTAGGGTACTCATGGAAGGGAGGTTCTATCCACGGAATAACAATGATGTAGATGGGGTAAAAATGTTTAAACACCATAGTCCGTGGTCAAAGAAGTCATCCTAGGGTTAAGAACGGATAAGGTATAGCTGCATAATGACATATGAAAGACTCAAATCCTACCCTATATGAGCCGATAAAAACTTTTAAAAGACTTCGAACCTATTGCAATAGGGAAAAAGGACATGGTATTAGTTCAATTATAAAAATAATTTTCAAACTATAGGTTAGAAACCCACAAATTGAAAATTTTCCTATATATAGTTCAAAAATAGAATTAAAACATACCATTTCATTTTTTTTACCCAATTTAGTAATATTTTACCTCTGACTTGGATTGCTCAACACAAACAAACCGGCGAACAATTTTGAATTCTGCAAGTGTCGGGTTTGCTAGATTTCTCCTTTCTTACATTCCAACCGTTTTAATTTTCATTTCCATGCAAATTTTTAATGTTTTTGGCATGCCCTAGGGATGTTGCATGGTACACGTGGGTAGGAAACTTATACAGTCACGTACACATGACCTGCCAGGAGGAAAATCGCATGTCACACGCGACCTATCTAAAAGACAGTCGCTTATACTGCATAACATATGAATTTTTAAAATATGTCCAAAATTAAAAGAAATTGATATTTTCTAATGATTAATAATGGTCATATGGGAAGGTTTAACCATGGTTTTGGAATGAAGGGAATGAAAACATGAGGATATGGACCACGAGGCCCTCAGTGATTCCCCCACTGTTCATGCATTATGGCAATGAGGGTTACTAAAGTTCTTCTGCACATCTCCTATGCGGGCCAATGTTCACTTGCTTGAACATTTGATTAGCTATTGGGATCATGACCTCAGAATTTTTGATCTTCAAGGTGAGATCTTGGAGATAGATTTGGAAGACATATACTTCATCATGGTGCTGTATCGCAAGGGAATTCCTATCAACGTCGAAGGTAATAGAAAGGGTGGTGACCCCATGAGTGTCCAAGATTATGTGGACACCTACTACACGCCTTGGAGTCAGAAAAAGGGTTTCATGCATCCCAATAGTTCATATTGCTAACTTCCCACTTCATGCAGTGGTAAGTACCATAGTACATGTTGTAGGATCTTCTTCATTACATCTTTCCACTCGGACACAAATGAGGGTGGCAGTTGAGTGTTTATAGGGGATTGTGTTTGATTGTTGCTCTGGTATAAACCTGATTATGAAAAAACAACTCTCTGACTGTAATAGAGGCTGCCACAAGAATTTTGGGTATTCGAGTATATTAGTGGCATTCTTATTTGAGAGAGTTCCCACTATCATCCCTGTGGTACCACTTCCATATTTCTCTCCTCACCAACCTAGGTTGACTAGGTGGGGAGAAGTATTCCTTCTCCAAGGAGGTGGAGGATCATTCCAGGGTGTATACGATGATGACTTCTATGTGTGGCAGGGATGGTAGTTACCATCACTTGAGTAGTTTCCTTATATAGGTTTAGAATTTTGAGGAGACAATGATATTGTCCTCCCTCCAGGAGGAATGTGGGGAGAGCTAGGTATTTTTCTTTTTATGTTTTAAATTTTTATGAATTTTATCATAAAATTATATAAATATGTATAAGATTTTTTAATCCATTTTAATGTTTAAAATGAAGATGTTGGACCAATCCGCCCTAATGGGAATCCTGGGATGTATGTACGACTTGTACTAGGTGGAGATTAGGGTTTGATGAGGGTACTTAAGGGAAATATGACTAGGATGAAACAAAGAGTTCTGAATATACGGATTGAGCAGATTACTGCTATCATGCAAGAATTTGTTGTATGGATTCCACCTATCTGGATACGCCTCATGAGGAGGGTAGCCAGGGTCGTTCTAGTTTATATAGAAGCTGAAGAGGTTGCTACAACTGAAGAAGCTAATGACAAGGATGATGCTGGCTATGTTGGTGATTAGGCCTAGATCTATAGGCATTTTATGGATTACGATCCAATTTTTTGTATATTTACACAGTTGTGACTAGATCTTAGGATCAAAACTCGACCTATCTATGGACATATTTTTACGTATATATTTTTATGGACATATATATATATATATATATATATATATATTGCCTAGTTATTTACATGTGTTCCAAATGTATCTGTTATGTATATTTTAAAAAATGTGTGTTAAGTGCCAATCTAGAATATAGTTCGCATATTCATAAGTTAATGTATTTTCATTACGTGGAATGTGATTAAATGAAATATAATCGAAATTTATTTCAAGTAATTCAACCTGCAAAAAATGACGTAACAAGGTAGGGTTTTCACACTTGATAAGCTCCATTGAACTAGGAAACCACCAGTTGAGAGTCAAGTCTGACTTCCAACTAGGTGATTCCATGTGACATGACATCTCATAAAAACTCAATAACAATAGTGTACTCGGCCACATTATTGGTAGCAGGACCTAGACAAGCACCTCCAGAGGAAACTAGCTGTCCAGAGGGTGAATAGATGACCCATACGGCTGAAGCTGGGTTACAAGTATGATGTCTAGTGCCACCTGAAAAACCTACGAACCACTTAGTTGGCATCGGTAACAATCACTAGATGATATAAGAACACTAACCAGCTAACTATTGTACATAAAATTACATACAATAAAATACAAGAAAAAACACTAAGCCTAGGCATAGTACTTCTTCAGGTAGGCTCAGGAAGCTTGTTTTGATCAAAATTAGTTAACTAATATGCCCCTTTTTTCAAGAACTTTGACACAATGTCGGGTCCTAAACACATGGACTTGAACTTTCTTGGCCCCCAAGGTTTCTTTGTCTTGATCCCAAAGTAAGACACTATCTCCCTGAGAAAAAACTCTAGGCTTGACCAATTTATGATATTAGTTTTTAACCCTATTTTTATGAACGTCGTTTTGCGTTAACGTATCTCTGCCTTGTTCATCTAGATGTTCCAAATGTAAAAAACGTTCTTCTAATTGATTCGTGTCTAGGAGTACATGAATAGAAATTTTAAGTGATGGAATTTCACACTCAACCAGAGTGACTGCTTCCACCCCGTGAACGAGTTGGAAAGGTGAAAAACTCATGGCAGTTTTAACATTGGTCCGGTATGCCCAAAGTGCAGGATATAGCATAATCGGCCAATTTGACTAGGCTGCATTGATAGTACGCTTAAGAATGGTCTTCAAGGTCTTATTGACTTCCTGGACTTGACCATTCACTTGCGGGTAGAAGGAAGATGAGTGATCTTGCTTAAACCCTAGCATAGTAGCCAATTCGGTCATCATGATGTTCTAGAAATGACTTCCATGGTCAGTGACAGTCTCCTTTGGAATTCCAAAGCGAGTGATAATATGGTTGAATATGAAAAAAGATGCAGTTTCACTGTCAGCCCTGAAGGTAGGTATTGTCTCTGCCCATTTGGTGAAGTAATCAATAGCAACAATGATATATTTTTGCCCCCTAGCCAAAACTTGGTTGCATGTCACATAATCCACCCCCCATTTAGTGAAGGGACCCACCATGATGACAAGAAACAAAGGAGCAGGATGCGACCACATTTTCTTGGTGTAGAGCTGACATGGATGACAATGCTTCACATCATCCACAAAATATTTAAAGATTGTACGCCAGAAATAACCAGTACATAGAATCTTCTGGGCCATTTCTAACCCAGATAAATGATCCCCGCATGCTCTGCTATTGGAATCATTTAGGACATGCTCAAACAAGTGTTTCTTATGAAGCTCAAACACAAGGACAAAGAGTTGCGGGATCAACTGGAAGACAAGGATGCTGAAGTTGAACAACTAAATACTGAATTGATCATTCAAAAGGAAGAACAAGAAGAGCCTACTGAAGACTCATAAGAGATTGAAGAAACTAGAAAGTCTAATCATGATTTGAAGACTCAAGAGGAAGCCAAGAGGACAGAAGAAATATTGAAGAATCAATTGGAATAAAAGGAGAAGACAATCCAGAAGCTAGAGATGGAGGTAGTTGGTCTTAGGAAGAAAAGTGAAAAGAATGATTCTTTTTTCAAGTTCAAGGACAATTTAGTTGTCCTAGATAAGATATTGGATTTCCAAATATCTCTAGATGACAAGACTAGTCTTGGTTACAAGAAGGAGAAAGAAAATTCTAAATATTACACTTGCTCTCCCAGGACTCTAGAACCAAATCCATCAACGTCTAAAGCTGCTCCCCATGTACCTGCACATGACACCAAAGAATTTGTAAGTTCAAGAATGAAACAAGAAGTTAGGTCTATTCCTTAAATCAATCCCAGAAAGGAAACAAATCCAATATGGAACCAAAGTCTCAGGTATGAAAGTGGATTTAATGGTTATTATTATTTTTGTTCTAACTTTGGTCATAAGGCTATGGATTGTAGACACTACGAAAGAAGAAGTGTTGGAAGCCCCAATTACATAGTTAGATGTTGTACATAAAACCAAGAATGACATATTGTTGCCACTTGTCATACATTGAGATGTTACACATGCAGTGGGCTTGGTCACAAATCCCAAAAATGTGCAAGTCAAAGAAGTCAACCAAGGAGGAGTCCTTCATACACATCAACAAGAAGAATCAGCGAACCTTGGAATAAGACCAATGCAGGAAGATTTGAATATTAGAAGACAAAGGCCTATAGTTAGGGACACTCTTAGGCATGGAGACATGTATTTGATCAAAGAAGTGTTGGAAGTTCCAACAGCTCATTCAGGTGTTGGACATGCAACCATGTTGGTCACATTGATGCATATTGTCGTATTATAAGGTGTTATAATTATAATGGCTTTGGGAACAAAGATCAAGGCTGTTGGAGTACACATAAACAACCTATGAGAAGTTCCTTATACAACACATCAAGGAAAGCAGGTACAAATGAAGGAACAAATGCTGAAAAGACAAATTTCGAGAAGCAAGTTGTTGAGGCCTGGAAAATCGCAGGCAGCAACAGTAAGGGATTCTCCCCAGTCAACGTTCCCAACTAGCCCGTTGACTATTTGGTATAGGGAATCCATCTGGTTTGCAGTCCGACTACCATAGGTCAAGTAACAAAACAAGGGTTTTACCGGTTACGGCCCGGTCCACTGAGTTTTTGTATTTTTTGACTTAAGAATGATATGCAAGTGCCTAATTAACAATCCAAGATGATAAATATGTAGGGAGCAGTCACAATGTGATGCGCAGGTTCTTACCTCTCGTCTTGGCATCCACAACAATCAAAATCACATAAACAACAAGAAATTAAACTAACTACCTAACCTATCGCTAGCGAGCAAGATTATCATTCATCAGTGAGTAATGTATTTGTACATGCATTATGAAAAGTTACAGATAGTTGATACTTCCTTCAATACACATGAACAGTTTAAAGATATTTCAACAACCAGATAGCCAATTGTCTATGAACGACCTCCATTACCCACAGTGGAAAACATCACAAAATAAACTGAAGAACATTCAAACAGGAACATAGGTTCAAGAAATCAGAACGCTCTCATAGTTAATGAAACATAGCTGAAAACGAAATAGTTCCTCTTCAACATTGATCATTTATTCGCATTGATACATTCCACATTTCACTTTCTCCGACAGGCAAAAATTGCAGTTTCTGATTGTAAAACGAAGTAGTTCCTCTTACAAGCAAAACGTTTACAAGTTTTTCCAGGGAAAAATCCCTTTCTAAATCCTATCTTTACAATATTTAAACTATTCAGTAGATCATTTGGGCTACGCCCCAAACGTGTGAATTTCCAGTCTCTCGAACGTTTTCGATTCTTCATCAGGCCGCTTTGTCTTCCCATTTTTATTTTCTGTGAACGTTCCATCTTCTCTTCATATGTTCGTGATTAGTTGAATAACTGCTGGTCCTTTCAGATCTACATTTTTTTATTGCTTTCGATTTTGTCTTTTCCTTCTCTTTTTCTTCCTTGCGACCCTGCCGGATTTGACTAGATCAAGCTATGCCTTCACACCGTGGTCACCTCAACAGTCCATCGAAGTCTACCTACAATCAATTACTGGGCATCATTTGTTGGAATGGCGTTTTTTAAACATTAAAATTAACCACCTGAAATGGCTAATCCACAAGAAAATGGCCAGGTGCCTCCTCAGATACGGCAAGAGTTTTGATTAAGTCTTGGGCATGAAAGTTCTACAACAGAAATCGGAAGGCTTTGACATCGGATGCGAAAAGGCTTTCCTAGCCGCAACGACGAAAAATACAAGAGTTACGCGAGTGGGAGAAGCTTTAATCGGAAGTCGAACGGCTTTACACTTCGGAGGCTGAAGGAATTTCCCAGTCGCAATGGCGGAAAAGAAAAGGCCAAAGACACTCAACACGAGCGAGAAAAACCTTAGTCAGAAGTCGGAAGGCTTTGACATCGGACGCAAAACGGATTTCCTGGCCGCAACGGCGGAAGAAGAAAAGATATAACCAGGTGATGCACATCAGAGAGCGGATCGTTTTACACTTCAGAAGCTAAACTGCTTTGAGAGCCGCAACGGCGGACGAGAAAAAGATTACAGCCTCCGATACAACATAAAAAGACGCCCGATCACAAGAAAAATTTAAGTGTTTGAAAACTCAAAAACAGCGACGGTCAAACTGATTCACCTCAGAGACAATGGTTTGTTTAAAGGGCAACTGATCTGACGGGTCTCTGGCTAGCAGTCCACATTCAATTCTGCGACCAACAAAAAAGAATCTAAACACAAGCATCCTCTGGAAACAGGCCGGAAATTAATCTTTAGAATCAACCAAAGCTAAAGCAAGACCAAACCTTCATGGATCAAACAAAATCAAAGCAATTCTAAATGAAAAGGAGGGGCCCAAAATTTAAGAAATTTGGGGAGAATTGTTGCAACTGCAACAATTGGCGATTACCTAGTCATTAGAGGAAATTTGGGGTCTAAAATGGGCCTTATAAGAAAACATGCCAAAATAAGTTTTTGTGAGTTGGAATTCAAGAACCAATAGAATTTCAATAAAATAAGTCAACCATAATGGTTGAATTGACATATTTGTCATTAAAAAAAACTACTTTTTTTGTTCGTATTTTTGACATATCTCATTGTGTTTTTACTCAAATTTCGATCGAGAGAGCTTGTTGGATGCGGGATTTGATTCTGCATCCAACGAGTACCCACACTGCATACTTTTGACAGACCCCGCTACCCCAAAAACAAGAAATACCTAAAAAAACGTGATGATGACATCATCATCATATTCTTTTCAGGTATTTCTTGTTTTTGGGGTAGCTGGGTCCATCAAAAGTATGCAGTGTGGGTACTTGTTGGATGCGGAATCAAATTCCGCATCCAACGAGCTCTCCCTATCGAAATTTGAGTAAAAACATAGGGATATATGTTGAAAATACGAACACAAAAAGTAGTTTTTGTCTTTCTTCCTCCAAAAATAATCAATATTATTTTATTATTTTAACTATTATTTTATTATTTTCCTTAGGAGGCCCATTTTAGACCCCAAAATTCCTCTAATGGAACCTAGATCTCTGGGCGATTATTCTTTGAGTGACAAGCTGTTTAACAATAAATGCATCTATCGAATTCTTCCAGCTACCTAGATTTCTCAAATGACAGAAGTGTGTACCTTTAATCATTGATGACAGTCCAATTAGGGAGAGTGGAAACCAGGATCGTCAAGTCTAGATAACTCTACTGAGGCCAGAGGATGAGTTTCATTATTACTTTTTCTTTCAGGTAGCTAATAGCTTGGACACCACAGGATTGTAGCATATGGTAAACAAAAATATTCATTTGTTCCTCATTCCCATGCCATTTTAGCACTTTTTGTGCTTTTGGACTTTTGTCCCTTTTCATATGAGTTTGCTTGCATGCCTTTCTTACTGAATTTTAATTTAGGATCCTCTATCCCATAGTGTCCTTTTGTGTAAGTCGAGTACTTTCATGTTTCAGCTCACGGACGGAGAGGATATTTTGGCAATTTAGTACTTATGATTCAGCATCTCCTTTGATATATGATGCTTTCATAGGAGTTTTTTATTCTTATTTGCCTTTTGGCATTCATTTCTTGGCATGGGATCATTTATATTTAATATATTGTTCACCTTGCTCCTTTTCATGGGTCCTCTACTATCGCCCCTTAGAACATTTTAAGTGTGAAGTGGATGGAGCCTCAACATCGTATTCCAGACTCTTTGAATCCGGTTTATTTCACAGGGGTTAAGCAGGACTTCAATGCACACAGAGATATTAGAGAAACTGCTAAACTGGAAGAAGTTCGGATAGCAACACACAGTCTGATACTCAAACATATTTATCATTCCCAAAAAATTTGATGTTCCCCAAACAACCGCAAGTTCATTCCATTTATTTAAATCAACAAAATTAAACTAAAACAAACTGAAAACATGACTCAAAAGACATCCAAACAGCTTATTTATATACAAGGCAGAAGAACTCAGAGACACTTAGGAAAAATAAGGCTTGAGAACCAAACCATTTACCGGCAAGTTCTCTTCCCAACCCTACAAATCTTGCAGCTTATAAGTAGAAGGACCAAGCTTGGTTGTGACTTGAAAAGGGCCTACCCACAACTGCTGGAATTTAGTATGCTTCCCTTTCTCATCATGGGGGTGATCCCACTTGAGGACTAGGTCTCCCACTTCAAAGTCTTTTGTCCTAGCTTTATGCTTGTCAAACCACCTCTTTATTACCTCCTACTGATGCTTAAAGCATTCTCTGGCTATAGATCTAACCTCTTCGGCTTTCAGAAGATTGCATATCCTCATCTGTAAAACTTCATTCTCCGACCCTCTAGACTCTTGAGCTAAAATGGAAGACGGTAACATGATGTTGGGGGGGAGAATGGCTTCTTTACCATAGACCAGGGTATATGGTGACACTCCTATCACAGACTTGGGGGTGACTCTATCAACCCAAAGGGCATTTGGTAGCGCTGAGTGCCAACTCCTATGGTTTTCTATTACAGTCTTCTTTAAAATTCTAATCAGATTTTTGTTAGAGGATTCAGCTAGGCCATTTCCTTGTGGATAGTAGTTAGCAGAATAATGCAATTTTATCCCTTTATCATGAGCAAAAGCGGTTAATTTAATTGATGAAAATTACTTAGCATTATCAAAAACTAATGAAATTGGAACTCCAAACCTGGTCATGATATGATCTTGCAGGAAGCTGATGACCTCGTCTTCATTTATCTTGTGCAATGGGATAGCTTCGACCCAGCGAGTGAAATAATCAGTCGCTGTCAGAATGTATTTGTGTTGGAGGGAAGAATTTGGTTTTATTTCTCGAATAATATCCATCCCCCATTGCTCAAATGGTTCCGTGATTGTCACAGGATTTAGGGGTGCTGCTGCTTTAGGTTGTCTCCCACCACACCTTTGGAAAATATCACATTTCCTGACATGTGCACGTGCATCTTTGAATAGCGTAGGCCAATAGTAACCTACCCTGAGGATTTTGTGGGCTGTAGTGTCTCCTGAATAATGTCCCCTAGCAGGCCCATCATGCAAATCTGTCATTACTTTCTTAGCATCTTCCTTTTCTAAGCATCTGAGAAGAACCCCGTCATAATTCTTTCTGAATAATACTCCTTCAACGATTTGATATGAAGATGATTTAAGATGCAGCGCCCTTCTTTGCTTAGAGTTCCAATGTTCCTGCAACAGCCCTGCCTATAATTAATATACAAGGTCTCTATACCAAGACTCGGGAGCTGTGAACAAAGGACAAACATCTGTTAAATGTAATTCGGCTTCATCCTCCCAGGCATGCTCTTCATTCTTCCCACTTTCAGTCATCAATTTGCACAACCCTTGACCTTTAACTATAGAGGCTGGCTTGAATTCAAGGTCGTACTCTTGAAGAGATGTAACCCAGTTGCCCCTTCTTTCTCCTAACTCTTTCTGTATGAGAAGGGACCTTACAGCTGGGTAGGGGACGATCACCTTGGTTCGATTTTTTAAAATATAAGGCCTGAATTGCTTTACCGCTTTGAATATTGCGTACGCTTGTTTCTCAATGGATGGGTAGTTCAATTCAGCCCCCTACAGACCAGTACTCATGAAAGATATCGGGAATTCATCCCCCCCTGTCTTCCTTTTGCGTTAGCACAACTGCTAGAGAATCATCGGATGCAAAGGTATACAGAATAAAGTCTTTATCAAAGTATGGGCTTTTCAGAGAGGGTGCATGTGCAACAACAGTTTCAATTTTGCTGGAGGCAATTTTCTCAATCTCAATCCATTTGAATTGTGCATTTTGCTTCACCATCTGCTGCAGCGGTTTGACAGTCTGAGCGAAATCAGGCACGAATCTTCGCACGAAGTTTATAGTTCCCATGAATGATTGCATCCCCTTTTTATTATGGGGCATGGGGATTTGTTCAATAGCCTTAATCCTTTCTGGATCAATGGAGATTCCTTTCTTTGAAACTATGTGACCTAGCAACTTGCCCTCTGTGACAAAGAACACACACTTCTTAGGATTGAGTGAGATGTCGTACTTTCGACAGCGTTCAAAAATCTGCCTTAAGTGAAATGCATGTTCTTCTCTTTTCTTCGAGAATATCGTAATATCGTCCAGGTACACTACAACACTACGGCCAATCAATCCACAAAAATCTATGTCCATAGCTCTCTGAAACGTTGCTCCAGCATTTATAAGCCCAAAGGGCATCCTTCTATAGGCAAAGATTCCCCATTTGGTTCTGAACGTTGTCTTCAGTCTGTCTTCTTCTGCTACTAATACTTGATTGTAGCTAGAGAAACTGTCTAATAACGAAAACAATTCAGACCCTGAGACCATTTGTAACAACTGCTCCATGGGTGGCACCGGGTAGTTATCTTTATCTAAAGATCGGTTCAGATTTCTGAAATCAACACATAATCTGATTTCACAAGATTTTTTCTTGACTGGTACCAGATTGGATACCCACTTAGAGTGTCTGGCTTTAAAGATGATTCTAGCATCCAATAACTTCTTTACTTCACTCTGAATTAGCGGTTCCAGTTTTGGATGCATCTTCCTTAAAGGTTGCTGATACGGCTTGACTCTGGCTTTGATGGGAACAATATGCTTGATGATGCTGGTGTCGTATGTTTTTAAATCTCCGTACGTCCAAGCAAAGACATCTTTATATTGTTTAAACAGACTGACGAACTTATCCCTTTCTGATGGTGAACAACATTTGCCAAGATTTACAAATTTCGGACTTGTCTCAGTCCCTAGATTTATCAGCTCGAACTATAGAGATGAGCTGTGAGTCTTTACGTTGGCCGGTCTTCTGAATTTTTCATTTAAATCAAACATTCTTTCTAACGTTCTGACTCCTTTAAGGATGAAATTATCATATTTCATCTCGGCCTGATGTTTTTCATCATCAATAATTGCTCCTTTAAATACTTCGTCATTCGTTAAACATTCTATAATCTGCTGGTCATCATCGAACACTCGTAGGTTGGTGATCATATCAGGTACTAAGGGCCTGAAAATTAATTCAACAGAGCATCTGTTATTAGTGGGTATGAGCCTAGCGACTGATGTGGCTAACAGGTCAGCTGCTGCATTTTTCAGTCTTGGAATTGAAATAATATTGAATGCATCAAAACATTTAAGTAGATCCCATACCTCATTTTGGTAAGCCTTCAAGTGAGGGGAAACACAATGTATTTGATTTCTGGTTTGCTTTACAATTATTTCTGAATCTCCAAAAACTTTTAAATTACTTATCTTTAATTCAATCGCTTTCTTCAAGCCCTGCACCAACGCTTCATACTCAGCTGTATTATTTGTGCATTCAAATTCTAATCTACATGCAAGAAAGTGTTTATTCTTCTGGGGATCAATTAGGACACAGCCGGCCCCTGACCCTTCTAATGTCTTAGAGCCATCAAAAAACAAAGTCCAAAAATCACTAACTACTGAATGCGAATCTATTCCTACGACTAAATCTACTATTTTACATTCAATTTCATCAGCCTGTGAAAATCGAAGGAGATCAGGCTGGGTGTCAAATGTGTTGTTGGCCTCTTCTGCTTGGTAATTTCCAGGTTCCAATTCAATAAAATAGTTTCCCAAGACAGAATCCACTGGTTCATTCTTTTCTTCAAGTCGGTTAACATTATATTTCATATGGGGTTCCCTTAAAATCTTAATCTGGTTCGGACTTCCTTTATAGGGAAACCATAGATGTGACCAATCAAATGCGAAATATCCATTCAGTTTCACTGACCAATCTTTGCTCAGAACAAGTCCGTAAGCGTCCGGTATATCTTCCACCACGATATTAATGACTTGGCACACTTTATCATTTGATGACAGGTGGATCAGGACATCCTCCACCTCACCCAGTACTTTTACATCCGTCCTGTCCAACTGGACAACTCTCCACATGGATGGCTTAGGCTGTCCATTTATCCTTTTACATATTGATATTGGCATGACAGTGACCGATGCCCCTGAGTCTACCAGGAAATTATGTACGTTATGATTGAAAATTTCAAACGTGAGGAGGAAAGGTGGATGTTTACATTTAGACTTACCTCCAATGCTGGTTTCTCTGATTTCTTCTTCCTCTTCGAGTTGATTGACAATGGGCAGCGTGTCATCCGGTGCTTCAAGTGCTTTCAATAATCTTTCTTTTTGCTGCGACACTTTGCACATTTCAAACAGTGGAACATTCGCTTTTATCTTCTTTAAATATTCCATGATGTCATAATCCATCTGTTGTTCAATGGGGTGAGATTTATCAGCTTTCACCTTTTCTTCATTTGGCTTGGGCAACATTTTGTTCTGCTTAGGATCTTGGCCAGTAATAGTGAACTCTGGAATCTTATCAGCCACGGATTTATTTTGAAATTTCTTCTTAATATTTCTCTGCATCCTCTTAATCTTTGGGAGTATCAGACTATCTTCCTTAACCGTCCCTTGGCTCCTTGCAGCCATGTTGGTGTCCAAGATGTCCTTGTATCCTTGATCCCTTTCCTCTTCAGCATCAAATAACGAGACCGAATTCCACAACGTCGTGGTCTCCTCTTCCTGTTCTTTAGTAGAAGTGGAAGCAGAATTCTCTTTTCTTTCTTCATCGCCTTCTTCTTTTAATCTCGAGTCCAACATCTGATTCATGACCAATGTCATTGAATTTATCCATTGCAGACAATTCTTTTCGGAGTGAGGTTGTTGATGAAAGGTGCAGAAATTCTCCATCCCTATCTCTGTCAAATTCATAGATGCAGAATTGTGTGGAGGAGGTTGAGATTGATTGTTGTCCTCTCTTTTCTTCTAATAGGGTCTATAGAACTTTTGCGTTTCCTTCTCTTTCTCCAAGTCTATGATTTTATTAGAAAGCTTCTGCATCATTTTGGCCATACTTTCATAATCCGGTGATTTCTCTTCCTTAGGCTTAGCAAACAATAAGGCCTTCCTTCCCCCACCCTTCTCTCCTGACTGTTTGGGATAATCTTCAATACTCTCTCTTTCATCCTCCACTACTTCTGCCCCTTCATAAGTTTCTGCCAAAGTAGGCTTGGCCCTACCTTTGGCAAACATGGCCAAATCAGGGCCTAAGGCTGATGTATAGTACTCAATCAGGACCTTGTCCGAAGGCTTGTCAGCGTCAGAAAAATTCTTGATGTATGCTGCGAATATTTGAGTAAAACTGTGTACCTTCTCCTTTTTCTCTTTCTTTAAGGCGCATAGTCCTTTCATGAGGGCTGCGTGAGTCTTTTGAACTGCATACTTACTTATAAAAATTCTCTCAAAAGTATCCCAATCAAGGATAGAATTAGCAGGCAACCCAAAATACCATGATGCAGCAGCTCATTTGAGGGTATGCAGGAAAAGTCTGCACACTACATCTTCATATTCCCTAGCTCTCAACCCTTCTATTGCCATGTAGAAACTTTGAAGGTGATCATCTACTAGTATTTTCTCATTTGGATCGAATTTAGGCAACATTTTGTCAAAGGCTTGAGGTAGGTCATGTAAAGGAGGGGTGAGGTTTAGAGGTGATCTAGCTCTCCATGCAGGTGGTGGATTTGGTGGATTAGGAGGAGGTTGGTTGGCGTTAACCCCTGCCATAAGTAGGGGTGGGGAGTGAGGAGGTGATCCAATAGGAGTATGAGCAGGAGAAATATGAGGTGTCTCTGTGCCTTCTTGATTCAAAGGTAGTACAACTTCTTGTAAGGTTGTTTCTACAAGTTCTTCCCAGTCTCCAACTAGCACTGAGTCTTCTGCTATAGGACGATCTTTCTTTTTATACTCTCTTCTGGGAAATTCAGGGATAATTGGCAATCCTCCAATTTTCTTTACATATGCCCTGGTGTGTCTTCTTAGGTCATTTACAACTTCGTTTCCAACAGAATATAGATGCTCTCTACGAAGTTCACTGCTTTCAGAACTATCACCGATGGAAAAGTCTTGAGAAAATGGGTTTCCTCGGCCAGCCATGCACTGGTGGCCCTCCTTCTAGCGCCAAAACTATTGAGGCCTAGAAAATCGCAGACAACAACAGTAAGGGATTCTCCCCAGTCAACGTTCCCAACTAGCCCGTTGACTGTTTGGTATAGGGAATCCATCCGGTTTGCGGTCCGGCTACCGTAGGTCAAGTAACAAAACAAGTGTTTTACTGGTTACAGCCCAGTCCACCGAGTTTTTGTATTTTTTGACTTAAGAATGATATGCAAGTGCCTAATTAACAATGCAAGATGATAAAGATGCAGGGAGCAGTCACAATGTGATGTGCAGGTTCTTACCTCTCGTCTTGGCATCCACAAGCATCAAAATCACATAAACAGCAAGAAATTAAACTAACTACCTAACCTATCGCTAGCGAGCAAGATTATCATTCATCAGTGAGTAATGTATTTGTACATGCATTATGAAAAGTTACAGATAGCTGATACTTCCTTCAATACACATGAACAGTTTAAAGATATTTCAACAACTAGATAGCCAATTGTCTATGAACGACCTCCATTACCCACAGTGGAAAACATCACAAAATAAACTGAAGAACATTGAAACAGGAACATAGGTTCAAGAAATCAGAACGCTCTCACAGTTAATGAAACATAGCTGAAAACGAAATAGTTCCTCTTCAACATTGATAATTTATTCGCATTGATACATTCCACATTTCACTTTCTTCGACAGGAAAAAATTGCAGTTTCTGATTGTAAAACGAAGTAGTTCCTCTTACAAGCAAAACATTTACAAGTTTTTCCAGGGAAAAAGCCCTTTCTAAATCCTATCTTTACAATATTTAAACTATTCAGTAGATCATTTGGGCTGCCCCCCAAACGTGTGACTTCCAGTCTCTCGAACGTTTCTGATTCTTCATCAGGACACTTTGTCTTCCCATTTTTATTTTCTGTGAACGTTCCATCTTCTCTTCGTATGTTCGTGATTAGTTGAATAACTGTTGTTCCTTTCAGATCTGCGTTTTTTTGTTGCTTTCGATTTTGTCTTTTCCTTCTCTTTGTCTTCCTTGCGACCCTGCCGGATTTGACTAGATCAAGCTATGCCTTCACACCGTGGTCGCCTCAACAGTCCATCGAAGTCTACCTGCAATCAATTACTGGGCGTCATTTGTTGGAATGGAATTTTTTAAACATTAAAATTAACCACCTGAAATGGCTAATCCACAAGAAAATGGCCAGGTGCCTCCTCAGATCTGGCAAGAGTTTTGATTAAGTCTTGGGTGTGAAATTTCTACAATGGCAATTGGAAGGCTTTGACATCGGATGCGAAAAGGCTTTCCTAGCCGCAACAGCGGAAAAGACAAGGGTTACGCGGGCGGGAGAAGCTTTAATCGGAAGTCAGACAGCTTTACACTTTGGAGGCTGAAGGACTTTCCCAGTCGCAACGGCGAAAAATAAAAGGCTAAAGACACTCGACACGGGTGAGAAAAACCTTAGTCGGAAGTTGGAAGGCTTTTACATCGGATGCGAAACGGATTTCCTTGTCGCAATGGCGGAAGAAGAAAAGATATAACCACATGATGCATATCGGAGAGTGGATCGTTTTACACTTCGGAAGCTAAACCTCTTTGAGAGCCACAACAGTGGACGAGAAAAATATTACAGCCTCCGATCCAACATAAAAAGACGCCCGATCACAAGAAAAATTTAAGTGTTTGAAAACTCAAAAACAGCAACGTTTAAACTAATTCACCTCAGAGACAATGGTTTGTTTAAAGGGCAACTGATCTGACGAGTCTCTGGCTAGCAGTCCACATTCAATTCTGCGACCAACAAAAAAGAATCTAAACACAAGCATCCTCTGGAAACAGGCCGCAAATTAATCTTTAGAATCAACCAAAGCTAAAGCAAGACCAAACCTTCATGGATCAAATGAAATCAAAGAAATTCTAAATGAAAAGGAGGGGCCCAAAATTTAAGAAATTTGGGGAGAATTGTTGCAGCTGCAACACAAGTATGGATGAAGAAGACTAATCAATTACAGATAGGAGAGGTTGACCAGAGCAAGGAGGATGGTTGCCATATGACAAGCAAAGCTTAAAGTATCTCAAAGAACTTAGCACATCTTGAGTTCATGAGGATGGAGGATGAACTCAAAGGGGAAAGGATGGCTACTCCAAGCATACAGAAAGGTACTGGGATTGTGCATATGGATAGCGGAGAAATGAGCAGTGATAAGAGGTTTCATATGTAGATATGTGGCCACCCTTTTCCATTGATTCCAAAGGGGGGGAGATGAAGACAAAGGGAGATATGAAGACAAAAGGAGAGCATGGGCACAAGGGGATCATGAGTTGTTGTCATCAATGACAGAGGGGGATATTGTTGATTGATATTGTCATTGATTCCAACAAGGACTTGCAGTGGCCCCAGAGGTTATCATTGATGCCACCAAGTGCCACTTGTAGTGCTCAGGTATGGATGATCCCAGTACCATCACATCTAGTGCCTTGGAACCATTATAGAGATGCACCCACAAGGTTGGATCTTGGATCCACCACCTTGTTGACGATGCTGAAGAACCTGGTGATGATGTTAAATACCTTGGAAATGGTGTTGAATCCCTTGTAAATGATGGAGAATCCTTATATGGGTTGGAGAATAATTAATGACCCATTCTGTGGTCATTCATGCTCTGATGGTTCCATGTTACCCTAAGAGAAGGTTTGGGAACCCCACAGGTAATGTCATGATGGATATTGAACCTTGGAGGTCCTCTTATGTAGTTGAGGTGGTTGAAGAAGACCATGAAGTCTCCTGTTTGATAAAGAATCCCTTGAAGAAGTCCTTAGACCCACACTTGGTGGTTTGATGACCTTGCAACCCTTGTTGGGGTCATGGATCTCTTGTATGATGATGATGACCTTGTATGGTATTTTACATGCTATGGAACCCATGAACATGCCCTTGGTATGACTAAGAAACCCATGAAGACTTGTCCATGGTAAAAGAAGACTTTAAAAAAACCTTTGGACCCACACACACTTGGTATTGAAGGAATTTTGAAGATGACGTATTGATTGGGGATGGTCTTATGTTGATTGGGGTTCTTGATGAAGCCCTTCTAGATTGTTGGGGTCTTAGAACCCTTGAATATGGTCCTAGTGATTGCACATGGTGCCCTTGGGTCTTGATCACACATAGCACTTAGATCTACTATGTAGACATATGACCCATACACATGGGTTGAAGTTTGATTATGGATCCCATTGTTTGTGTTGTAAAAACTTACTAAGTATGGTTCTTGAAACCCATACACTTTGTGTCATGGTGTGAAGCTGAAGCCTATAGTGTTTTAATGGTTGGTGTGGATCAACCCTCAAACAACAAGTCCTTTGGATTACTTAAATATTTTAAAATATTTCCTTGACTTGTAAATTCGACTCGAAACAAAAAAAAATTAAATTATTTTTTTATGACAAGTCGACTAAAAAAATTGATGGAAAACTAGTATAAATACCCTATCACGCTGTGATTTTGAAAGTGTGAAAATTTGAATTTACTCTAAGGTTTTTTGGATCTGTTTGAGGACATTTTTTGGACTGAGGAAGAAACTCGCTAAGGAGGAGCGGGTGAATTGAGGAAACCTCTCGAATTTTCGTAGCAGCAGAACATATTTTTTTTAGTCTTGATCTATGAAAAAAAACGAATGCGTGAAAGAAACTCGTGGACTGAGGTTGACTGTGAAAATTTGGAGGTAACAACAGTCCCAAATTTATAGAGAATGTTTTTTTTTTTGGGGGGGGGGGGGTTTAATCTATGCTAAAAAGTGACTATTATTGGAGGCTTATCTACATTACATAAACAATCCTATTTTTGCAGCAGTATTGACTACGTTTTGGTGATCTAAAACTTTGTAGCAACAAGAAGAAGAGTGTTCCCTAATTGACTGTAATTTGGAGGTATCCAAAACAATGATATTTGGAGACCCTAGTTCTTCCACATAAATATTTCTTTGGGTTAAATACGATATTATTTTATAAGTGGAACAATAGCAATGGAGTACAATGGATGAGCAACATCCTGGTGTGAAGTCATACACAATCACTTGTTGAAGACATCTACGGTAGTTAAGGTCATCTCCAAGTTTGAAATTGGTTTTGAGGTAAGATAAATATATAAATATCCTATGATGGTGATTAAATAATGTTGATATGATGATGCGTGAACTATACAGTGGTATACTCAGTGGTGTATTACATTGATACAGTGATGTGTAAACAATAATGTACAATGTGATGTATAAAGTAAATAAACAATTATGATGATATGATCCATACTCCTTGATGATGTATTGTATGATTACGTGTACTAGTTTACACCACTGTATGGTCATGATAATGAAATACCTATGGAGTATGAAACCCTAATCATGAAACAGTGGTATATATACCCTAGTTTGATGCACAGTCATAATGATGAAATAATGATACTCTATAATGATGATATATGATGTTGTGTACCTTATGATGATTTATACACTTGATGTTGCATACCTTGATGAATATGCAGTCCAATAGTGTATACAGTGGTTGAGTGAATGTACAATACTTGCAGTGGTACCTGAACTATGAAATGAGTAAACATATATAGTGGTGTATGTATACAATGATGTATACATTGGTTTACAAACAGTGAAGGATACAACAATGATGCATACAGTATACAAAAGTGTAATGTTCAAAATGACGTTGTATATGATATACATGATATATTGATGATGCAATTAGACACTGTGCTGGTGATGCATGCTCTCGTATGCTCCACGATGAACAAACTATCGACGAAATTCATCTTTTCTAGATGACACTATCACGAAAAAACTCAATATTCATTGCTGATGTATCGGAAGACTTTGACGACTTTTACCAATGATTTTTATCAGATGACTTTGATGAGTTTTTCCAACGTTTCTTTTTTATCATAATAATTTGATGAGTTTCCGCCGACACTGTCGGCGGAACTCAACTTTTGTTGCCGACATTGTCATGGAAAACTTATTTTTCACTGCTGATATGTCGAAAAAACTCGGAGAAAACTACCGACATAGGTTGACATTGCGCAATGAGTTTTTAAATTCGATGCCAAACAATGTTTTTAACCTGCTTCATTTATTGCTTCTCAACCACCGTATTAATTACAATTTTGGTAATTTTTATATAAAAATACAGTGAGTTGTTTTTGGATTGTTACCGCTAACCACGTTTTGGAGTGCATCAAATTACCGATAGGCATTTGGAGCCATTGCACCACTACGACCAACATCGTATTCACCGTAACAATTGACAGGTAAGCACGTGAACCTATCCTCTTGTCCTTTTGTTCTCCTAGAAGCTTTAAAAATTATATATGGTGTAGGTTTAGGGTTTTAGAAAGCTACCACGGTTGGATTTTCATTTTTTTGCGCCCTTTTCTTGATAAAAGCGAATCCACATCCTGTAGGGTTTTTAGTTACAATGGGACGACTGCTAGAGTCATCCAAAGTTTGTTTTAAGGAAACCCTTGGCCACACAACCGCTTTTATGTCCAAAAACTCTTTCGTGATAGAGCATAAAGGTTTTCAAAACTCTTCTAACCTGTTAGACCATCACGGATTTTGTTTTATCCTTTTCCATGTAGTTTGGGTTGGTTGTACTAGTCGTTAGTATAGTTATTTTGAACCTCAGGGATTATGCGATGAGATTACTCTGGGACGGATGTTCCGCCACCTGCGTATTATTTGGGTTGAGCATGTCAGGAAGTGAGTATGCAATAAAGGGGAGACCCTTTGTAGATTTAGACCCTAATTATTGCTGCGTTTTAGAGCCATGGGATAAGTTTTGTCTTCAAACTATGTGTGGAAGGATGCATTTCCTATGATCTTCCTTAGGGATGGTACCATCATGTAAAACATTTTAAGGATCTTATGTGAAAACCATAACTTTACATTAACCTAAAGTATTCTCGGTTTTGGGTTTATTAAGTCATTGTTTTGGGTAGAAACATTGATCCCTCATGATTCTGAGCTTAATAAACAAGAGGATGGCAGTAAAACTTGTGAACTCTTTAAGACTGGAACAAAAGCAGTTAACATTTATGCTTTGAAAAACAAGTGATGAAATGTTCATCTTTCAGTGTGTTGACCTATTTAGGATTACGAAAAGGATATATGAAAATAGAGGTGTAACTCACAAAATGATACATACATATATGTTTAATAAGTTTTCATTTAAGTTTTGTAAGCACACACCCTTGCTGCAAGTATAAAATGACTAAGCAACCTCTGGGGAGTGATATCTCTCCACCTCACAAGAGTGTTTCTGAGTGGCTAATAATGGAATGCTAAATACATATTTGTTTTCTTCTATCATATTAGACAAATATTTCAATCTCATTTTTAAAGAACAGTGACTCATATACTTAGCAACTTGGCCTCTCGTTTCAGTTATTTCATGTTTGATGCAAATGCATGTTGTTTTTAAATTATTAGAAATAACCATGATGTTACTAAGACATTTCTCACTATGCTCATGTTTCAGTTGCTACTCTCACTGAGAATAATTACCTCCCAAAGAATGGTTTGGAAACGATAAACTCACCCCATTCCTAAGAAGAGCAGTAAGAAGAAAGCTAAGGCCATTGAGGTCGATTTGGATTTGGAGATCATCTCCAGGACCGAGATAAGAGTTGAAGACACCAAGGCCATTATTGGAGCTTATAAAGAGTTTAAAGGGGGGGTATATATCATATTATCAGATACCAAAACGTTCCTGATGCCAGTATGCATGATATGTCCTTATATGAAAATATAAGAAAATCAGGCATTACTAAGGCAACTACATGCCCAGAGATGTTCCCATGTGGTGAAGTCATCAGATGGATTCTACCCCAGACAGACCCTTCCATGATGATTATTTCCAACATAGAGGGGGAATCTTATTCTTCTTTCACTCTGTCCTACATAGCCATTCCATGCAAACTACCACCCCCACAGGTTATGATGACAGATGAGTGGGTTAACAAAGTGGATTTGGATAGTTTGGAATGTTCCAAAAGGATGATGATAGCAGGAAGACAACTGCACTAGAAGGAAACTATCGAATACGAGTCTGAAAGCTTACGCCCCCCTTACAAGGTCATAGCCTTAATGTTGAATAGGATTTTTGGTCAGGAAAATGGTATACTGTATAAATTAAGTTGGATCCCATTAATATACTATGTGGCCTTTGAAGGCACAATTTTAAATTGGACAAATATCATATCAAGTAGCTTGTGATCATGTGTAGCTGTCGCACAGGGAGGGATGACTCAAAAAATGTCAAAATTCTACATGGCCTCTTACTTGATTGAATTCATCTTGTACAGATACCCATTCCCCAAGCTCCGGTGCACTTGGAACACACCGAGACCCCTATATATATTTCTTATCAAATTCTTTGGGCGCATAAGTATTCGAGATTCTACAAGCTTATATGCGAAGAGTTTCTGATGCCTCTGTATGAGCTCATCTTCCTCAAGGAGCCCAACTTCTTGTCATATAACGCCATGGAAATTATTTACGAATATGGGGATTATTATTTCTCTTAGGAAGGGACTTACCTGAGGACATATGGAGGCTCTAAAGCCCCATCGTTGCTGCCCAGATATGCCATGGACTATGTAGTCCACAAAGAAGCAGTCATGAAGTTATTCATTAATGGAGTAGGTAACTTCCTCTTCAACATGAGAAATCCAACATTCTTGCCACTTCCCTTTTGCATAGGAATTTACAAATTCACTAAAGTAAAAAACGCCTCTGAATTTGTAAATGATTTGGAAAAATTTCGCTTTGGGGAGAAGATTTTCTGCAAAAATGACGTGGAAGAAAAGGTTTCAGAGAATTTTACGACTGTTAGAGTGCACTATGAATACTCTAATCACTTCGATAAGGATGAATAGGTGTATAGGAACGCCAGAAACATGACCGCGTTGAGTAAACATTTCAAGAAGAAAGGAAACACCAGTGGAGGTAAAGATAGCAGCAACGCCATCGAGAAACAGTCGCAGAAGAAGAAAGAAGAGGCCTTGAAGCTACAACAGGAAGAATCTAAAAGGAAACAAGCAGAAGATGCTCAGAGATAGCAAGAAAAATAAGACAGACTTAAGAAAGAAGAAGCATAGAGAAAACAAAAGGAAGCTGAGCAAGCAGCTGAAGAAAAAAGGAAGAAGGATGAAGAGGACAAGCTTAGGGAAGAAATGGACTAAGAAACAGTTCAGAATGACCCAATAGAAAATCCTACTTCATCAGGTAGTATGATCACAGGCATCCACATTTCGCTTGTAGAAATTGTAATCATTCCTTTCACCTCGTCTAAGCATCACACAGTAGCATGCTTAGATACCATATTTTTTACAAGGCAAAGAAAACAATCCTTAGAAGATCACAAAAATGATTAAAGGTTGGAACCCAAGCTGATGTAGTCACAGTGACTAAAAAAAATGTTGTGGAAGGCACTAACAAAGACCTGAAATCTTATCCTATGTAAGTATAGAAGCCACACAAGCCAACATTGATAATGTTGACAAACTGGTGGAGGATGTTGCGCATCATAAAGAAAAGCTGTTCAAAATGAGAGATACTCTAGTTAAGGAAATAAGAGAGGGCATAGAGTTGAAAAGAAAACATGAGGCCACTTTATATAAAAAGGAAAGACTCCAAAGAGAGTACCAAGATTTAGAAACTGATAAATATTCCTTAGAAGTACAAGTAATTATTTTGGAGGAAGAAAATAAAGATTTTGAAGCTAAGATCTTGGAGCTAGAATCAAGAGAGTCTGCAACACGCCAAAAAATGTGGGAATTGATAACCTGGGTAGAGGAGTTGGTGACACAAAATGGATATATTGAAGATCAAATTAAGGTAGAAAATGAGAGGCAGTTTGACATCACCCCTTTCTGTTCCCAGGCTTGCAAAATCCAGAGAAACATACACCAAGCTCAAATAAATCTTGCAGGTGAAATTTATAAGGCAAAGACAGCAGAGACTAGAGTGAAGGAGATTGCAGCAAAATATCTTAGTTTCATAACAAGACTTATGAAGGTTTCTAAACAAGTTCAAATTCAATTGACTTGGGAATAATACAACTCGACATTTCTTGAACACTTGCCACAGAAGACTGCTAGAGGCTTAAAAATAGAAATTGCTCTCCTGGAATTTTACAGAAAAGCTCTAGTAGGATTGAATAATAAAACTGAGAAGACCCTAGAAACGTTTATAGGGTTCTATGGGCCAAGTTCATTAGAGATTCCATCTTCCTTCAGTTGTAAAGATTAATGATTTCCCAAACAAAGACCGGCTTGTGACGTATCTACAAGATAGATTACACGAGGATGAACATTATATTCAAAAGATGGAAGTAATCAGTGAAGATGATGTTAGAAATTGGGTTGCACAAGCTTCAATCAAAAATTACATTTTGGAAGACTTGTTCAGAACCACTCCAAAAAGGGTAACAAGTGTGGAGTCCTAGCTAGTTGTACACGAGGTGACAATGCAAATGATGGAACCAGTAAATTATTGAACTATCACTGAGGAAGCAGATGCATGGGGGCATTATATTGCAAGTTTAGCTAGGATCACTTAAAGAACTTTGTTTTAATGTATTTGTCATTTTTGTCATTTTCTAGTGCAAAGCACTAAAAGACGAAATTTTTGGAATTCTTAAGGTCAGGGAAGTCGATAAGTCATTATAATTGTATTATAAATAGAGGGAGAGGGTAGCATAGAAGGGACTTTTCGCTCACACAAGAAGGATGATTTATTTATAAAGAGAACTGATTTTTCTGATAATAAAGAAGGATTCAATTGCTGGGAAAGGACTGCATGGTCTTTTGCATGAATTGTGTGGAATCTTAACTATGGAATTACTTCCATTTAGTTTCTATACAAACTGTGAGATCGTTCTGACTCTCTATGAATTATTTCTTTGATGATGAATGGTTTTTTGCTTTATATATAAATCTCGTGTATGAATTGAGTAATGAATTTTTATTATTTCAAAGCTATCTTTGATTATCTTTCTGTTGTAACTATGCATATTGAATTGAAACAGTTATCTGCTATATTTGTTGTCAATAATTACAGCACATTGCTCTATTTCTTTTAAATTTCTCCCCAAGCGGATAGGATAGATTAGTTTGGAATAGACTAGAATATAAAGAATTTGCGTAGATTTAGATTTATAGAAGTGATTGAGGAGCAAGAGTGGTAAGATGGGAGGAAAGAACCTACGCATCACTAGTGAGACTCTTGTTCATCGGTTACCTGCATTTAGATTAGGCATTTGCATTTCATCTATATAAATAAAATTACATAAATGTTGGATCGAGTCATAACCAGTAAAGAATTAAAAAACTTTAGTTATACGGTAGTCGGGATGCTAACCGGATGGGTTTTCCATACGAAATGATGGACAATCTAGTTGGGATTGATTATCAGGGAGAATCTCTACTATCGATTCTTGGGGATTTTCCAAGCATCAACAAGTTGATGAGTAGAATTGGTTAAGCAACAGATTGATGAGAATAAGAGATTGGCATCAAGCTTGCAAGTAGAATATTTCACTTGAGGATTGGAATCCTCAACCCTTTCTTAGTTGGATCTAAGAAAACTAGGCTAGGTCCTGTAACAAGAGCGGTGCTCTTTTAATTAGTTGGTGCTAACTGTAATTGAGAAGATTTTAATCTTCAATTAACATAAATAAAGAACAAAATTACATATATTCTTGTGTCTCTCTTGATGTGATGATTGTGTTTATGACTCATGGTTGATTTAGTTGTGCATATGATGATGTAATTTGATAATATAAGGCTTGATATACTCTAATTGATTAAAATAGGGTAAAAAGGTTTAAATTTCTCACATTGATTCACCCCCCTCTTAGTGTGGCAATTGTGTCCAACAATTGGTATCATAGCAGGCCTTCGTCACAATCCTTGCAAGATTGAAGGAGATCCATGGAGACATAATTGAAGAAAAAGCAGAGTCATCAAGCAATGAATTTAATGAACTTGATGTTACAGACTATTTCGATTGGAGGAGCAAAATGAAGGAATTCCTGAAGAAGTTTGGCGTTTTGGGAGATTGTGATCAATCCACTTGCTCCATCAAATAAGAAGTGCAAGTCAACTACACAAAAATAATCTAAGGACAATGCTACAACCTTGAGGTTCCTCAGGGATGGACTTCCCATCTCAATGTAGGGGAGTACACTTCAACCAAATATCTATGGTTCAAGTTGGAAAGAGAGGATGAGATGGAAATACCAGACATTGAAAAGATGGATCAGGAATTAGAAGACAAGCCCCCATAATAGATTAATCAAGAAGAAGAAAAGAAAGAATAGGACTCCAGTAAAGGTATGGATTCTTTTGATTATAATGATAGCTTATGTGATGAAATTGAGAAGGTTCTTGTAGAAGATGATGATGGGATATCAAAGGATGCAAATGAGATACATCTCACTTTGATAAGTATTAATCATAGAGCCGATTGGGTCATGAACAAAGTAAATATGAACCATAGTGAATTCACAAAGTTTGAAAATATAATATTGGATTCTTTGAATGAATATTAGCAGAAGACCATGACAATGTAAGTGTTCCTTTTGAATTTCAAACATGAGGACAAAGAGTTGTGGGATCAGTTGGAAAACAAGGATGTTGAATTTGAACAACAAAGACTGAATTGATCACTCAAAAGGAAGAACAAGAAGGGTCTGTTGAAGACTCAAAAGATCTTGAAGAAACTATAAAGGCTAATCATGATATGAAGACTCACCTGGAGGTAGCAAAGAGCACAAAAGAAATCTTGAAGAATCAATTGGAAGAAAAGGAGCAGACAATCTAGAAGCTAGAGATGGAGGTAGTTGTTCTCAGGAAGAATAGTGAAAAGAATTATTCTTTTTTCAAGTTCAAGGAAATTTTAGTTATCCTAGATAATATCTTGGATTTCCAAATATCTCCAGGTGACAAGACTAGTCTTGGTTACAACAAGGAGAAATAAAAATCCGAAGATGACACTTGGTCTCCCAAGACTCCAAAAGTTGTTCCATCAACATCCAAAGGTGCTCCCCATGTACCTACACATGACAACAAAGACTTTGGAATTTCAAGAATTCAACAAGGAGTTAGGTATATTCCTCAAAGAAATATCAGAAAGGAAACAACTCTGAGATGGAACCAAAGTCTCAGGTACGAAAGTGGATTTAATGGTTATTGTTATTTTTGTTCTAACTTTGGTCATAAGGATATGGATTGTAGACTCTACGTAAGAAGAAGTGATGGAAGCCCCAATGACACAGTTATATGTTGGACATGTAACCAAGCTGGACATATTGCCACCACTTGTCACACATTGAGATGTTACACATGCATTGGGTTTGGTCACAAAACCCAAGAATGTGCAAGTCAAAGAAGTCAACCAAGGAGGATTCCTTCATACACATAAGCAAGAAGAACCAGTAAACCTTGGAAGAAGACTAATGAAGAAATATTATCAGAAGAGAAAGGCCTACAGTCAAGGAGACTCTCAGGAATGGAGACATGAAGTTGATCAAAGAAGTGTTGGAAGTTCCAACAACTCAGTTAGGTGTTAGACATGCAACCATGTTGGTCACATAGCTGCATATTGTCATACGATGAGGTGTTATACTTGCAATGGATTTGGGAACAAAGATCAAGACTGTTGGAGTACATGGAAATAACCTATGAGAAGTTCCTTATACAACTCATCAAAGGAAAGACAATGAAAATTAAGGAACAAATGATGAAAATAAAAATTCTAATCAACAATTATGTATGAAGAAGACTGAGCAGTTACACATATGAGAGTTTGATCAGAGTAGGGAGGATGGCTTCCATATGGAAAGCCAAGATTAAGATCTCTCAAAGACCTTAGCACACCTTGAGTTCATGAGGCTGGAGGATGAACTCAAAGGGGAAATGATGGCCTCTCCAAGCATACATACAGGTCCTAGGATCGTGCATATTGACAGGGAAAGGAGTGAGCAGTGATTAGAGGTTTTACATGTAGATGTGTGGTCACCCATTGCCATTGATGCCAAAGAGGGAGATATGAAGACAAAAGGGGAGCATGCTCACATGGGGAGCATGAGTTGTTGTCATCATTGACAAAGGGGGATATTGTTGATTGAAATGGTCATTGATGTCAACATGGACTTGCAGTGGCCCCAGAGGTTGTCATTGATTCCACCAAGTCCCACTTGTAGTTCTCAGGTATGGATGATCCCAATACCATCACATCCAATTCCTTGGAACCCTTACAGAGATGGGTTGTTCCTTAAAGCACCTTGTACCCATATGAAAAGGTCCCTATACCCACAAGGTTGGATATTGGAGCCACCACCTTGTTGATGATGCTGAAGACCCTGGTAATGATGTTGAAGACCCTAGAGATGGTGTTGAATCCCTTGTAGATGATGGAGAATCCCTAGATGGGTCAGAGAATCATTAATGAACCATTATGTGGTCATTCATTCTTTGATGGTGCCATGGTACCATAGGAGAAGGTTTGGAAACCCCACAGGTAATGTCATGATGGATCTTGACCCTTAGAGGTCCTCTTGTGTGGTTGAGGTGGTTGAAGAAGCCCATGAAATCTCCTTCTTGATAAAGAAGCCCTTGAAGAAGTCCTTGGACCCACACTTGATAGTTTGATGACCTTGCAACCCTTGTTGGGTTCATGGAGATCTTGTATGGTCTTTAACATGCTATGGAACCTATGAACATGGCCTTGGTATGATGAAGAAACCCATGAAGACTTGTCCATGGTAAAATAAGAATTTAAAAAAACCTTTGTACTCACACACACTTGGTCTTGAGTGAATGTTGAAGATGGTGTATTGATTGCAATGGTCTTATGTTGATTTGGGTTCTTGATGAAGTGCTTGTGGCTTGTTGGGGTCTTAGAATCCTTGAAGATGGTCCTAGTGCTTGCACATGGTGCCCTTGGGTCTTGATCACACATAACACTTAGATCTACTATGTAGACATATGACCCGTACACATGGGTTGAAGCTTGATTATGGATCCCATTGTTTGTACTGTAAAAACTCAATAAGTTTGGTTCTTGAGACCCATACACTTTGTGTCATGGTGTGAAGATGAATCCTATGGTGTTTTAATGGTTGGTGTGGAGAAGAAACCCTCAAACAACAAGTCCTTTGGATGATTTAAATATTTAAATAATACTTTAAAATCTTTCCTTGACTTGTAAAGTCGGCTCCAAACAAACAAAATTAAATTAAAATTAATTTTTTTAATGACAGGTCGACTAAAAAAAATTGATGGAAAACTAGTATGAATACCCTATCATGTTATCATTTTAAAAGTGTGGAAATTCGAATTTTCTGTGAGGTTTTTTTTTTCTTGTTTGAGGACATTTTTCAGTCTGAGGAAGAAGCTCGCTCAAGAGGAACAGGTGAACTAAGGCAACCTCTCGAATTTTTGTAGCAAGAGAACATATTTTTTTAGTCTTTATCTATGAAAAAAAATTGAATGTGAGATAGAAATGAATGAGGTTGACTGTGAAAATTCGAAGGTAGTAGCAATCCTGAATTTACCGAGAAGGAAATTTTTAATTTTTTTTAATTTTTTGGGGGGGTTTATTCTATGTTGAAAAGTGACTGGTATTGGAGGCTTATCCATAGTACATAAATAGTCATATTTTTGCAGCAACATTGACTGAGGTTCGATGATCTAAAACTTTGCAACAACAAAAAGAAGAGTGTTCCTTAATTGACTGAAATTCGAAGGCACCTAAAACAATGATATTTGCATACCCTAGTTCTTCCATAGAAATATTTTCTTTGGGTTAAAAAAATTATGATTTTATGATTTGGAAAAACAGTAGTGGAGTACAGTGGATGAGCAACATCCTAAAGTGAATTCATACACAGTCACTTGTTGAATACATCTACAATAGTTAAGTTCATCTCCAGCAGAGGGATGAGTGGAGATTGACCGACTTGACCAACAATATTGATCAGCAGAATTGGTTAAGCAACAGATTGATGAAAATTAGGGATTGGAATCAAGCTTGCAAGTAGAATTTTGCACTTGAGTATTGAACCCATCAACCCTTTCTTAGTTGGAGCTAAGAAAACCAGGTCAGGTCCATTAACAAGATTTGGTGCTCTTGTCATCAGTTGGTGTTGATTGTAATCGAGAAGATTGTAGTCTTCTGTTACCATAAATAAAGAAAAAAATTACACATATTCTTGTGTATCTCTTGATGTGATGATTGTGCTTATGACTCATGGTTTATTTAGTTGATGAAAATGATAATGTAATTTGATAATATAATGCTTGATATACTCTGATTGATTAAAAGAATGTAAAAATGTTTAAATTTATCTCACACTAATTCACCCCCCCTTTCATTGTGGCCATTGTGTCCAACAATAACTAAGAAGGGACAGAGAAATTGAACCATAGAGGTACAATGAAGTCTGCAAAGATGAATATAGCCAAAATAAGAATTTTTCAGTGATGTGGCGAAATATTCTATAACAAGTCTATAGGCCCACATGTGTACGGTGAACTCCCCAGGAGAGCTATTGAGCCTACATATCAAAATTAACAAGTTTAACTTTCACTATAATCTACAATTATAATACATGATGACCTTAACCATAATTAATGGCCAACAAAATGAATTAACGCAATATAATATGGTTGTTATCACATATGAATGTTACACCATTCCCAACAAATAATAATATAGCTAATAATACATAACATACCAAGCTAATAATACATAATATACCTCTTAAAAGTGAAGTTGTAAGGGCATGGGTGATAATGATGCAACAAAGTATAACCTTTAAAATGAGGTAAACCATGGGTTTTCACCATGTAATATTTATATTTATTTAAAGAAAAATATTGCAAATAAATATTTGAGCACTTGCATTTTGGGAATAGTACATAGCATAAGTTCGTCAAAGTTAATTACAATTCCTAGTCCAACATGAATATAGACTAAAGCATGTAATAAGGGCATCTAACTCAAGAAACCAATCCAAGACCTTTTGAATGAAGCTGAAAGCCCTAAATGACTCGAACTAGCCCACCGAATGCATGCAATATTTATATATGTAAATAATAATGTATTTATTTATCCATGTTTGCACTACCCATTATGTCTTATAGATATATATGTCTCATACCTTGTAGGATTCTAAATCCCATGCCCTATAGCTCCCTTTACTATTATGGTCTCATATGGCACGAGCTTGAAGGCCAAACAAGGCTCATCCTATGTGCATTTGTATGGAATATGCATTCAAGTCTAACAAGATGTGCTATAAAATAAAGAAATGAACTCATACAAACAAATGCACAAATTTTTATACACACATGCATACTAAAAAAACAATTGAAGAAAGCTTTTAGAAGCGCCAAAAAGATTCTAAAAATACAAACAAGAGTAAGGAGGAACCCAATGAAAAGAAAATATTCCTCCCATACATAAGCACCATTGACAAGTTGGTTGAAGAAGCATAAAAAAGAAACAATTTTGATGTGTTTTTCACCCCTCCCTGCTCTATTAGGAGAATGGTTGATTCCCTTAAAAACCCAATAGAACCTAGAACATGCAAATGTGTATACTCCATCCCATGTTCATGCGGTAAAGAATACATTAGTGAAACCATAAGATCCATGGAAACAAGATTCAAAAAACATAGTGCCAACCTAAGACATGGCATATTCAACAAATCCACCCTTGATGAATTCTCACACCTGAATCGTCACCAAATTTGTTTAGAAAACACTAGAGTGATAGCGAGAGAATAACCTAATAAAACATAAAGTAAGAGAGAAAATTGAAACCAATCTAATCCAAGATTGTCTTAACAGAGATTATGGTGCCAAATTGAGTGACTCCTGGAAACCCTTCTTCATTCCCTTAGAATTGATAATCACCCCTCTCACCCCTCTATGAATAACTAATTACCTTAGAAGTAAAAATATAAATATAATCCAAAAATTTAAAAGTTATTGTTTAGAATTTAAAAATGTTAAATGTGGTGTTATAAGGTATAATTTATTGTTAAAAATTCTAACAATAATATAATATAAGATTGGAATTTATATAAAGGTTAGAATATATATATCAAAATGTTATATTACTAATTAAAATGATACAAAAGGTAACCAAATCAAAACCTTTTTATCAAATATAAAATTATAATTATAATGAAAAATAATATTTAAATAATAAAATAAAAATAATCTTTTATTTCCATTAATAACCTATTAATAATTTAAATTTAGAAATTAAAAATATTTTTAAAAATAAAAATAAAAATAATTATGGAACCCTAATGAGTTGACCTCCACAAAAATCCCGACGTCATCTTGACCAAACCTTCATGTAGATATTTTTTTATGTTAACCTTCATGTAGATATTGGATGATCATGAGCAATCTTATCTTAGTCACTCTTCAAGTTGTCTCTTGAGGATCCCAAGGTTTGAAACACCGAGTTTAAAAAATTCTTTAACGTATCCCCTCTTACCTCATTGAATCCCGCGTGTGGTTATCTTCAAACCGAGCTTCACGCATTCCAAACGTTGTTTTTAGGATGTACCTAGAACAAAGACCCAACTTGGTAAAGAAATTTCTCCTTGTATTTCATCTAATAATTCATCAAGGACTTGAATAAGAAAGTTATGTTTGATGGTCATCTTTGCTCAGCTTTTATATTTTTCACACATACGCCATGAACCTTTATTTTTTTGAACGATCACCAGTATTAGTGCTAAGAAATCACTTTGTCTAGGTTATGTGATGCCCACATCTAACATTTATTGTACCAGCCTCAATTTCACTCATTTGTGCATATGGGTACATGTAGGGTCTCATGTTAGGTGATACATTTCCTAGTTGTAGGTGAATAGCATGGTCATGATATTGAGTAGGTGGAATACCTTTAGGAATCTCTCCAAATACCTTGGAATTATTGTGAATAATGATGTAGAGATCCTTTGGAATAGAGGGTATAGATGCGTGAAAATCTAGTTAGCACAATTGTGCAATTACATGATCTTGTCCTTTTCTTAACAACTTTGTCATGTTTTTAGAGCTTATCACTTTAGAGGGATAGCTTGGGATACCCTTGAGTTCAATTTCCTTTCCTTTTAAGGAGAATCTCATGAAATTTTCTTGAAAATTAAGATCCATTCTTTCCAATGATTGTGACTATTGGACCCATAATACAACATCAACACAACCCATTTGGAATGAAATCATTGGGATATTCAATAAATACTCCCCCATAATAAGCTTAATACTATGGAAATTCCCTAAACAATTTATGGTACCTCCATCTGGAATCATTACTTGAAACTTTGGTGCTATATATATAAAGCAATTGACAAGTTTAGCTCCTTGCAATTAATGAAGTTATGGCTATTTCCAAAATCAATTAATATTGTTACTTTTTTCCTTTTGCGATATCCTTCTATCCTAAGAGTTTGAGAATTGTCGGCCAATGCATGACAAGATATGGTTGGAGTAGCATCCTATGTTTCTATCTCTTGAAACTATTACAATTCCAAATATTATTCATGTCCACAATCTATGTATAATAATTTATTCTCACTACATTTATGCCTCTTATTTCACTTTCTATCACAATTGAAACATGGTCAATTTCTCTTATTTCCTCCACTTTTTGAGGCATCGACCTTGTAGGATGAATGGGGTTAGGAGTGGGGAAAATTTCTCTCTCCATAGTTGTTAGTAACAACCCTTGTAATATGCATATTTTTGATTTCAACTTTCCTTTCCAAACTAAAATCATTTTGCAATGATTTTGGTTCAAAGAGGCATAATTCATGCTGGATGATATTTTTAATGTTCCCACAAAGAGATCCAACAAATTATCCTCTAGAATGTTCTTCACTTCAAGTCTCTGAAATTGCTTAATGTGCTCTATAATTGAAGCTTAATGTGCTTTGTAACTGAAACTCTTTTCTTGAGATATATTAATTGGATAAAGAAGGTGTTTCTCTTAATATATTCCCATAATTTGCTACCAATTCACCTATAAATATAGACCAGGACACAATAGAGACTTTTTTACGTTCACAAAGTCATTGGTACCACACAAATTGACAAGAATTACTTCTTGTAATCTCATAGATCACTTAAGGTTACCAATAATACACAGAAAGAATCATATGCACATATTGAAACAAGAGACAAGAATAGGTCAAGGAATAACAGATTATATTATAGCATCACATGAAGATCCATACATATATCAAAACTGAACCAAGTTCATAACTGAGTCAACAGCCTATTATATATGATTTACAAAATGGTTATGAGCAACAACTTTTTGGTTCGTTCAACCAACACGACCTTTGGAGGTCGACCTAATCTTTGATTAGTCGGTTAACTCAACTAGTCAGCTCACCGACTAGCTCCTCCAACATCTCCCCTAGGTATAAAATATTTCTTCATCCCAAAGAAATAGGGAAGGTACTCAAAATTCTGCTGTCTGAAATAGTTACTACATTTACTTTTTCTTCATGGACTGTGTAAGCGAATGGATGGCCGTTTCTGCACACATACTTCTACAATAGCTTCTTCCTTGATGGCCAGTTGGTGTTGAAACTCTGCCCAACTGCATAGAGCATTCTAGATATGGATGGTCAAGGTTGTGAGGCTTGACATAGTTGACATCTTCTCTTGAATTGAACAATCTGTAATATTTTCCAAGTCAAGTCCCAGTGACTGAGCTTTTTCATCTACTGTATCTAACAATATTCTCATCTGTGGGAAGATCTTGTTGAGTGTGCTAATGCTTGGAAGTGTCTGGGTTGTCCACTGATGTGCTTGTTTTTATAGCTTTTCTAATTTTGTTGTTTCTAATATGATATGGTTTTGTATTTTTGTTCTCATGGCGTCGTCCAGACCTTGTTGTTTTTCTAAATTCTAGATGTGCTCACTGGTTTGTCAAGCCTGGTGGAATACTTGTCCGTAGTGGGTGTACCAACTCCATAGGACTTCTTTTGTGGTGACAGAATCTTTTAAGTAGTCTCGCAGTACCTTGTGTGCTTCAAAAAATGTTGTGTACTGCTGTCTTAGTATCACATAAGTTTCTTCCTTTTCTTCGTCTCTCTTAATCTGTAGCTGCATCTACAAGTTCAACACGACACTTTCAAACAATTGGTATGCTTTTTCCAATGGTGTGTCGGTGTCGGTCTCTTCCTTTCCTAATATCACTGTTTGTGTCAAAGTCCTACATTTGGTCAGAAATTTGATTTGTTCTACTTTCATTTTTTAATTCTTTCTTTCTTTGTTCAGTTTCTGGTTGATGCTTCTTTAGTTACTGCTTCCCAAATTCTATCCAGCTTTCTGTCTCTTAGCTTTGGTGTTTCAACTGCAGAAATCGATCCTAGTTGATGAAGGTGGATAGTTGTTAGTGTTTGTTGTTTCTGATGTTCTTCTTCTTTCTTCTTCTCTTTTCTCTTGCTCTTATGCTTCAACTTATGGACCACTTCTGATCCTGTCGGTACTGATGTTGTCTGCTACTGTGGAGTCTGTTGTTCTTCAGTCAGTGGATTCTCAGTCGACTGAACTCCTGTTGTGGAAGGATTATTTTGTTGTGTTACTGGGGTGGGGTTCATGGTTGTTTGTGCTTCTACTAGTGGTGAAGGTGGAGGGTCTAGGTTGTGCTGAGGCTCTGGTTCTGGTGGTGGTGGTGACGGTGAATGGTATGGGGTTATGGGGGTGGTCGGAAGTTTTGTCGGTATGGAGCCTTCGAATTCTATTTGAGGGTCAACATGGTTGTCAATTCATTCCTCTTCCATGAGGTTGTCGATTTCGGCATCTACGATTGCATGGGTATCTTCTAGGGCAAGTGGTCCCCTTTCTTCTACATTGGTAGGACGGTTTTGGAATGTTGGTGTGAATGATGAAATGTGGGCTGCGACTACGGTGGACATCGGGTCGGGGTTGTGAACATATGATGATTTGATGATTCCTATGACTGATGGTGGTGATGAATCTTGGGTGATTTGTGGAATGAGTCTTTGTTGAGCAGAGCTTGACTTGACAAGTTTGTGGGCAGTATTGATCTATTGGCCTTTAAGGAATAGATTTGGTAAATCATTGATAAATTGCTGAAGTTCAACACCTTTATCCATCTTTTCCTTAAGGGTTTTAGGGATTAACTCATTATATCCTGGTGATATGGTCGGGGTTGATTCTTGTGTTATTCTAGTGGGAGATGGTCTTGGTGAGCCTGGGGTTAAGTAAATAGAATTTATTATAGGTGGGGTAGCAGTTCTTACCTTCTTTGGTATGCCTTGTTTTTCTCCTGAGTCGACGAACCGCTTGAATTGTGTCTCGACTGATACCTTATTTGCTGCAACATCTTCTAGGATGTTGAAAGAAATAGCCAGTAGTTCTTCTTCATCTTCTGACTCTGATAAAATAAGTTTACACTTCCCCTTCCCTTTTTCCTGATTTGCTTTCTTTTTCCTTGAGGCCGATACTTCCTTTTCTATTTTTCTTAAATTTTCTTTTGTCATAGCATACTCTGAATTTTCTGATTCAATATCTTCCTCTATATGTTCTTCTCCTCCCTCCTATTGATGAGTTTGGATGATAATATGTTGTTTTGTATGTATGACCGCCTGTTGTTCAGTCAATGCATTTTCAATTTGAAGGGGGTTTTTTCCCTCTGTCGGAATGTCTCCTGAGGTGAAAGTACTAATATGAAGGTTGACTTCATAGTCTTCCTCCTTCTCCTAATCAATTAATGGCTCTATAATAGCTTGATTATTTTCTTTTGCAGCCTTTGGTATGGGGATGTCGGTTTTGGTTTGTTTTTGCTAACTCTGTAAATATCTCCTCGACTGTTGGATAGTAGTCGAGTGGTTTTTCCTTTGTTGTAGACCCTTTCTCATTCCATACTGTTGTATGGTCTAGTTCCAGTTGGATGTGTGTTGTAGGAGGTAGACATCTTCGGATGTTTTGAGGCACCCTCCGTCTAGCTGTTTGGATTTTTAGGTTTTGGAACCAGTGCTCCAAGAATACTTTGTTTTCTTCTTGTTGCAATGGGGTTCTAGCCATTGAAAACGGTTTAAAATGCCACATATGAAAACTAGTCAGCTCCAAGAAGTATTTATGCCCAACTAGACATAAGTGGTACATTACTATCCATATTAGAAGTGATGGGAATCTGATCATTGCACCTGATTCCTGGCACTTCTCGCAGATAGTTTTGAGTATGTATGCCATGTATTATGCCTAGTGGTATATCTTTCATGTGCTTGCTATGCGGTCGACTGCTTCCAGCATGTCAAGCTTCAAGTCATAGCCGCATCCTGTCACAGTTAGGCCAGTGGACACGATTTTGGCCACCATTTTGGGTGTGGTAGCTTGGACTTGCCCTATTACCAGCTCCTTTTAGTTATTTCATGCTGATGTTCCTATTATTTTTTCGACTAACCCTTCTTTGATGCATACAGGGACAAGGTTTCCTTTGTTGGATATCCTCGTGAGCTTGTAAATGGTTTCAACTGAAATTTCCATCGATGTGTCAAAGTAAAATTTCTCGTTGTGCTACCGGCTGATTATGAATTTAACAATGGTTTCTTTCATCCCTCCAGAGCTTGCCATGAGTGGTGCATTGATAAATTTCATAATGGTGCTATTATTTACCTTTTGCGCTTCCTCTATCATTTTTTATTGACCCTGGTAAGCCCATTCTTTGATTTCTGTCCAATATTCCATCCACGAGCTTTCCTGTACTTTTGTGTTTTTGATATTCTTTAATCATTTTACTAGTGGGATTACAGCGAATTCCAACTCTTTTATTTTGGATTTTGTGGCTCTAGTTTGTTTTGGGGCCATTTTGTCAATTGTCTATTTGGCTCTCTTGTTAGTTGATTTGCTCAAAGAGGTCTGGTTATTCTATCGCTCTAGAACTTGATAAAACAGTAAGTGATTTTCAACTGGAGTAGTATTTATAGGTGGAGCGGATGGCGATCTTGTCGATGGTGTTATTAATGGCGTATTTGATGGTGAAGGACGCTCTAATGAAGGCTGAGTTAATACGTTCTAGTTTCGGCGCTCCCTCTGACTGTAGTCATGATGGGTTGATTTGACGTTTTGGTCCTGTTGTCGATGATGAAGGTATGGTCGATCTACGGTATGTCGATGATAGAAATGTCAATTATTGTCGAATGGTCTACTACGCCTGTCGAGGTTCATTTTTCTTTTTTCTTGATTTTTGGGGTTTTAAGTTTTATTCTTTTTATAGGTTTTTGTAACAGTTATAGAACCGTTTTTTTTTAATTTTGGTACTATTTTAGTCTGGCACCTTTTACCAACTTCTGAAATACTGTGCCCTGTAATGTTCTTAGTCGAACCGATCCATTGCATTGATTTATTCAATAATATATGGTCCCATCCATTCTATGTGTGGATTTTTAGGTTTTCCTTTCACCCGACTATTGTATAGTAATGCAAGGTCTCAGATCGACAAATTCTTGTTTTGATGTTTCAGTCATGCCAAGCCTTCTGTTGTTGTTTTTGAATTTCTTGATGTTGTATAAAAAGCAGTTGGTGTTCTTCTAGTTTGGTTAATTGCATTAGTCAATCCTTTCTTGCTTCTTCGACATTAATATGTAAGATGTCAGCTATTACCGGTGTTTGTTGTCGAAAATGTAAAGGAACAACTGCTTCTTGGTCGTAGACTAGTTGAAAGGGTGTTTGGTCGGTCGAACATTTATATGCTATTCTGTACACCCATAATACCGAGGGGGGTTTTCTCATCCCAGTCATCTTTATTGGTATTGAAAAAAAAATTTAAACCTTTTGTTAATGTTTTGTTAAATGTCTTTATTGCACCATTCGACTGAGGGTGATAAGTTGTGCTTCGTCGATGGTTGATTTTGAATTGTTTTATCAGTGCTGTAATTGTTTTATTGATGAAGTGTGAGCCTTGGTCACTGATTAAGGTTATAGGGTAGCCAAAACTAGTGATGATGTTTCCATATATGAACTTAGCATCTACCTCGCTAGAACAGGTGTCGACGGGTTCTGCTTCTACCCATTTAGTAACATATTCAACTGTTGTTATGATATACCTTGTGCCTATCCTTTTTGTTGGTACTGGAAATGGACGTATAAAGTCGATAGCCCATTTTTTGAATGTGAGGCTTGGTTTTACTGATATTAAATCCATTTCTATACTTGGTAGTGGTTGACCTAGACATTGGCAGCGATCACATTTTCTCACAAACTTTTTACAGTCTTTGTATAGCGTTGGCCACCATAGTCCTAATTGTTGGATTTTCTTTGTAGTTGTATCTGACTAAAAATGTCCTCCTATTGTTCCATAGTGTGATTCATGCATATTTTTTTCTCGTTCATGTTCTAACACACATCAACGGAGTACTTCGTCTAAACCTATTTTGAATAGGAATCCATTGATTAGGGTGTATGGGGGGGCTTTCATGGCTAGAATTTGTTTTTTCTTAGTGTTCATGCCTTCTGGTGCTTGGCCATTCTCTAGAAACTATGTTATTTCCTCTAATTCTGCAAGAACAGCTTCTATTTGGAAAGTGTGCATCCGACAGGTCATCTTCGAATCCTGTTGGCTCCTCCCCCGTGTCAATTCTCGACAAGTGGTCGGGTCCGACATTCAATAGTCCTTGTCGAACTACAACTTTGAATTCAAATTCTTGGAATAGTAATAACCAATGACAGATTCTCCCATGGTGCAAAGGTTTATTGACAAGGTATTTTAATGCTTGATGATTCGTATAGAATATAAAGGGGTTAGCTAATAGGTAATGTCGATATTTTTGAAGAGCAAATACCATACCTAATGCCTCCCTCTTTGTCGTGGAGTAGTTACATTCATCTTTTTTTAATTTTCTACTATTGTATATGATTGGGTAATCCATGCCATCTTCACCAGGTTGTGTCAATATTTCTCCTATTTCTAAGCCTGAGGCATCAATGTGCACATGAAATTTGATCGACCAGTTCGGAAATCAAAGGATGGATGCTTCAACTAATTTTATTTTTAATGTGTCGAAAGATGTATCACATTATTTTGTCCAGTTAAACTCTTGATCTTCCCTTAACAGTTCTTCCAGAGGGTATGTAATATCAGAGTAGTGCCAAATGAATTTTCTATAGTACCCCATATGTCCTAACAGTACTCTGACCTGTTTTGGGTTCACTAGTGGTTTTAAGTTGAGAATAATTTTTATCTTTGCAAAGTCAACTTTGATACCTTTTGCGTACAATATTTCCTAGAAGAATACCTATAGGGGTGAAGAAGATACGTTTCTTTATATTGAGAGATAATTAGATCTGTTGGCAGCATTCCAGCATAAACCTTAACCATTTACAGTGATATTTTAACATAGAATATATCGTCCGGTCGTCGAAGTATACTGCCATTGTTTTGTAGATGTATTCTTGAAATGTTTTTACAAATATTCTTGCGAATGCTGCAGGTGCATTTTCAAGACCAAATGGCATGACTCTGTAGGCAAATGAACCAAATTCACATGCGAAGGTTCTTTTTATGTTCTTGTTTGGCAATTGGCACCTGATTATATCCTGAAAATCCATTCGTAAATGAATAGCATCCATGTCATGCGACTTCGTTTAGGATTTCATCGGTGAATGGAGTCGGGAATGGGTCTGTTAAGGTAACCTTGTTTAATTCACGAAAATCGACACAGATTCATATTTTTTTCAGGTCGTGTTTTTTCAGTTGGACAACCATCGGGCTTGCCCATTCCAACTGGTCAATGGGGTAAATTATTCCGGCTGTTGGCACATTTTTTATCTCCTTTTTTGCTATTTATTTATATTTATGAGCTAACTTATAAGGTATTTTCTTGACAGGTCGAGCATCAGGTTTCATGTCTATCTTCATCTCGCCCATTTTTGCTACCAATCCTTTTAAGTCTTTGTAGTCATGTGCAAATACATCTTGAAATTCTTTTAATAAGTCAACGATCTCTATGGTTTGTTCTTCACTCCAATAATCATCAATTTTTGCCATTTTCAATCTATTATCGTTAGAAATATCAATTTCTTTAGTTTTTACTTTTACATCCATCCATTATGGTGCTTTACTTTCATTAATGTGTCGAATTCCTTCTTTGAATTGTGAAATTTTGCTAGAAAGTCTGCTGCCGTCATTCGGTCGGTGTCGTTTTTGTCGATCGACTGAATTTTTAATATTGTTTTAATTAATCTGATTATTTTCAGGTGATCGATCTTCCATTGAAAAATCCTTCCATATGTGCATTCATTTTCTGATTGGAGTCTTGTCGACTGTGGTATTTTGTCAGACCAAATGTTATAGCATACTATATTTAATTGGCTTTTATTTTGTGTCAATTCGTTACTAGTCTGTTGTATAAATGTTTTTATCTGCTTTGTAGCTTCAACTAGATTTGTGTCTTCCAGTATAATGCTAAAGTCCTTAATGAAATTTTCTCTAAGTTCATTCAATAAGAATGTTTCGCCTCGTGCTTCTTCCATTTTGTACCACTCGTTAGGTAGGTCATCTAATGTCGAGAGAAACAGGTGTGGCCATATATGTTTGTCTTTGTAACCAAGTCTTCTCCACTCTATTTCACATATTTGTATATGTTGTTCTGGATCTTTCCCTTGGATGAAGACAGGTATTTGTGCCTTTTTTGTTAGTTTCCTTCCTTCGAATCTTTCTATGAAGAAAGTTGAAGCTATTGTCCATGTTTGCAGTCTCGACCGGTGGGTGTCCCACCATCGAGTAGCTTGTCCTGTAAACGTTTCAACCAAGATTTGGAGTCAGCCATGTCCACCTAGGTTTTTAGAGACCCGTTCTACATGGAGAACTGGTGATTCTCTTTCCTTATACCAAATACTTTGTTTATTATCTTCTTTTATTGGTGCTAGTGAGGGGTATTCCTTGATTCTTTTATCATATATTTTTGGGATAGTCAATATAGAGAAACATTGTCAGGTTGGTTTCTTCTGGACATCTTGAATCGTCCAACAACCTCGTGCTTGTGTTTCATAATTTTCAATCTCCCAATCGCATAATTCTACATCAGAGTTATATCCAACCAAATCCTAGTTCCCCAGATGAAGTTCACCATAATTATTGGGTTCAATATAGTCTTCATTATTATGTATTTGGTATAGTTGTCGAATGTCGACTTCTTCATCAATAGGTTCGATCCACATTTCTCCTTGAGAAGGATGAATGGGGATGATGACTTTCTATCCATTCCCTTTTAATTTTATTATTTCCTTGTCTAAGGATATTGATGCTTTCATTTTTCTTCCCCATGGTTGACCTAGCAAGGCTGGGAAGGAGCTAGATCCTTCCTTAGGGTCGATAAATTCAAAGTCAATTTTAGTTGATATGCCTTTTATTGTTGTATCAACATTTCTCCAAACCCCAATGGGTTCGATTATTCCTTGGTCGACTAATTGGAGGTATATGCCGGATTCATATAGATGAGGTCTTCCCAACTATTCCCATGTATCTCATGTCATAATATTTACTTATGAACCAAAGTCGAGAACGACTTGTCGAACATGATATCCTTCAATTTCAAGCTCAACAAGTGGGTCAGCATCACTCTTGTCTTTTTTATTCAAACTACATATATTTTTAGTCTATTTTTCTGTATTAATTTTGTGCTTTATATTATATAATAAGTCAATAAATTGAGACACCGATTTATCATTCTATACTAGACTTAATAGCTCTTTGAGTGTGTTTTGTTTTCTGTCATCGATTGCTTCTTGTCTAGAAAAATCTTGAAACATGTATGATGCATTCTTGTATAATTGTTTTTGTTTTAATGGATTAGGGTAATCATTTTTCTCTTTAATTTTGCTTATACGTGGGTTATCATTTTCGATTTTCGTCCCTTGTCAAGTTACTATATGCAAGTGTTTTGTATGTATTACATCATGTTTTTGAACACATGACAAAACATTAATGTTTTTATTTTTATTAATCTTGTCGAGCATGGTGGGACAATCCTCTAGTGAGTGACCACCCACACCGCAGCTAGTACAAAACTTTAGATCAGGTCTATCTCTGTATGGGTAGTCTGTGTAGCGATGTCCTTCTTTATAACATGTAAAGCACTGGATGGGTCGTCGTGGTCAATTGTCATGATTTCCAGAAAATCGTCCTCGACCTCCAAATCCTCCACAACAGTTGTCGAACCGACGCTCATATCAACGGCCTTCATATCTTTGATTATTTGGTTCATTTTGATGATTGTTCCTTGGAATGTTATCATTGTTCTGTGCAACTGCATTCATTTGGTATACTGCTTGATATTTTTGACGATTCTTCAGGTTTAAGTGGTAGTTGGTCATTGTGTGACGTTTTACCTCATAGATTGCACACCAAGTTTCTTTGCCATTCTTCATTTTGTATGGGCAATCTTTCGTTGTATGCTCTCCATGTTTTTGAAAATTTTCGCAAAAGCATTTCATTTGAACAAAACGAACATCTTGTTGACTTATGTCTTGTCGACAATTATCTTTAATGTGTCCGGCCATGGAGCATTTTGTGCACCAGGTGTTTTGATTTTTGAGGTCCAACTCTTTCAGACTCTTTATGCATGATTTCTAATTGTTCTTCTAGCCTAGTATCGATGGGATATGATGCAAAATCCTCATCCATTTCTACCTGCAGAGCTTTGGTAAGTGTGTCTTCATATGTTTTAAACGTCTCCAATATTTTATCCCGCCAGATTTTCTATGACAAACCTACCAAAAACCAATGAGTTAATAATTGTTCATCAATTACATAGTCTCGTTGGCTGAGGAGGTCCTTCCATTGCTCATCATATTCCTTGATGGACTCTGCTGGTTTCTAAGATGTTGTTTTTAGCTTTTTTGCTTCCATATGTTTTGCATCTGGTGTTTTAAAGAAAGATAAGAATTGTGCCTTAATGTCTGCTTTGGATGCTTGGGGAGTTCTCTCAATATAAGTCATATACCAATCCAGTGCTCTTTTTCGTAAAGCACTAACGAACTGTGCCATCTGTGGCGAATTGTGCCATCTGTCGTTCTTCATCCGTAACTTGATTGGCCTCCTATATTGACTCACAGACAAACCAATATCGTCTAGGTTCTTTGTCGCCCTCATAGAGAGGGATATGCACTGATCTATGACCCATGTCAGTGTCGATGTCTCCTCCAAGAGGCAGTGGTGGTGGGGGTAGTGGGATATTTTGTGTATCTTGTTGTTCACAGCTGTTGTCAGCGGAACCTTCATTCCTATCGGTCATTTTTTTGTTGTTTCTTCTCCCCCAAGTAGTCGGTTCAGGTTGACTTCTTCTGTTGATGTTCAGCTACACTGGTGTGCTTGCAAGTCTGACTATTTTGTTTCTTGTAAAGCTGTGTTTGGCAAGGGGATGCTGCATCATGTGTTGGGTAGAGCAAGTGGATACTTCGGTTGGAAGGGTATTCTTGATGTGTTACCCAATTTCCTTCCTCTAGTCGACGGATTACTAAATGATTATCATCATTTAATTTGTCATCTAGTCGGATCCATATACTGAACTCACTAGCTCTTAGTCGCAAGTCCTCTTCGACAATGGCCTGAATTCGGGTGCTTGAATTTGTCGGAGACAGAGGTCTTACCTCCTGGGGAATTTCTAGTCGGAGAGATTATTGCTGCTCTATCCAATAGCCTTCTTCCATGGGTGATGCTTCTTCATCTACTCCTTCTTCCTGTCGGTCATGACCTAACTCTAGTGGATTTCTTTCTTGTTCTATCACCCCAGTGGTCATTCCTCTTTGCAATGCTCTATATTGATCTCTTCTTTCTTCCCTTATTTTCTGCCTCTTCTCTCTTTCTAACTTCTGTAAGTCCGGCGTACCTTTGTGTGTCACTATCTGTTCGATTTCCTTCTTAGGTCGACTTCTCATTGCTGGTGATGGTATTTTCTTCAGTCGACTAGAATCCTTTTTACTCTACCCCAGCACATGACCAACTACCCCCCCCCATAGCCTACCTAACACTTTAGAAAGCTCGGATAGTTCTATTTATTTTCTTAGGAAACACTCCCAGTCCCTTTTGGTAATGAATTTTTCCCACTTCTTCTGTTTCTCTGCCCAGTTAGTATTTGGTGGCGGTTCACATAGTGATGAACGAGGCTCTACGATATGGCCCACTCCCTTCTTGATTAGGAATTTGAAGAAAAGGTTTGGTAAGGAGCAAAGAAACTGCTCGATGAGGTTTGTATAAAACCTTTTCTCAATGCTTTCTATCGAGACTCTTTCCTCCATGGATTGTTCTTCGCAGAATTCATTTGTGATCTTTTCAAACCACTCCGACAAGTCTATTCTTCTGCCTAGAATCAGTTTCTCCATTAACTCTTGGTCTTTGGTTGCTTCCAACTTTTTCATCCATGATTTTTTCAACAGCTAAGGCACCGAATCTAAAAACTTCTCATGTGTTTCGGTGAATAATTTCTCCTTTTCCTGAGAAATGGTTAATCTGTTTCTTCTCGCGTAGTTTTGTAAGTAATTTGCAATCTTACGCTCCCACCAATTCTTAATCTCTTGCTCTGATATCATCTACGAATGGTTATGTCATCCATATATGTACTATAGGCAATGTAACCAATGTTGTAATCTCACAAATCACATAAGGTTACCAATAATACACATAAAGAATCATATACACATATTGAAACAAGAGACAAGAACATGTAAAGGAATAACAGATTATATTATAGCATCACATGAGGATCCATACATATATCAAAACTGAACCATGTTCTTAACTAGCTCAATAGCCTAATATATATGATTTACAAAACGGTTATGAGTAACTACTTGTCGGTTCGGTCAACCAACACGACCTTTGGAGGTCGACCTAATATTTGATTAGTCAGTTAACTCGACTATTCGACTTGTTGGAGACATTTACCACCTTACACACTCCTTTTGGTCAATTTATACTAGTTAAACCACTATCCTAAGTATTATTGACTTAATTAACATCATAGGAGCACTTGATGACATCGGCTAGATCACATCCATGCCTACCTTCAGTCAAGGAGGCTAACTTAGCCTTCTCCTACATTTGGGGAGGCTAACTGGAGCACTTCGGGGGTGATCTGAGTGTCATTAATGCACCATATTGCTAACTGATGGTTACAATCAGTTAAACAAGGTAGTGAAGGTGCCTTCCTTCATTAAATTGATTATTTAATGATTATTTAATGAACTGGAGTCAACAGGGGCGCCTCCAACCACTTCTGATGTTCAATTACACTTCAGTTAACCTCATCGGGGTTCATTGGAGTCATTAAAGCACTACCACTTGATGGTTGGCTTGCTATGACATGTGTCTGATCTCCTTTAGTTAAGACTCGATCATTTATTGCACTCCGACTTCAGTTAGGGCTCAGTTGAGTCAATTAGGGTTCTGATTAGTGATTAACTTGAGTGTTGACTATGGCTTACATTCAGTTAAGCTAGACTCACTCCTTCAATTCGAATGACCTCCTTAGAAATTCAAATTGCTTTTCCATTCATGCTTGCAGCATAACATTGTATTGTATTACTCATTCTTTGTGTGAATATATAGTGCTGCTACTCATTTTGTAGCACAATTACACCATTTTCATGTCTTATTGTTATTAATCTATTGATGAGACTGTGTTTAGTCCCTAGATCACTGTGTAATATTAATATGGTATCATAGCTCATGGTGGGATGAAGCTCAGATCTCTCAAAAACAAGGTTTTTGACAGATCTTGCATGAAAATCGAGCAATAGCTCAAAATCTAGCACTGCACCAGAATCCAAGGCTTACCACTTAATACCCCAAGTAAAGAACTTGTTGATAAAGCTTTCTTGATTGACTATGCTGGGTGTGATGAAAGCCTAAAATGTGCAGGCTGTCCAACCTTACATTTCCCTTTCTGTTGTGATTTTCAGGTTTTCTACAGGTGAAGCATTCGCTCCAGCAGATCCAGATGGCCTCCTCAGTAGATATTTTGACTCCATTCAATTTCCACTCATGGAAAGGAGACATGGAGATTCAGCTACGCTCCAGAGTACTCTATAGAGTCACCATGGACACTAAAGATGAGCCTGGTTCTACAATAGAAAAATCAAGATTCTTGAACAAGAAGGATGAAGCATTCAGAATCTTGTGCCTATCTATTTCCCAGGATCTCCTTTTCTATCTTGCGGAATTGAAGAATCCAAAGGAAATTTGGGACAAATTGGAAACCCTGTGTGGAAAGCAAGATGATTTGAGAGTTTACCAGCTCAAAAATGAATTGATGTCTCTCAATCCTTCCAATTTCAAGACCTTGAATGCCTTTTTCACAAAGTTCAAGCACACTTTCTTACTCTTGAAGCAATGCAAAGTGGAGAAGGCGAATGGTCAGCCCATCCTTGCCATACTCTCCAAACTTGGAGTTGATTATTCAATGTCTCTACATTCTATACGGGGAAGCTCACAACCCCTGGATGGAAGATGCCTCCACTCAATGCCTTCATTGAGTCCCTAACAAGTGAACATGATAAGCTTGTCTAGATGGGGATCATCAGATCCTCCCGTGATCAAGCCCTACATGTCTCGGGGCCCAAAGGTCTGAAGGGTAAAGGAAAGCAGCAGAAGAATCCAAAAACTAAATTCGAAGCTCCTAAGCCTAAAGTTGAAAACCAGCAGCATGATGAGTCTTCTAGCTCAAGGAATAACAAAGGAAAAGGGCATCATGGAAAGAAAAAATTCAAGTGTTCATATTACGGGTAGTGCTTCCACTCTGAACATGCCTGCATGAAGAAGAATCTTGATGAAGCTACCTCTCTCCTTGAGAGAAATCACATCAATCTTCCGAAAATATTTTGAAGGAGAGATCAACAAGATCGGGAACCACAACATGAAAGAGGTAATGCCCTCATGGCAAGCACTTCGAAGTCCAAAGCACTCTTGATTGATTCTGAAGCTTCGAACCACATGATGGCTGAAAGATACTCCTTTTCATCCTTTGAGACTAACAAATCCATCCCCATCCACATGGGAGATGACTCCACAATCATTTCAGAAGGACAAGGTACGGTTGATCTTGAGAATGGCTATTTTTCAAATGTTTTGTATGTACCGTCTCTGGCATCAAATCTCCTTAGTGTCTACCATATGACACATACAGGAGTGCCTAAGAGAGTTTCTTTTAGCCCAAATGATGTTGAGATAACGGAACTTGCATCTGGGAAACTCATTGCTAAAGGTCTTGCAAACCATCATGCAAAAGCCTATGAGTTCTCCCACTTTGTGATGGATGCAAAGCCCACCGCTCTACTAACTCATGGAAATGAAGTTAGTAGGTTGTGGCATGAGAGATTTGGCCATATTAATTTCAAATATTTACATCAATTACAGAAAAAATCCACAGTTGAAGGCCTCCCAGTCATCAAGGCAACCACTAGAATTTGCAAGGGCTGTGTGATTGGAAAACACCCTGAGCACAAGTTCGATCGGGCGAAGGCAAACCGAGCTACATGCATATTGGGGCTGATACATTATGATATCAGTGGTCCAATTCCTCTCACATCCATGAATGGATCAAGGTATCTTCTAACTTTTATTGATGATTTTTCAAGGTACACATGGGTCTTCTTTCTCAAAAAGAAGTCTGAAGTATGTGAAAAAATTTCTGAATTGAAGGCCTTGATGGAAAATGCCTCTGGGCTTAAGATCAAGATCTTGAGATCTGATAATGGTGGGGATTATGTCAGTAATTAGTTGCTGCAAATATGCTCCCAAAGTGGTATTCAGGTCCAACATTCAATTCCATACACTCCCCAGCAGAACGGAGTAGCGGAAAGGAAGAATCGGTCTCTCAAGGAGATGACCACCTGTATGTTGGAATCAAAGAAGTTGGCTGCAAATTTGTGGGAAGAAGCCATGCATGCTGCAGAATAAATTAATAATAGGGTGCCACACTCATCCTTGAAAGGTAAAACCCCTTTCGAAGCATACTTCGGACACAAGCCGGATGTGTCGAACCTACGGGTGTTTAGGTCCACTGCATGGGCCCGGATTCCACTTGACAAAAGAAGGGATTTGCAACCACAAAGCATAGAATGTCTATTTATTGGGTATCCTGATGAATCAAAAGTTTTCAAGCTACTGGATATCAAAACAAAATAGCTCATCATCGAGAGAAGTGTCAAGTTCGATGAGCCCCTTCAGGAGGTGGAACTAGTGAAGGAGAAAACTGTTGAATTTCCTTCCTATTCTACTGAATATTTGGATGATGAAATTGGGGGTGATGACCCTGATTTGGATCCTCTAATTTCTGATATCAGTGTGCATCAAAAATCAGATGCTGAATCAGAACCTGAAGTACAAAATCATCTTTCCACATGGGCCCAATAGACACTCTCCTCCGTAGGAGAAAACATTGGAAATCCGGATGATCCAAGGAGAACCCGGTCTGATTTCCAAAGAGCAGGTATTGCACTCTCTTTTATTGATAATTTGCTGTCCAAAACTTGATATTTGATGATTATTTCAGCCCCAAAATCCTACTACCATGCTCGGAAGGATCCAAGATGGCAAGTTGCCATGGATGAAGAGATGAATTCTCTTCAGAAAAGCACTACTTGGGAGCTAGTTTCTCTTCCTCTGAGAAGGAAATTGTTTCAATGAAAGTGGGTGTTTCGGGACAAGGTTGCTACTGATGGTATCACCTAAAAATATAAGGCAAGGTTAGTGGAAAAAGGTTTCTCTCAGGTCCAAGGTGTGGACTACCATGAGACCTTTGCACCGGTTGCAAAAATGGACTCCATCCGCCTTGTTTTGGCAATTTCAGCAACTAAGCACTAGGAAGTGCATCATATGGATGTTAAGTCAGCCTTTCTGCATGGAGATCTTTATGAGGAGATATACATGAAGCAGCCTGAGGGTTACATCACTGATCCATCTTTGGTTTGCAAGCTAAAGAAATCACTATGCAGGTTAAAACAGGCCCTAAGAGAGTGGTATTCCAAGATGGATGCCTTCCTTCTCTCGCAAAGCTTCCAAAGGTGTATATCAGATCCAAATGTGTATTTATAGCAGTCTGATGGTCATTTAATTATCATTTTTTTATATGTTGATGACTTACTCATCACAGGTAGCACAATTGCTTCCATTTCAACCATCAAAACTGCTCTCCACAATGCCTTTGAAATGAGTGATTTGGGGCTCCTAAAAAAAAAATTTGGGCTCAAAATTGAGCAAAATTATGATGGAATAATGGTCACTCAGTCCAAATACATTTCAAACCTATTAGTCAATTTTAACATGGACGAATGTAGGCCTACACTATTCCCTTTCCTTTCAGGGATCAACCTTGAAGAAGGAAAAAGCACACCTCCCATGGACTACACTATCTATCGACAATTGATTGGTAACTTGTTGTACTTGACACATTCTCAGCCTAATATCTATTATGCCATGAATGTTGTATCAAGATACATGCATCAGCCTCATGATATTCATTGGAAGGCAGCCAAGAGTATCCTCCAGTATATTCAGGGAACCAGGACCTACAGCATTCACTATGCTGCAGACTCCGAGCTAGAGTTAGTTGGATACACAGATTCCGATTGGGCAAGTGATTCTATTGATTAGAAGTCTACTTCTGGATATGTATTCATGTTTGGTGGTGGCCCCATTTTCTGGTCTAGCAAAAATCAGGCTGCCATAGCACTATCTTCAGCAGAGGCCGAGTATCAAGGAGCGGTGAATGCTTGCATCCAAGCAGTTTGGTTGCAAGGCATTCTTTCAGAGTTTGATCTTGGTAGTACTTTGTCCACTATCCTCTTTTTTGACAATCAAAGTGCTATTAAGATATCCACAGATCTAGTTACCATGTAGAGGACCAAGCATGTAGAGATCCACATGCACTATATTAGGGAGCTAGTGCATGACAGGACCATCATTCTGCAATACTGCCTGACTGATGAGTAGATTGCATACATCTTCAACAAGAACTTTTCAGAAAATAAGTTCACTTACCTCCATTCACTGTTGGGGGTGAGTTCATCAAGGTGATTCAGACTACTTTCAGTGTTCAGCTTGAGGGGGGTTTTTCCCACTGGGTTTTCCCTCTTTTCCTCACTTAGTTTGTTTTTTAGCATTGTTTCAGTTTCAGCATTGTACAGGGTGACCTATGGCCTTAGTTACTGGGGCCCTAGCATTTTATGCATTTATGTTTTCTAAATCCTCCTGATTATAGCTTAAGGGGGGGCGTTGGAGACATTTACCACCTTACACACTCATTTTGGTCAATTTGGCCTAGTTAAACCACTATCCTAAGTATTATTGACTTAATTAACATCAGAGGAGCACTTGATGACATCAGCTAGATCACACCCACTCCTACCTTCAGTCAAGGAGGCTAACTTAGCCTTCTCCTACATTCAGGGAGGCTAACTGGAGCACTCTAAGGGTGATCTGAGTGTCATTAATGCACCATATTGCTAACTGATGGTTACAATCAGTTAAACAGGGTAGTGAACGTGCCTTCCTTCATTAAATTGAGTATTTAATGAACTGGAGTCAACAGGGGCACCTCCAACCACTTCTGATGTTCAGTTACACTTCAGTTAACCTCATCGGGGTTCATTGGAGTCATTGAAGCACTACCACTTGATGGTTGGCTTGCTGTGACATGTGTCTAATCTCTTTCAGTTAAGACTCAGTCATTTATTGCACTTCGACTTCAGTTAGGGCTCAGTTGAATCAATTAGGGTTTTGATCAATGGTTAACTTGAGTGTTGAATGTGGCTTACATTCAGTTAAGCTAGACTCACTCGTTCAATTCGAATGACCTCCTTAGGAATTCGAATTGCTTTGTCATTCATGCTTGCAGCATGACATTGTATTGTATTACTCATTCTTTGTGTGAATATACAGTGCTGCTACTCATTTTGTAGCACAATTACACCATTTTCATGTCTTATTGTTATTAATCTATTGATGAGACTATGTTTAGTCCCTAGATCACTGTGTAAGATAAATATGGCTCACCGACTAGCTCCTCCAACATTGCTCCATTTGGATAATCAATGTTTTTTGGATCATTGCCATCAAATTTTGTCATATCATTCTTGGGAATAAAGTAGTTACTTGATCCCAAGTTGAACCCATGATGATGTGGATTATGAAGTGATGAATGATCAAGTGTCGGGTACTCAAACCGGCTTGTTCTCCAATTGTTTTTCATTTTTATCAACATGTGACTAGGATGAGAATCTTGTTGGAATTCTTATATATACTGAAAAGGGGGGTGAATCACTATATAACACATTATATATTATTTTTCACTTAATAAACTGTACTTTAGAAAACTTTTCTACCAAAAATAATAATGGACACAATTGCACACATATTATGTAAAATAACTTTAATATATATTATATATATAGGAGACACCAATATCCAATTGTGGGCACCCAATCACTTAGGCACCAACCTGATTATAAGAAACAAATTGTTGTTTATAGGAACCAACCTATAATGAATTCTATCATTTGCGCAAGAATCGACTTGCTGAATTCTAGCATCGACCTAAATGGATATCAGTCCCATTTACGCAAGCTCCAACTCACAGTGTTCAAGCACCAACCTATTTGAATATTGTCATCTTCTTTTTGAATTATTTATCTCCAACTGAATGGGAGCACCAACTCCTGATTTTATTTATGAACACCAACTGGAAGGAAGCACTGACTCCCTAATGTATTTGCTAACACCAAATGGAAAGAAGCTACAACTCCCTATCCTTTCCCCTTCCTGCCTCCCTGAAATGAATGTGTATACCAAGAAATGAGATTTATGTCTATTTTTTCTATGATTTGTGTCTCTTATGATCTATAACTGCTTTGATATTTATCCGTGTCTTAGCATTATGTTATCTGCATCTACGATCTGTGATGGTGTATATTGTAGCACTTTTTTATTTTGTGATCTTCTGGCATCTGTGTTTCTGTACTATACACTTTATCACTTATGTGATCCGTGGCTTCTACTTCAGGACTTGTGTGATCTTCGACATTCATAGTGTATTTTCTTCACACATCCTGGTACAAGGTATCATTTTTATTTTTGCACTATATGTTGTTCATATTCGTCGTTTTTGCGCAATATGGCTATGTTGTATTGACTTATTCTTTGATCAACGAGCCATTGATACCCTAAGAATTAGAAGCTTTCCAAGTAAAAATATCTTCTATATCTCATCTTCAAGCTTACTTCAATAATTCCATATGATCTTGTCGATTTATACTCTTTCTTGTTCAAGAGATGTGTCCATAGGTTGGGATTCCTTTACTTAGTGATACCCCAAACCTCTTACTTCTTGGTCAAGCTATCCACCTAACTTCATCTTGTGTTGGCATTCCTCCTTTGATAATTCATCTTGGTGGGGTTTTGATCACTTACGTCTACTGACTTGGTGGTATCTGTGCACATGCATCCCATGTCTTGGTGGGATCTGTGCACTTCTTTAACTTCCACATTTTTTTCTCTATATACTTCTTCAGACTGGATTTGTATATAGAGATCCATTGCTCGATTGTTAAGCCATAAATGTTGGGCACATTCCCCCCTATAGTGTGGCACTTTACCCCCTATATGGTGGTGTATTTCATATTATTGTTGTATGCTTAGGTCTATTAGTGGGTTTATTAGTTTTTATTGTACACCTATGTCTACTATATATAGGAAGGATGTATTTTCATTTTAGTAGCAATTGTATATTGTCTTGTCTTGGTTACATAGTACATTGTGTAAGGAGGTTCCTCCCTCGAAGTGGATTGCTATCCATCTCTATTCTTCATTATTAATGCATGAATTACTCTCTTTTGGTTTATTTATGATATTTCTATGCTATTTCTAGGACTTGGTTGCATAACATTTGGTATCAAAGATATTTCCTCAAGACTAGTTTCTTCAAAACAAGTGATCTTGGAAATTTGGATATATTGTTTTTTATACAACGATTTAGAAAGCGAAACTCAGAACCCACTTTCAAAAAAAGGCCTGATAATTGTGGTAATATTTTTAGATATTCATTCATTACAGGATCGACATTAAACCTTCAAGAAGTTAGGGTTTCTTATTATCCCAAAATATAGTCTCAAACAAGTGCTCTAGGGAAAATTGTTATATTTAGAGCATATGATATCCAAATTTGGTGAGACCCATTGAATCCAAAATAAGACAAACCAGATTACCTATGGTAGGGTTTCAGTCTCATATACGAAATATTGGACACATGGCATACCATACGAGTTCGCTCTCTTTAAAGGACAGAAAAGAAGAAGTGTTGGGACATTTGAAATAAGTTTCTATTGGAGAATCTAAATTAGATCATACCAATGGAATCTAAAAGAGGAGACATTATGTTACCATGGGTTGAAGTTTCATACCCATATAGGTCAAAATTAAAATTTTATCTCAGTTACAATTTGACCTAAAAGAATATTCCAATCAGGGTTTGAAATAGGTGTTCTGGGAAAAAATGTCATATCTGGGGCATCCAAGATCCAAATTGAGTGAGAACTATTGCATAATAAAGAAGATGGATCAGGGTATTCATGATAGTGATTTTAGAATCAGATTCAAAATATTGGACATGTGGAAGACCGTACAATTTATCTATTCGGAATAGGCCAAAAATAAGAAGCATTGGGATAATTGCAATAACTTTTTACTGGAGAATCCAAATTAGGTCAAACCCATGGGACTAGAAAGAGGACACGTTGGGGTACCAAAGGCCAAATGTTTAGACCAAGAGGATCCATAATTCCAATTTTACCTCTATTCAAGTTGTCCATAAAACAACATTCCAATTAAGGTTTGAAGAAGGAAAATCTATAGTTTAAGTAGTGGTAGATTGCATAGATCACCGCCAAACAGTTCCCAAAATACTAAAGATGTCCAAAAACAAGATGAAACAACATGAATATCAACATCATAGTCAAAGTATTTTTGAAGAAGGTAAAATCATATGGAAACTTGAACAAATCATTGAAACAAGGACCAAACAACTACAAGATCAAGCTATTATTGAGTACCTCATAAAGTGGAAGAACATATCAGCTACAAATTTGACATGGGAAGATGATTCCTTCATACATATATATCCACAAATACCCAAGTGTTGAGGAAAACAATTGTACGAAGGGGAGGGGCATGCTAAGCCATAAATGTTGGGCACATTTGTTGGTCACACAGGTGCAATGAGAGAGGGGGTGAATCAATGTACATTACTTTTAGCTTTTATTTAGAGAAATTTAACATGGTTAGTTCATCAATATAAAATAATCACATCATCATCATATACAAATCACAGTAAGAATCACGATACACAATTTTTTTATGTGGAAACCCAAGCCTTGGGAGAAAAACCACAAAATTTATTTATAGTAAGATTTGATCCAACAAAACTGGAATTACAATTATTTTACAACTTTAACAGATACAATTGGAAGGGGCTCCAACCCCTAAGACTTTGATATTCTATGAAATCTTATCTCATAGCTACAACTATAATCCCTAGCACCACCCTGCCACCCTAAATAAAAATGATCTTGAACTTCTGAACCTATGGACCTGTCAGAACTGATCAATACACTTGTTGTTGATTACCTCTACTCATAAACCTATAACCATGTCACTATCATATCACATCCTTGTCATATCATTTTACATCATATCACATCCCTGTCATATCATTGTACATCATATCACATCCCTGTCATATCATTGTACATCATATCACTATCATATCATTTCGCTGTGTCACATACTGTTCATATGCATTGTAGTACATCACATCACTATAGCACATCACTGTCATCACTGGGTAAGATTTTCTATCATGTCATTGTGTAATCATCATATCACTGTCTGCTAACAAATCATCATTTCATTGTAAGTCATCATCTCATTGTTTCATCATCTCAAGTCATCATCTCACTGTGTACTGACTGAGTATATCACTATCTTCCTACATACACACTATGTAATGGCTAAGTGTATCACTGTGTAAGCATATGTACATACTATGTAATGGCTAAGTATATCACTGTGTAAGCATACATGCATACCTTGTAAGGTTGAGTATATCATTGTGTAAGCATGCATACATACCTTGTAATGTATACTAAACAAGTCCTCATATCAATGTATGCTATTGTGTAGTTGTAATATTAATGTATACTCACATACCTTGCAAAGAATTTGGGTTGGTGTAAGCAGACTTCACAAACCTTGGACTGTTGCAAAATTTATAAAAAAAATTACGACCTAACTCCTCCAACAACTCGGACTGTGACTGGTGAAGACTTCTCCAAAACTCAGATAGTAAGCTTCAAAACAATACATTAGCTTCTATAAAAATCATATACCTAAAAGAGGCAAGTGTGTTGCTTCCTTTTGTCATTGCTGCTACAAAAAACCAGACCTAAAAGAGGCGAGTTTGCTGCTGTTGAATATACCAAAAAAGAAGTCAATTATACTCTATGTTGTTGTTGCTAAATCAACCCTGTTCAACGAATTTTCTTCCTCAGCTAATGAAAATCACAACCCTCTCTTTTTCCATTTGATGGTGAAATAAACTTGTATTTATATAGTGTAACATTGAGGATAAATATTAAAATTTGAGCTGACTTGCAATGATTTAATTTTTTATTTTAAAAATGAAATTTTGATTGAGTCGACCTCACATAACACATTCAAATTACATTTTGATTTTTGAATTTAATTATTCGACTTCAAAAACTCAAATCTCTTTAACCATGAAGAGTTAGGAGACACTCCACATATCACCGGAAAGGGATTGACAAGGATTATCTCCCTATGATGGGATTATTTGCAACTACTTGGTCTAATACCCTTAAATTCTTTAATTTTTTCAAGACATCAAAGGATTTATAAGGACGTCAAAAACCAAGCCATAAACAAATTCAAGTAAAAGGGTTAACAACCAAAGTCAAAGGATTCAAGCTTCATCAAGTATGTCATTTTAAATGACCATAGAATGGGTTTTTAATTCTTGTCAAGAGAAAAGGCTTCATCAATAGGATAATACATTTGGAGGGGCACAAGGAAATTTGTATGAGGGTTTTAAAGACCAAGCTACCTCAACCAAGCACTCAAGCATGTGACCAAGCTACCACATGACCAAAACAAATACAAGAAGACACATAGACCATTAATTGGACTTCAGAGGGGACCAAGTCTCATCTAGCAGGATCTACCGAGTTAATGGGTAACTAGGGATTTTTCTATTGTCCTAATGCTCCAAAAGCTCTGATCTTGGGCTTGTTGCTTTAGTTATATTTGCATGAGGAGTTTTCTTAACCCATTGTTTGGTGTTCGTAGAATGTCTTTGATACTATATAGGACATCTCTCCTTTTCTTACCATATTTTTTGTTAGTGTTATATGAGACTAGTCTTTCTGGATGTCTTACTTTCTTTGGACATTATTGAGATCAATGACCAAAACCATCACACACATAACATCTTATAGTATGACAATATTTTTCTATATGACTAGTATAATTAGATCTCAAAAATTTTATTGTACTAAATTTATTTTTGTGACTGAAAGAATGGTCATACTTGAATCCAACTCATTCTTTAGGTATATCAGACTTCTCTTGAGATGTATCTTGTTTCAAAACATACCCTTGATTACTAGCACATATTTTGTCACTCATTCCTTCGTAACTTAAGACCTATTTTTATCTTCTAAAGATGTTTGATTTCTTAGTATTTCATCTGGGAGAGTTGTATTGTTGTTGAATTTTTCCTCAGTTTCTATGTCAAGACACATTTCAACCCTTCTTAGATTTTCACAAATTGATATTTCATGTTCGAATTGTCTATGACTTTCCAAGAGTTGGTTTTCTCTTTTTCCATCAACCACTTCACTTTTCAATTGGGAAATATCTATTTCCTTTGGTGCAAGTTTTTTTTGCATAATTCATTTCTCATTTCTATTTATTTCAAATATTCTTTCAACACCATATTATTTTCTTCAAGTATTTTGATCTTGTTTTGTGCGCAATCCAATTGTAGTTCGAACTCTCTTTCCTTATTGTTCATTTGTTTCTCCAATTCTTCTTGAATGACCCTTTCCTCCTTGGTTTTTTCTTCTGCTTTTATCAACTTTTCCTTTAATGCTTTGTTATTTCTTCTTGACTTCTTTAATTCTTCCAATGCACTGATTAGCTCTCCTTCCCAATCAATATCTGCATGTTCTCCATCTTCAGATTTGGAGACTTCTTGTATACTACTTGATCCCTCTTCTGGTTCATATTTTGAAGGTTACATAGAGATTCCATTGTATGAACACTTTCTTGACGTTTCTGATTAGATCTCGTGTCCTTTTATCTGATGATCCTTTCTTGATCAAAGAGAAACACTTGTTTTCATCTTTTGGGTATTCTTCTTGAATAAATTCCATAAACAACACTTCTCTTAAACTATCATGATTTTCATCTTCTTCAGATAAGTTGTTGTCCTTCTTGGAATATAGACTCTTACTCTTCTTGGGAAGCTTCATTTTCCCCTCAATTCGGCTTTATTGATATACATTCAATTTCTCTTCATAATTGAGTTCTTCATCACTGTCACTGTCTCCATTTTCTTTAAAAGGGAACTTAAAGGAAAAATATCCTATTCTGCCACATTTGAATCCCTTGAAAGGAATTTTTCCTTTATATTTGCCACATCCCCTCTATAGATTTTTTCACAAAATTTTCTTCTTCGTCGTCTGATATATCAACCTGATTCTCGTGTTCATGCTTGCTATATTTTTTCATCTTCATGGATTTGAAGGTAGATTCTTTTCTAGATGGATTCTTTTTCCAATTCTCATTTCATACGCCTTGAGAATCCCATACAATTCGTCCTTTGTTAGCTTTCCTAGATTAACTCTATCTTTGAGGATTGCTACTTTGGAGGTTAATCAAGGTGACAAGTTCCTCTGTATTTTCTACACAATTGACTCTTCAATGATGGTTTCTCCAAGACCTCTTATAGAATTTATAATCTCATCAACTCGAAGAAAGTAAGTTGCAACATATTCTTCTTCTATCATTTGTAGTGCTTCAAACTGAGCTGAAAAGGCCTGCAACTTAGCGTTTTTTGAATTTTTCATCTCCCTCATACATGCTTTTTAGCTTATCCCAAATATACTTAGCTAAAGTGCATTGCATCACCTTAGTAAATTTAACATCTTCTGATCCACAAATTATTGCATTTATTGCTTTTGCATTGTATTCATATAGTATTTTGTCCATTAGTTCAAGTGGAGATGTTTGAAGAGTATTGTATCCATTTTCAACTGACTGCCAGATGTCTACTCCTAGTGACTACAAATATACCTCCATCCTTATCCTCTAGAAGTTACAATTTGAACCATCAAATTGAGGTTCTCTGTTTGTGGACAGTCCTTCCTATTTTTCCATTTTTGTGCAAAGATTTATCTTCCAATGATTAAAATGTTACTAGAGACACCCTCTCTGATACCAATTGTTGGAATTCTTAAAAAACTAAGAGGGGGGTGAATCAATATATAGTGCATATTATATTATTTTGCGCTTAACAAACTGTACTTTAATTTGTTTTTCTACCAAAAATAGTAATGGACACAATTGCACACAAATTTTGTAATATATATATATAAAGTTGATTACATAAGTGGGAGACACCAATATCCAATTGTGAGCACTCACTCACTCAAAAACCAACTTGATTGCAAGAAACAAGTTGTTTCTTACAAACATCAAACTATAAGGACTTCTATCATCTGCATAAGTACTGACTTGCTAACTTCAGGAACCGACCTGAATGCATATCAATCCCATTTTCTTAATCTTCAACTCATAATGTTCAAGAACCAACCTATCAAATTCTTCATCTCTGACTGAATGGAAGCACCAACTCCTAATTGTATTTACCAGCACCAACTGGAAGGAAGTACCAAATCCCTAATGTATTTACCAGTATCAACTAGAAGTAAGCTACAACTCCCTTTCCTTGCCCCTTCCTACCTCCCTGAAATGAATATGTGTATATCAAGAACTGATAGTTGCGTCTATCTTTTCTGCGATTTACATCTCTTCTGATCTGCGACTTCTCTAATATGTATTTGCGCCTGTTATCTACATCTGCAATATGCGATAGTTTTTATTGTAGCACTTATGCATTTTGTGATCTCCTGATATTTGTGTTTCTATACTCTTCACTTTGTCACTTGTGTTGGAATTAACTTATTACTGAGAGGGGGGGTGAATCAATAATTGTGCATATATATATAGTTTTAACTTATGCACATTTTCGCAGATTTAAAAACTTTCTAGCATTCATAAGAATAATCAAAACAATGCACAAATACTTGAGAACACATGTATGTCTATAAATATATATTTCAAGTTACCTCAATGGGAGAGTACAACCTCCAAACATGAGCACCCACTCACTTGAGGTGTTGACCTGGTCCCAAATACAAGCTGTGGGTTGCGGGCACTGACCCGCAACTACTTCAATCTGCATAAGCACCAAATCATGATATTTAGGAATTGACCTAAACATATATTAGTCTAACTACACAAACTGTGACTTGTGTCTTCAAGCTTTGACTTGTGGAAAATTGTACTCTTTGGTTGTGGAAGCACCAATTTTTGTTTGTTCTCCAACACTTACTAAAAGGAGGCTATGACCCTCTAAATTTTATCTGCACCAACATAAAGGATGTTGCCACACCCTAATTGTATCTCTAGCACTGAATGGAAGGTGGTTGAAACCCCCTGCTCCTTGCCCTGTCCGACCTCCCTGATATGAAATATGATTGTATAGAAAAATTCCTTATCTTTACAATCTGAAACTATTGTAAATTTGATGTGTCTGAATATTTGTGTTTGAACAGACAGTTTCTCAAAAAACACAATGTGCGAAAATATATGCAATCAACATCCTTTCAGTTGATCTACATTCTGCATCTGAATAGAATCTCTGACTTAGTCACACTTGTTGTACTATGATCAGTTTTTTTACTGAGCAAGATCTTCGCACATCCAAGATACGTGTATCATTTTATTCTAACTCACTTAATCATTGTTCATGACTTACTGTATTATGCATTGTGGCTTTGCTAAATAAAGATAATATATGTGATCAACGAGCCATCGATACCTTAAAGAAATTCTGAAGCTTGTCAAATAGTTATCTCAGATCTTCATTATTCACAATCTTACTTCACCGCATCCATCTCTTGCTTATTTGTAATATTCTTGAGTCAAGAGATGTGTCCACTTGGTGAAATCCTTTAACATCGAATAACACCCCACTGGATTGTGCAAGTTCGAATTTGCGCTGACATGCCTCTTTCCACAATTCAACCTTGTGTAGTGTATGATGCACATATGCCAACATCCATGTGGGAATTTTGTACACGTCTGTTTATTACTTATGGTTCTTTTCAAATATTTGTACCACATGCCATATTCTTTGTGGTACTTTTACACATAAAGTTTGTTTCTCTTTATTCATAAGTCACACAAATGGTTTTTGCACATCTGCGTCATTTTCAATGTTCTTCTTTATTTATGATTATGTCCACATTTGCGATCCATGTCATGGTGGGGTAATTGCTTTCATGTGACTTAAACATTCTCCCATATGTATTTCTTCAAGATGCCCATGTGAGAGGAAGTCTTTTAGAAATTCAATCTGATTCTTTTGACTTATGGCCCATGGGAATCACATATTCAACATGATCCATCTAATATTTGACCCTTTGAATTTTTACTTCATACATTCAACAAGATCCCTCTGATATTTGATCATTTGACATTAATGATAACTCATATTCAACATGATCCATCTGATCTTTGATCCTTTGAAATTTGATATCATACATTCAACATGATCCATCTGATATTTGATCCTTTGACATCAATGGCAACTCATATTTAACAACTTCTATGATCCACAACTTCTACTTCGGGACTAGTGTGATCTGCAACATTCACAATCTATTTTCTTCACACATATTGGTAGAGTGCATCCTTCTAATTTGCGCACAACCCATTATTCATCTTCATCATTTTTGCATAATCCAACTCTCTTGTATGAAATTATTCATTGACCAATGAGCCCTTTATACCCCAAGAATTAGAAGCTTTCCAAGTTAGAATATCTTCTTTATCTCATCTTCAATATTACTTCAATACTTCCAACTCTTGCCTATTTATACTCTTTCTTGTTCAAGAGATGTGTCTATAGTTTGGGATTCCTTTTACTCGGTGATTCCCCAACCCTCTTACTTCTTGGTCAAGATAACCACCTAACTTCATCTTTCATTAGCGTTCCTCCTTTGATAATTCAGGTTGGTGGGGTTTTACATACCTACATCAATTAACTTGGTGGTATCTACGCACATGCGTCCCATGTCTTTGTGGGATTTGCACACTTCCTAAACATCCACATTTCTTCTCTATATACTTATTCATACTAGCTTCGTACATAGAGATCCATTTCCTTATGGAAGCATACACTTTATATATAACTTCAAACTGGCTTCAAGTTATCCATATCATATGTTTGAAATCAATCCCATCTCGTTTATTTTTTTTACGTCACACTTGTTGGTTTTATTAGAATTTGAATGCCATTTAGATATTCAAGTAGATAGTTCTAATAATGTTTGCAACAAATAGATGGAGAATGAAGACACAAACTGAACAAAACAAACCACACAGGAAACAGACAAGTATTGCTCACGAATTTACAGTATCATTCACAATAATAAATCCGATGTTACAATAGTTTACAAATAGGAAGAATTCAAATGCATTAGGGAGAAATTCAATTCTACCATGTGGATATGACTGTATCTAACTGAATCTCTAACTCATGGTGTATCAATCAATATCGGAGTCCAAAATCAACTCCCAGATATCCACACAACTCAAACAATCAGTGACAACTAGTTAACTAAGTGCAACTGAGTGTGGTAGGTGGGAAAAGGCGCCTACTCCACATGAAGCCATGCATTATCCATGCAAGACATGAGCTAGCTAAATGATTATGAACTAACTGAAAGTAACTAGGGACTAACTGAGACTAACTAGTACTAAATCAAGCTAACTGAAGTAGGTTGGTGTCGAGACTCCCAGTGGCTCCTAATGTTAGATTTTTAACATTTAAGCTATATGATCTTAGGATCTTATCTGAGAGAATAACAAGCACAACAATCAATCACAAGAGACAATGGACACAAATATTTTCCTTGGGGAAACCATAAAGGAGAAAACCCCGCAACTTCCTCAGAGATAGAATCAGCACCAAAAGTAAAACCCAAAAATAGTAAGATGATCTCTGATAACAGTAGTCTCTCTCTCTCTCTTGCCCCAGCTTCTTCTCTCTCTCTCTTAGTTATGCACTACAACTGAGTGTGAGTGAATGTGTTTTAAATAGAGAGGCTCCCTCTCTATTTATACTAATTCTAGACTTGACAATAACTCACTAGGGACGACTTCTCTAGGAGAGTCTAATAACCCTCGGGCCCCACAACTGTGGGGACTTTAACCCTTGATCAATAAGGAGGGTTATACTCTATGACTTTACATGACTTGTTTACATTATTGAATCTCTCGATTGGAACATCGAGGCATGACATGACTCAATTACATTACAAATACTTCCCGGAATGAACATTGAGGTACACTACATAAGATATACAAGTGAATACATTCTGAAGTTACAAATACGTCAACACTCCCTCTTAACTAGGAAGGTATTCTCTCGACACAATTTATCAACACAAGTATTCTTCTCTGTATCATCTAGATCATCATCAAGTCATCTTCATCTTCAAGTCATCTTCATCGTCAAGTCATCTTCATCGTTAAGTCATATTCACCAAGTCTGGATCATCACTTGATCTAGAGCATCACTAGATCATCATCAAGTCTGGATCATCACTTGATCTAGAGCATCACTGGATCATCATCAACTCTAGATCATCACTAGATCATCATCAAGTCTAGATCATCACTTGATCCTGATTGTCACTATATCATCATCAAGTCTGGATCATCACTTGATCTGGATCATCACTGGGTCATCATCACCAATGCTATCTCAATTCTACTTGTCACAGGAATTTCTATAGATCCAACCCTTTTTCATGCTGGTTGTAGACCTAGCATTCATGTAGATCTTCATTGTCTTCAGCACTTATATCTGACCATGGAATGAACCATGTTAGAAAGGCCCGCCCAGCACTTAAATCTGACCATGGGAGGAACACATCCAAGAACCATGTCAGAAAGGCACGCCCAACACTCACATATGACCATGGGAAGAACACATCCAAAACCCATGTCACAAAGGCCTAGCACTCACATCCAGCCTCATCTTGTCAGAAAGGCTCTGCACTTACATCTGACTTCATCATGTTAGAAAGGTGTTGCACTTATATCCAACTTCATCGTGTTAGAAAGGCTCTGCACTTACATCCGACCTCGTCATGTCAGAAAGGCCAATGGACACATCAATTCCCTTTGGAGGGAACCTCGATCTGGACAACACCAAGTTTCTCCCTGAAATACTCAAACTTTACTCTGGCTAATGGTTTGGTAAGTACATTAGCTATCTGCTCATCCATCATAACATAATGGAGCTTCATTGCTCCTCTCTACACCATATCCCAGATAGAGTGATACTTGATCTCGATATGCTTTGACTTGTCATGGAACATTGGGTTCTCCAATAGCTTCACACAGCTCTAGTTGTCGCAATATATACAAGTAGCATCCATCTGGGGATCAAATAAATCATACAATAGCTTTCTCAGCCACACTGCCTCACAACTAACCGAACAAGCTGCAACATACTCTGCTTCCACTATACTCGGTGCCGCACGGGATTGCTTCCCGCTAAACCAAGAGATCACACCTGATCCCATATTGAAGAAACACCCTAAAGTGCTCTTTCTATCAATGGCACTACCTGCCCAATCTGAATCCACATAACCTTCCAAGTTAATCTTCTGATTCTTCTCATACTTAAGCCCATAATCAACAGTACCCTTTAGGTACCTCAGAATATGCTTTGCAACAATCAAGTGAACATGTCTTGGATCCGTCAGGAACTAGCTCAATGTGTTCATAGCAAAGTAAATATTTGGTCTCATATTCATCAGGTACATCAAGGACCCAATCATATGACGATACATCATAGCATCAACCACTTATGATGAAGCATCACTCAATAGCTTCAGGTTCGATGCCATAGGTGTGGTCATGGCTTTGCAGCCCATCATCCCAAACCTCTTCAGGATCTCTACTGCATACTTCCCTTTTCCCATGGAAATTCCATCTGCATTCTGCCACACCTCCATGCCTAGAAAATAGTGCATCATACCCAAGTCCTTGATTTCGAACTCGGCAGCAAGCTTCCTCTTTGTATCATTAATCAACCCATCCTCACCTGTTACAAATAGATCATCTACATACAGTAGTAGTATCACTGGGTTCCCTTCTTCAACCTTGCAGTAAAGGTTGGAATCCGCTTTACTCTTGGTAAAGCCCAAACTGGATAGGAAGTTGTCACTTCTATTGTACCATGTCTTGGGTGCCTATTTCAAACTGTACAGGGATTTCTTTAACTTACAAACATGAGTCTCTCTATCATGTGTCTCAAAACCGAGTGGCTGCTCCACATATACTTCCTCTTCTACTACACCATTCAAGAAATTTGCCTTGACATCCATCTGGTGTACTTTCCACTTCATTACTACAGCTAAAGCAAGTACTAATCTGATGGAACTATATCTAGATACAGGAGCAAAAGTTTCTTCGTAATATATTCGTTATTTCCAAGAGAAACCACGAGCCACAAATCTTGCTTTATATTTCTCTATGCTACCATCTGCAACATGATTGATCTTATAGGTCCATTTGGAAGTCACAACCAACTTCCCCTCTGGTCTTGGGACAACATCCCAAACATCATTCTTCATGATTGATTAATACTCTTTGATAATAGCATCCTTCCATTCTTTCTTTTATGCCGCTTCTTCATGGTTGGAAGGTTATTTATCAATGAAGTCACATAATAGGGCTACATAACCAGAGTAGGACCTGGTTCTTTTCCTTTCTCTATGTATCTCTTCTGGAGCCCCATATCTTTCTGCACCTTGGATAGCTTCTCATACCCAAGCAGGGTTCCTCTTGTGAGGATTCTTCTCCTGAGGTGGATATACAAGTTCTTGAGGTTCTTCTATTTATCGATCTTCTTCTGGAATTGCTCCATTCTTGGTTGTGTCATGAATTATGGGTACTTCTGTTTCTATAGGTTCTTCAGCAGGTCTCTTTCTGGATTTGATGTAAGCTGAGTCTTCATCAAATGTTACGTCCCTGCTGATGTTGATATTCTTGAATCCTGGGAGGTATATTCCGTAAGCCTTCGAGCTTTCAGAGTATCCCACAAATATACCCTTCCTTCCTGAAGGATCTAACTTTGTCCTCTTTTCGTTTGGAATGTGTATGTACACTGGACAACCAAATATTCTGAGATGACTGACTTCTAGTTTCTTGCCGAAAAATACTTCTTCAGGTGTCTTGTTCTCAAGTACTCTATGTGTAGTATGGTTCTATACATACACAGCTGTTCTAGCCATTTATGCCCATAGATGCATGGGAAGATCTTGATCATGAATCACTGCCCTTGCAGCTTCCATGATCATTCTATTCTTTCTTTCTGCAACCCCGTTCTATTGTGTATTATATGGAGTGGTCAACTCCCTCCTAATCCCCGAATCTTTGCATAATTCCTTGAATTCATTTGATGTGAATTCTCCACCATTGTCTGATTGAAAAATATTGATCTTCTTCTTTGTGTAGTTTTCGATCAAGGATTTGAATTCTTTGAACTTGTTGAATACTTCATCTTTGTTCTTCATGAAGAATATCCATGTCTTCCTAGAAAAATCATCAATGAAAGAAACATAGTATAAATACCCATTTGATGAACTGGATGACATCGGACCACATAAATCGGAGTGAATGATTTCCAAGATTCCTTTAGCCTTGCTTTCACTACTTGGAAATGTCTTCTTTGTGTTCTTTCCTTTCACACATCCCTTGCATACTTCTTAATGTTTTGCTTGTATTTTTGGAAGACCTTCAACAAATTTGCTTGCAAGTGGTAGTGCCCTATAGTGTACATGTGCAAGCCTTCTATGCCAAAGTTCATTTGGTTCTACTAAGTCATAAACCAAATCATGTTCTGGTTGGCCCTTTAATCTGTATAGTCCTCCCTCTTGTTCTCCAATTACTACTGCATCGTCAATAGTATTTCCTTTTGGCCACATGATGACTTGGTCATCTATAAATGCAACTCTTATACCTTTTGCATCTAATGCAGAGATGGAGAGAAGGTTCTTCTTTAGTCTTGGTACAAATAGGACATCCTTAATTTTCATAGACTTTCCAGAGTCTAATTTGTAGGAGGATTCTCCACTACCTTTTATTGGATATTGGTAGTCATCCCTAAGTTTCACCTTGTGGGGTGATTCATGTTCTGATAGTTTCACAAATGATTCTTTGAATCTCGTCATGTGTTTGGAAGCCCCATTGTCTATAAACCAATCATTGCTTCCATGTGTGATGTTTCCCGTGAGAGCGAAAATCAAAACATATTCTTCATCACTTGAAGAATCATCACTTTCTTGTTTGACTCTCTTCATGGAAGGCTCATCATCTTCTGCAGCATGACCATGATGTCTTTTCTTGTTTCCCTTCCTCGTGTGAGATCTATATTTGTTTCTAGGACAATCTCTTGCAAGGCGTCTTCTTTCATCACATGTAAATCAAATGTACTTAGACAAATATTTGTTAGACTTTCTAGTGTTTTTCTTTTGGCGAGAGTGCTTACATTTGTGATGGTCGGTTCTGCTTTTCTTGGATTTTACTATGAGAGCTTGATCTTCACTTCCCATCTTTTCTTCTCGAGCTGATATTCGAGCTTCTTCTTATGAGCATTCCCCCCATGGTCTGCTAAACTTGACTAGCTTCTTTCTGGCACAGATCCCTTGAATGAAAGAGTCCCATACCCTATGGAGACCATTCAAGGTGGTCATCACAATTTTTGCATTCTCTACTTCTTCATCTACCGCTTCCAGTTATTCCTTGATCTGAGAGACCCTTGTAAAGTAAGACTAGATGGTATCCACATTCTGGATCTTTACATTCTTCAATTGGTTTCTCAAAATCATCTTTCGGTTTATGTTCTTCCCTTCAAATAACTTGGTCAGGCCATCAAACATCTCTTTAGGTGTCCTTAGAGAGGACACCTATGGTACGAGGTGATCCTTTATTGAATCAGCAATAATCCTCTTAGCCATGACCAATTTCTTCTTATGTAAGGCCTTAGCCTCATCTCCCTCTGGAACTAGAACCTCTTCATTGATGTAAGAGTCCAACTCATTTTCTTCCAGGACCAGGGAGATCCTATACTTCCAAGCTCGGAAGTTATCAACTCCCTCAATATTTTCATCAAGATTGGTATGATGAGACATCTTAACAGAGAACCTCAAATGGAAATGCAAAAGATTTAGATCTTACTAGGTTAAGATGTCGGAACTAGATCTGGAGCTGAATTTTTGCAGAGCTGGTTTTTTAGTTCAGGAGTAGATTAGGGTTTGACTTTCCTGGAGTTCTACCCAAACAAAAACTTTGATCTTGATCTCTAAACTTTGATTTTGGGGAGGAGATCAATCTAGCCCTGGGCTCACTCAAAAGTTCCACTTCTGTGGAAAGCCCTAATTTCTGGCAGTAGTGTCGGGTCAAAAACTGAAAACGCTCAGAATCAGATTCTGCTTCGACAGAAAGATGCACCCTAGAGAGGAGAGTCAGCCTAACCTCCTTTTGCTGAAAATCTATGGAGAGAGATCCAAAAAGTAGGAAACCATAGCTTTAGCAGTTGCACAGTGTCTTCTTCTCAAGTTAGCTCTGATTCCATGTTATATTTTTAACATTTAAGCTATATGATCTTAGTATCTTATCTGAGAGAATAACAAGCACATCAATCAATCACAAGAGACAATTGACACAAATATTTTCCTCGAGGAAACCATAAAGGATAAAACCCTGCAACTTCCTCAGAGATAGAATCAGCACCAAAAGTAAAACCCAAAGACAGTAAGATGATCTCTCGATAGCAGTAGTCTCTCTCTCTCTTGTCCCAGCTTCTTCTCTCTCTCTCAGTTATGCACTACAACTAAGTGTGAGTGAATGTGTATGAATGTGTGTTAAATAGAGAGGCTCCCTCTCTATTTATACTAATTCTCGAATTGACAATAACTCACCAGGGCTAACTTCTCTAGGAGAGTCTAATAACCCCAGGGCCCCACAACTGTGGGGACTTTAACCCTTGATCAATAACAGGGTTATACTCTATGAATTTACATGACTTGTTTACATTATTGAATCTCTTGATCGGAACATCAAGGCATGACATGACTAAATTACATTACAAATACTTCCCATAATGAACATTGGGGTACAATACATAAGATATACAAGTTAATACATTCCCATAGTTACAGATACATCAACACCTAAAATGCAGGGATTGGTCTAGGAGGAGCCCAAACTAATGCATGCACATGCAGCAACTGGCAGCTAACCTCTACAAGTGTTCCCCACACTCTAGTGACTAGTACATGTGACCCCATTAGCCCAAGTGGACCCAATTGTACTAGTGGACCCAAATAATTAATTAAGGTTCCTAAGTTAGGAAAAAATAATCTAATAGAAAGTATGGTCAAGGGAGGATTAATAATCCTAACACCCCCCCTAGATCCTAACTTGGACAACTGTGGGCCCTGGTAACAAGATCATAGGTCACCCAATATACAATCTAAAAGACATGAATGTTGCATAATACAACTGAGGTAGGGAAAACCTCTTGGGAAAACCCCCCCTCAAAATAATAACCGTGAATCAAGCCTTAATATCCAAAAGACAACTGAGAAAGGAAAATATCTTTTCAGTTAAAGACTTGGTAAAAATATTTGCAATCTAATCCTCTATTAGGCAGTAGTACAGTGTGATGGTTTTGTCATGCACCAGTTCTTGAATGTAGCACATGTGAACCTCTATGTGCTTTGTCCTCTGCTTCTAAAAATGACCACTGGAAATCTTGATTGTACTCTAATTGTCACAATAAAGATCCACTGTAGATGAAGTCTAAATCCCAAACTCTATCAAGATGCCATGTATCCAAACTTCCTAAATAGTTGCATTCACAACTCCCCGATACTCTACTTCTGCTGAAGAGAGTGCAAGTGCTGCTTGCTTCTTGTTGGACCAACAAATTGGCCCAGATTCAATCATGAATACAAAACCAGAGGTGGATTTCCTATCATTTCCATCTCCTGCCTAGTTTGAGTCTGTAAATCCTATGAGATCCAGTTGTGCTCCAGCAGCATAGTGGATCCCATAATCAATAGTACCTTGCACATAGTGCAAGATCCTCTTTGCTTCTTTCCAGTGCAGCTCATGTGGATCCTGCATGCATCTGGAATCGCTACTCACAACATATGATATGTCTGGTATCTAATGAGTGAAATACATAAGGCTTCCAATGAGCTATCTATAGAGAGTTTTGTCTACCAAAGGTGTGGAACCACCTTCTTCAAGCCTGATTCCTGATAGAAAAGGACAGGAGGTTGTCTTGCAATCCTCCATGTGGAATATTTTAAGCATGTCTGATGAATACATAGACTATGAGATCATGATTCCCGAAGTCTTTTGACTTACTTCGAGACCAATGAACTGTCTTAACAAGTCATTCACATACAATACAACTAGGAGCAGGAACCCATCCTTCTTCTTAATGTAGAAATTGCAATCATATTTTCACCTTTCAAGCTTCTGAGAGATGAGGAAGGAATCCATCTTGGAGTACCATGCCCTTAGGGCTTGTTTGAGTTCATACAGTGATTTCCTCAGTCTGCAGACTAAGGAAGGATCATCAATAAACCCCTCAGGTTGTTTCATATATATCTCTTCCTCATAATCACCATGAAGGAAGGAACTCTTCACATCCATGTGATGTATTTCCCATCTCTTGGAAGTAGCAATGGCCAATACTAGCCCGATGGAGTCCATTCTAGCTACTGGAGAGAATGTCTCATTGTAGTCCAAGCCTTGGACCTGAGAGTACCCTTTTGCCACTAACTGAGCCTTGTACTTGGTTGTGGTCCCATCAACATCTCTTTTGGTTTTGTAGATCCATTTTCAATGTACCAGCTTCCTTCCTGGAGGTAAGGAGACAAGTTCCCAAGTCTGGTTTTCATATAGCGAATCAAACTCCTCATCCATGGCTACCTACCATCTAGGATCATGGAAAGCCTCCTTGAAGGATTGAGGATCTAACCCAAGCATCATAAAACACCTGTCAAGAAGAAGAGGATCCATGTGAGACAATACAACATTCTCCTTCTGATACTAGGACCTCATTATTCTTTTTTCATATGGATCCCCAACACCATCTCCAGTTGCTTCTATGAGCTGCTTAGCCCATTTAGGCTGCTGGAATGAGGTAGATTTTGATCTGGATCTAGATACCTTTGAGGTGTAATCTCAATTGTCTGGATCATGTTAAAATGACTCCTCTTTCGAATCTGAATCTAAAATATCAGGAATTGAAACCAAAACCGCAATAGGAAGTGAAGGAATGTGTATACCTTCATCAGCTTCGAATGAAAGTTGTGGTGATGTTGGAACTATGTATGGCATGAAGTGAGAGAAAATATATGCCTTGGAGGCATGATCAGCAATTCCTTTCACTACAATCTTCCAAGTTGAGATTTTTGTGATCTCCACTAAGTCAGGTCCAAACACCACTTGATTTGGTGAGCCGGTGTAAGTCATTTGATAAATATAAAATAAATTAGCTACAAGGGAGGGCACATATAGGACATCTCTAAACACACCATGCTTCGCTCTAATGGTGCCTCTTCCTACTATTGGAATTTGGGAATCATCTCCCATGTGAATGGTGGGACCCTCTTTGATATTGAGAGAGGAGAAGAGATCCTTAGAGGCCACCATGTGATTAGAGGCTCCAGAATCAATCAAATATGATGTAGACTGAGGTAGTCCTGCTTTCAAAGCATGACATCTTTCATGTCCATTATCTGACTTCTTTGCTCTTTGTGGGGAAGCAATGTTATGTTGCTTGAGAAGAGCAGTCATTTCATTAAGTTGCTTCCTCATACAATGATCTTCAAGATGGTACCCTTTTTCACAATAGGGACATAAATTATTTTCAAACTTCTTCTTCTTAGAGCCGAAGGCCCCTTCGAAAGTTTGTTGATTTTGTTTAGGCTTCGAATCAGCTACCTTTGGCTCCTTATTCTTTGATTTCCCCTTTGCTTGTGCTTTGGAAGAATCAGAAACTAGGAGAGCTTGATCTTTGGAGGTCTTGATGACTCCCATTCTGATCAACTTGTCTTGCTCCTTAATTAAGGACTCGGAAAAAGAATCTAATGAAGGAACTTTCCAATCAGGAAAGATTTCCCGCTTGGAATGAAATATGGAAACAAATACAGAATACGCAAGGCCTATTTTGCTGAGTATGGAAAGGACATTCTTCTCATCCTTCCGCTCTATCCCGCACTATTTGCATTGGAGTACCAGAGACTTGAATTTAGTAAATAATTTCTCAATGGTTTCGAAACTGCTGGGATGTAAAGATACCAACTCATTCTCTAGAATGTGTCCATGAAGCTCATCTTGTTTTTTAAACAAGCTATCAAGCTTCTCCCAGGATTCTCTAGGAGTCCTCAAGCCTTCTAAGTGGAAGAGGAGATCTCTATATATATACGTACATAAGTACCCGAATGCTTCATCACAACGGTTCAAAAACTTGTTCCGTTCAACTGGCTGATGAGGATCAGGTTCCCATCCATGTATGATCATATGGTAGCCATGCTTGCCACAAGGCCAGCTGCATATCAATCCTTCAATCAAGATAATTGGAAGCTGTGAGGATCCTTGGTTCAGGAGTTTGAGAACTTATAATTTCTCTGGCTGAAAGAGTACAAATACTTCACACAAGCTACGTAGCACCTATCAATTTCACTGCAATAACACACTAAAGCATATGAACTGTTAGAATCATGATTTCCTCCCGTCATGAACATGTTTTCAAGGTCTTTCATACCCTCTCCACTGTTCTGAATAAATCCAGATCTAGAAAATCATCATAGGGGACTTCTATGGAAACCCAATTGCTTCTGATGTTCGATGGGGAGAAACAAGCATGAAACACACCTTTAAAAATCATGGTTTGTAGGATTCTTTCTAACCAACCTTTATCTTGAATTAACTCTCAAATTTAAGCCCCCTTGAGTTTGAAATTTTGTACTATAGTATCTTGATACATTTTCTCTATAATGACATTAGTTTGACAAAATTTTGATGTGCCAAGAAAAAGTTATGATAACATTCCCAAAACTTGTTGGGTTTTCTCTTCTGAAAAGTGGAATTGTATGGATTGACATGTGTTTGATTTTCCTTTTCATATTCTAAAATTTATACCACAAACAATATGTTATGTTTTCTTTCCAATAAAATATATGACACTCAATTTGGATCCCTCAATATTCAAATATAATAGTTTTTATCCAAAACACATGTTTGAGACAAGGTTTTGGACTCGTAAAAAACTATAATTTCCATAGACTATAACCCTAAACTTATAATGAATCAGGACTTGAATTTTTTTTAAGTAATTCCCTATGTATTCTGGGATGCCTCAAAATTTCTTTTTATGAAACATCCCATTAAAATATTTATAACAAAAATGGATCTGATGCCAAATTTTATGCACCAAATTCCCAAAATAGCATAAAAATGAAACAAAGCGATGAATAAAAATCCTCTTTAAGGGGGAAATCATCTAATAAAAAGTATCAAATTCATAAGACAAGATGAGATGAATCTAAGAGTAGGTATCATGTGTGTGTGTGTGTGTGTGTGTGTGTATGTGTGTACATAAGACTATTGGTATAACTACAATTAAGATCATATCCGACCATTACTACCTAAAATTAAGGTACCAGCTAAACAATAAAGACAATACTAATGGAATAATAGAAATTCAATGTCAAAATATATAGAGCTTAACATACATCTGTGTTTCCTTCCAATATACGATCATCACTTAATTTCTCATATCAATTTCAACCTTGGTTAGTGCATTGAATACTACTATGATTAATAGAATCAAAATGACAATAAGGAATCCTAGTCTCTATTGTCTTGTTTATGAAACATTTGTCTTTGGATAATTATCATGATTTTTTTATTGATAACATTTCAATACAAACATTTTTTATTTTTGATATCATCTAGAATTGTATTGTTCCTTTCTCCACATTTTGAGTTTTTACATCTAAGAAAATATCTAATTCAATTGGTTGAATCATTGTTTATTTATTGATCAATGCTTCTTTGCAAGTGAGTTGTTCTAATTTTCTTTTATTTTTGATATCATCTAGAATTGTATTGTTCCTTTCTCCACATTTTGAATTTTTACATCTAAAAAAATATCTAATTCAATTGGTTGAATCAATGTTTATTTATTGATCAATGCTTCTTTTCAAGTGAGTTGTTCTAATTCTCTTTTTTGTGACATCTTCTCAATTTTAAACTCATGATTTTTGCAACCAATATTTCATTATGGTTCTTTAAACAAGATTATTTGTCATCCTCTCCTTATAATTCTTTATTAAATTTCTTCTTGATATATTTAATTTTTTGTTGCGATACTTTCTCATTTTGACATTTTTTTATCATTTATCCTCTATTTTTTAATTTGCGACAAAAAAAATATTCATTTACTTTTTACCTTGATACTCCTTTTTTTGTATGTAAGTAGCCATGGGGGATTTGAACTTGTGACCTTCCATTTATAACTTCTCATATCAATTAATCATTACCAATTTCTCTAAAACTTGTTGGCTAATTACCTTGATACTCCTTTGCAGTGAATACTCTCCAAAAATTTTGGCAAATGGATTTTGATTTTTAAAGGTTGACAGATACTCAAACTCCATTACACAAAATGGACATTTATTTCAAAAGGTTCCATTAGTTTTGGAATTCATCGTCAACATTACCAAGGTTTCTATATAGGTTCTTTTAATTGTAACTTTAATATGACGATAATATCAAATTAAGAGCTTAAAACTTTACTTCTCATGTATTATGCAATATCTCCCTTGATTTTCTTCATTTAAGTTCTTATATGTATTTCAAGGGTCTACTAACCACTCGGGATATAAATGTTTTACTTTGTATTGAGGGAGCTCTTTCTTTTTCCTAATATATTTTCTTATACCATACAGTTTTAATAATCTTACCATATACTAAGAGGAACACGTATTTTTTATATTTGTCTCTCTTCAATATAATATCAACTCTAACCTTAATAATTTAACCTATACATCTAATAAACTATACTCCACGCTTGAGTAATTCAAAGTAAATACCTTGAAGGACAACATATTCAATAATGTTAAGTTTGAGATTGGATTTATAGATCAATGTTTTAAAAATTTCCCAATTCAGAGAGGTTTTAGGAATTTCCAATAGGAACCAATCAAGCCAGTTTTGACCAATTTTCTTCTAAACTAGCCAAAGCCATTCAATTATGATAAAATTGGTCAACACATACCAATTTCATTAGTTCTCTATTGCTACAACCCAAACTATAAAAAATATTATAAAAATAAAAAAATCTTATGTATATACTAAAACCTAATTTTCATTTATTTAATGATAGCTCCACCCCACTAACGTCACCATCAATGTACATATTTTTTATGGAATTGCAATTGGTTTTATTCACTACCAAGATACAAATATTTCTATTGGACCTTAATGTGAATCAAGTATATAGGGTCGATCAAATATAGTGTAAAAACTTTGATCTTAAGGAGGAGTTTAGAACCTAGAAAATGGATGGTTTATAACTCTAGCTTTGCAATGACAAATTCTTGGCTATGCCACCAACCAATGGTCTCAAATACACTAATAAACCTACAAAAATGTTGGGAATGACAAGAATGATCCAAGAAATTATGTTTCAAATAAATTATTCAAATTGATAACCCTTCCACTCCTTAAGTATTAATGTGTTTGGGTCACCCTTTTGATGCAGGATTAGGTTCTTGGTTTTTCTGCAATTCCAAGAAGGATACCCTTTGGGACTATAAAATTATCCCTAATAAGGTGGAAAAGTGGATTGTGTATGAGGATTTTAATATTGTAGAGTGGGATGGGGATCAATGTGGAGGTAAAGGTTCAATTATTAGTTGGTTGGAGAAGCAAGCTTGGTACCAGTGCAAGGCAACTTTGCAATTTTTTGCACAAATTGGAAATAAAAGGGTCTTGACTATGGAGGTTGTTCATCTATACCAACTACAAAAAGAGACATGATAGATTTCAAGAGTGGTTGGACCATTTCTATCTCCCTCAGGAGGAGATGACCATTTTGAGTTAATTACACCTAATGGATGTGTTGATGGATGAGACTAGTTTGGATCATCTTTCAATCCAAGATTTACTTTTTCTAAGACACTCTATTGATGCATTTTCATATTCACAATTCAAACTAAATGTGTCACATTTATAGTCAACATATTTTTGATCCCTTGTTCTTAGGGTTGGGAACCTTTCCCTATGACCACCACATGTGCAATGGTGGATCCTTTTCTAGGAGGCTACAATTTTCCACACTATGAAGCTCATTTGAGTTTCGAGTAGGATGATGCCTCTCAAGAGGAAGTAGTTGCGGGTATCTCAATAGAAGTTGGAGGTTCACATCTTACTACAGAAGGGCAATCATAATGTCACTCTTTAAGAGGAGGTTGTAAAATTGCAGATGGTGGTGAAGAAAGGAGAGGGCTCTATAACTCTAGGTTCCATGATTCATTATTGTCTAGAAAATATAGGAGGGGGATGAGTGGTCCAAGTTTTATTTTTACTCACTCAAATGGAAGTTGGTTGCAGATAAAGTGCCTGGGATTTGTTGGTCATATCCTTCTCTAACTAAGGGCACATTAGAGATTCGTGGTATGTTTAGTTCTCATTTCCAGTTTACTTTTTCTCCATATGATCTGACATATGTGTGATTGCTACTCAAGATGCTTGGTGTAGAGTGGTCCCTTGTAAAGTATCTAGCGGTGATTGTCATCAATTCAATAGAGGGTCATGGGATGATATTTACATTGATTTATCCTCTATCCATAATGGAAAGTCCCCTAGGCTTGATGGTTTGTTTATGAGTTCTACAAGTCAATGTGGGAATCTTTAAGTGATGATTTTTTTAGTCTAGCTTCAAAGGTATTTCCATTTGGTCTTGCTTAATTTTATTGACCAAGGCTTAATTAAGTTCAACCCCAAAAATGGAACGCGAGATAAAAAATTTAGGGTTGATGGTTGATTATCCTAACCATGTATGCTTATAAAATAATGGCTCAGGCTCAAAATTAAGACTACAAATACAATAATGAAGTTGACATCTAACATAGTTGAATTCATATATAGAGCCATGTCGATATTAGTGACCAAATTGAATTAAAAAAAACTTTATCTCAGTAAGTGAAGCTGGAGAAGAAAAGTTATAAAAATTACAAGTGACCTTCTAAAAAATGTTATATTCTCAAGGAAACGCCTTATCAAAAGGGACTATATCTGTGGGAATTGTCAACTAAACCAAGGACTAAATAGCAACAAACATCGAGAACATTATTAATAGAAGAGTGAAATATTAGAACAAATGACAATGCCTTGAGGATGAAGCATCTTTAAAGGAGACAATGTTATGTACATAAATAATAATAGGAAATAAATAATTATAAAATAACTAAATATGAATAAAAGTAGTAATAATAAATAATAATACTGAGAAGACATAACCTTTTTGTGAATAGGTATCGAGCAACCTCTCAAACTCTATTTATATGGGGCTTTCATTCGTAACATTTATCAACTTTTCATATATAT
>LPNX010171725.1:361968-411761 GCA_001517045.1 Pseudotsuga menziesii
AGGAAATGAAAGGTAAAATCTAAGTAAACAAGAGAGGTGAGTTTAGAAGATAGTTGTGAATGCCAAAGGGAGGAATGCATTCGATTTGGATCATTATTCAAATTCCTTCATGTTGATGAGGCTAGTGCAAGTTCTATGTGATTTTTCCCGAAATATAGATATTCCTCAACTATAGAAACCTAACCAACGTAAAAAAAAATTCATGAACTAAGGAATTTGTGTGAAAATTTATATATCCAAAGGATCCTGTAATCATGAAAGGAAAATTACCACTAAAAAGTGTTATAGGATCCATGGTAACCCTCCCCTTTAAAATGTTAGGGCCAATCTCATAAGATTCGTTTTGACATCACAAGAAAATAAGGGGATTGAATGGAACCAAACCATTGATACAAAAACTAGAAAAAGGAAAGGAGACACCAACATTAAACAAGTGCTCTAGAGTTGTAAAAAAAGTGCACTATAAATATAACAAGATAAGTCCATTAATTTTCAACAAATTACCACAAAAATAGGTCAATGATATTTAAAAGGTACAATGTAGGAGGGTGAAGGCATCTTCTATAAAATCAAGAAACACTGCTTAAACTCTCCAATAGAGAATCTAAAATAAATTATAGTGCAACACATGGTATAGTAAAGTAGAAGAGACATGGTGTAGGTTGAGAACCATCATTACTAGAGTGAGTGAGGAAAAAGATTTTATGAAGGATATGACAAACATTTCATTTTCGGTTTTTAAAGTTGATAGGAAGGGCTTAGGGATGGGCTCCTTGCTTGAATCATTAGTCATAATAAATTCATTAGAGGAATTTTGAAGTCTAAAATGGGCCTCCTAAGGAAAATAATAAAATAATAGTTAAAATAATAAAATAATGGTTAAAATAATAAAATAATATTTATTAATTTTGAAGGTAAAAAGAAAAAAACTACCTTTTGTGTTTGTATTTTCAACATATCTTCCTGTGTTTTTGCTCAATTTTCGATCGGGAGAGCTCGTTGGATGTGGAATTTGATTCTGCATCCAACGAGTACTCACACTGCATACTTTTGACGGACCTTGCTACCCCAAAAACATGAAATACTGGAAAAAATGTTATGATGACATCATCATAACATTTTTCAGGGATTTCATATTTTTGGGGTAGAGGGGTCCGTCAAAAGTATGCAGTGTGGGTACTCGTTGGATGCAGAATCAAATTCTGCATCCAAAGAGCTCTCCCAATCGAAAATTGAGTAAAAACACATGGAGATATGTCGAACATACGAACAAAAAAATAGTTTTTTTATGACAAATATGTCAATTCAACCATTATGGTTGACTCATTTTATTGGAATTCTATTGGTTCTTGAATTCCAACTCACAAGAACTTCTTGTTGGTGCGTTTTCTTATAAGGCCCATTTTAGATATCAAATTTCCTCTAATGGTTGATACATATGCAAATGATGTCCTCTAGTGTGCGGATAAGGTTGATGGGGCTTAGCAATATGATCCCTTACGAGGGGGGTGTAGGAAGAAGGAGTTAGAGAGCCCTTTCCTAACATTCAAAGTCATGAAGACAAAATAACTAAATGGATGATTTCTTTATTTTGGACATATGGAATCTAAAGATAAGATTGTTTGTATATGAGGTTATTTGGATTTGGATAATCTATTGGCATGTTCAGAGAAAAGGTGCTACACACCACAAGGTCCTTGAGGTGTAGAGTGAGAACTCCTTAAGGGCCTTGAAGAGGTTGATCTATGGCTATATAGTTGAGGTATCAAAGAATGTGGCCTTCATGGATCCACAAGGGGGTGATACGTATCCCTTTGCCTCTTGCTTCCTAGACTCTTAAAGAAACATTAGAAGTAAGAGGTGAAATATTTTATAGAATATGATTTTGATGGAAGATGGAGAGTCTTATATTTATGCTCCAAAGTATCTCTTTTGAAGAGAGTAAAACAATTCTATTCAATATACTAGAAGAAAGTGGTTAAGGAGCCACCTAACCCTTGAAAAAGGAAATGGAATTGCCATGTGATCTCATAGTATAAGGGACATCTAATGATAAAATACTCCTTAGTCTCTACATCCTTAAGGTGATAACGTTATCATACTCTATTTAACCAAAATATGTTATCTATCTCAGTCTAGAGTCTATGATAGCGAATAAAAAATTTATCTTGGAGGAATCCAAAGGGCATGCTACCAGTCCTTGCATGTATGTTGAGGACTTATGATAAGATGGTCCTATAGATCTAACAATGTTCATAAGGGAAAACCATTTTGGAAAGCAGCCTCTTTGGTGATGATATCCAATTGACTTGCATGTACTTCCAATAACTATCATCTTTAGTCAACTTGTTCATCTCATATTTAGGCAATACAAGGTTCCTAGAAAAGTATAGGGAGTAACTAAAAGGGGATATTTAATTAGGAGAGATGGAAATGAACTAATGTATGGGATGAATCAAAGAAGTAGCAACAATTGCATCATATTGGATTAGTAGAGGCTAAAATCCTTGAAAGATAAAAATTCCATAAAATGGTATTGATCCCTCCCAAAAGTTGAGTCCCCAAACATAGATCTTGTGGAGAAAAGAGGCCAACCTAAAGATGACCTCTAACAAGAAAGACTAGGCGTTGAATTGTACCTGAATTCTACCTACGTAATGGAGTGTGGAACCATCCATTTGAAGAGAAAAATATAGACATAACAAGAGAACACCAAAGATATAGTACCCATAAGATTAATCAATTGTATAAAAGGAAGATGCTTGTAAGCTAAAGAATGATCAAATGATCACAAAAGATGATTTTACAAATGAGGTTTGAGATGTGTACATATACACAAATCAAGTGGGGAACCCTCCTAAGACGAATAATGGGTCCATATTAGTAGGTATCACGTCCCAATAGATTTATTAAGACTACATATAAAAGTTGACCATGTCAACCTTAACCATAACCTAGTATTAAAATAACTAATGGACTTATGGATTAGTGACACAATATTAGATGGCCATGGGGAAATCTGAAGATTACATTATTTTCAACACCACACCCAAGTTGAACAAGAGGCCATAGAGAAAAATGGTGAAAATATATGTGAGTGAATTTATAGATACCTAAATTAATACAAGGTTGGTTGAGGTCGAAATACAAACGAGAGTGGGTTTATGATTACCCAAAATAAATAGGTTGTTTATAGCTAAGATACACACATGGTATTTCCACACAGATTGGACACTTTAAGCAATCACTCACACAAATAGATCACATATCAACAAATTGTTTTTTTCCACAGTTAAAAACATCAAAGAGAGAAATAGTCTAAATCTCTAGACAAACAACGAATTGAGGAAATATATTAATGCAAAACAAATAGATTTACATATGAGTTTCTCACAATTGTTCATGAGAAAATGACCCTCTAGGTTTGGCATTTGAGGTTTTTAGTGGGTAGATAGTCTTTAGTGAGAAGTTTATTCTCGATGTGGATCGCTATGTTATGCATTCCTATGGTCTTATCTTCTCCTTCTATCCCACTAATTGTTAAATGTGTGAAATTCTCATCCAATATATATTCCAAGCATTAGAATATTTTTTCTCCAACTTATTATCCCATTTATGATCCTAATTATTGATGGTTTGTTAAAGGTGATGAAACTGGCCATTAATATTTTTGTATTGAGCTTCTAGGTTGTCTAACCTGTCCGTAGGACAGAGGGTGGCCATATTTTATGGCGTGTTGGTGTGAGGTAGTTTATAAGGATCCATTAGGTCCTAAGGATAATGGAGTGTTAGGTGCTATAGCTCTTCTACATAGGTGCAGTGTCCAATAGAAGTACTCGAACCAAAATCTTAGGGAACTAAGGGAGATCATTTGTACCTTTATTCATACTACTTGACTACCCAAGTACTAGAGAGTGACATCCCCAAGTGTACTTTAGCAATAAGATTTCCAGTCAATCTATCTATACTAGTTCCAAGTATATCTAGGGGATTTTTGATATACACAAGGGTACGTGGAAGTGAAATTTTGTATATATGGTTTTTTTAACGTGGAAATACATGAAGGCATACCAATATAGGTTACAAGGGTGCAAAAAAATGTGGCTTAAGTATCACTTGTATTTTCTGCATTTATGCTTCCCCAACCATTGGTTCACCCATTGAACAACATGTTTTTTGTTTATTTAAAGATTCCTGAGAATGCCTCTAAAAAAATGAGCTCAATAACCCAAGAAAGAGATCTATTATCAATGGAAAATAACTTATTTTTCGAGTTCGGGTTTGATTTCAAAATTTTAAAATAAGTACAACTCCTTATAAAACCATGATTTGGAGATGATCTCGTAAGCTCACCTTGAAGCTTTGGTAACTTTGAAATTTTTTCATCTTTTAGCCTAAAATTTTGTTCTATAATACCTTGATATGTCTAGTCTACAATGCAATAGGTTTTACTATATTTTTGTGTGCCAAAAAATTTGGGTAATTTTCCTATAACTTGTTGAATTTGGCCTGATCAAAAGAGCCAAACTTCTATTGCATACCGGACATCCAATTTTTTAGGTATAAATATGAAACTTTTACCATAGATAATTTTTCATGTCTTCTTTCTAATACAAATAGTGTTACTCAATTTGTATTTTTGAAATTCCATATATAATAGTTTTACACATAACACTTGTTTTATGGCTATTTTTTATGCTACTCATAAACACTAACTTACATAGGGAATATCTTTGAATGTATAGTGACCCAAAAACTTAAATTGTGACACAAGATTCTTTCTTACATCCTCTCTATAACCTAAATATTTCAGATCTTTAAACTTCACAAAAATAAATTTGGAGAGAAAATGCCAAGTTGATTCGCTTGGAGGAGCCAAACCTCTGAATTAGTAAAATACCTAACTTACAAAGAGTGTATCTTCAAAATTGCAGTGAACTAGATGACATAATTTCAGTACAATTCAATTATGCGTGTCCTCTATGTAACCTAAGAAGTTTAGGCTCAGAAACATCAAGAAAAAAATTGGAGAAAAATTGCCTAGATGGATCGTTTGAATTGACCAAACCTTAGATTCTAATATTAAATATTTTTCCTTTTTGTCCCAAGAAAGAGATATGATGCCACTAGTAATATACCTAAACCCAAAAATTCAGATAAAAGATATAGAAACACAATAGATAATATATTAAATAGATATCTATGTTCACATCTCACAATAGATAGCTTACTACTATAGATATAGTGCTTTAATAGACAAAGGCCTAACTACTTGTGGTCCTACTATCAATGAGGATCAATGGCCTGGGGTCTTTATTCAATAAGGAAGTCCCTTTTATATTACGACATAACCCACTAACTAATGAATGAACCTTATGGTCTTATACATTGAGAAAGTAGAGGGGTTAGGGTAGGAACTTGACAATTTTGTTGTAGTGTGCCAATGGACCAATATGTTGCATTTGAATGCCATGTGCAATGTAGTAGTTTATAAATTTGTTATTTACATATTCATCTCCATTATATGTTCTTAAATTGTGTATTTGATGTCTATATGTTTTTGGTACAAGGTCCTTGTAACCAAAAAACATGCTAGAAGCTTCACTCTCAATATTTAAGAAGTAAATCCAAGTGTGTACGGAGAAGTGATCAATCAAAGTTAAGTACTCGAGCCAAATAAAGAAGAAAAAGGGAGCAAAGCAAACAATTCACTATGAAAAAGTTGTAATGGGGCCAAGGTGTTCCAACAGGCACGCTTGTCAAAACTATCCCAATGAAGTTTGATGAGAACACCCTCGAGACAAACATAACGTATACAAGAAGTGATAGGAAGATCAATCACCATTTTTAGATTACATAGTTATTGCAAAAAGAGATAGTTTAGATAACCAAATCACTCATGCCAAAGTTCTCTAAATTCATTGCTATGAGTAGAAAAAATTGATGGAAAAGATGATGACCCAAAGTTGTTAAATATGTAAACATGGTAATGTCATCAACAATTTTAGTTACTAGGACATGAGTAGGATCATTTATATTGTTGATTACAACTTGATGAGGTGAAAACTTTACAATTGTACCTTCAACAAATGAATGGTATGATAATCTAAGAAATGCTGTAGAAAAGACTTCAAACACAAACCACATCTTTGAAATGATCATCATCTAGTTGAACTATTCTAGAGCCTACAACACTAAGAGATTTATGATCACCAACAAATATTTGTTTCATGTTAAGTTCATGAAGAGCATACAAAATGAATTTATCCTTAGCCATGTGATAAGATGCTCCAAAAGCAATGAAAAACTCATTAGAAGAAGTATATTATGCATTGAAGAAAAAATAAGTAGAAAGTGCATGTCCATGAGAAAAGAGCTAGAAGAATCAATATAGATGTTATGCTTCTTCATTGATGCTTCTAAGGATTCCATATCTTTGAAACATTTAGCCTCCAAATGACCATCTTTACACAAAAATTAAAGTGTCCCTCAATTTGATTGTGTTTTGATTTGGTTCCCTTATCACAATTAGAAGGAGACGTTGGTTGAGAGGGTTTGGGACCCTTGTTTTGTTTATTGTTGTGAGGGCGTTTCTTCTTTGGAGCCTTGGATTTATCATTATATTGCACTACTAAGGCTTTTTTATATGTTCCTGCAATGTTGACCACACCAAGATGTAAGAGTTCATTTTTATCTCAAATCAAAAAATTCATAAAATATTCAAAATGTTAGTTTTTAATAGCTCGGTGGCACTCCTGCATCAGGTGCCTAGGTGCAGGGGTGATTAACTTGGAGTCTCATTTATATTCTTAAAGTGACTTTAGTAATGTGTTTTTATTAAAGTACCTTTTTGATGTGACTTTATGATTTAAAAGTGAGTCGCACTTTATTATGTTTTTAAAGTGACTTTAAGTCATAAAGTGTACTTTTAAATATTTAGGGTGATGTGACTTTTCAAAAAGAAAAAATTTGGTGTAAAGTTCACTTAGGAGATTTAAGCGAGTGAAAGATTAGATCCCAGCCATAGATCTCTTGGCCAAGATCTAATCTCGACCGTTGAAGGTGAAAAGTCATGAGAATAACCCTAATAGGGTAAATAAAGTGCATGAGACTTCATTTGGCACTACATTCAAGAGAGATTTCTTGGAGAGGGCTCGATTTCCAAGAGAGGAGCTTGGAGAGAAGTGTGAGAAGCACATTTTGCAGGAGATTGTTGAAGTGATTGAGAGGAGGGCTCGATTTTCAGGACAGTTGAGAGAGAGATTCACAGTTGGCACAGAAATCGAGGAGTACAAGAGCATTAAATGCTGGCACAAAAATCTAGGTGTATTGCTGCACATAAATCAAGGAGAGGTACGGCCTGCATTTAATGCTGTACGACTGCATTTATTTGCACAGAAATCGAGGAGAAGTATGGCTGCATTTATTGCTGTACTGTTGCATTAATTTTTGCACAAAAATCGAGGAGGGTATGACTGCATTAATTGTTGTACGGCTGCATTAAATTTTTGTACAGCCTGGCACAAAAATCGAGGTGCTGTACGGCTACATTTAATGATGTACGGTCTGGCACAGAAATCAAGGCAGAGTTGCTGCTAGTTTTGGCACAGTTTTCGAGAAGAAAATAGCACGAAAACCGAGACAAATTTCTGGGTTGAAGATAAGTTGATTTTTTACTGTAAAAATTGATGTATGATTTTTCCTGAATCTCAATAAAATTTCTCTTGCATGCTGGTTTTCCCCAGGGGTTGAGGGGGTTTTTCCAGGGTCTATTTTGACCAAAATACTATGTTTTAAATGTGTGTTACAGTCTGCTGCTATTCATGTTTTTCCGCTGCTAAATGTGCTTTATAAACAGTATATCAGCCTACAGGATAGTTCCATTGAATGGTTAATTAATGTGCTTGATTGTGGTTTACTGTTGAGGCCTGATATTGATGGTTTATGAAGTGTTTGACAAAATCTGTAAGTGAACAGAGGTCTGATTTTTTAACATGGTATCAAAGCTGGGGCTCTGAGATTTCAGTAGACTGTTGGGCAGCAAAGAAGTGCTGATTTTTTTTTATGCTAGTGCATGTGAAGTAACAGCTGTCTGTTAATTTTTTTTTGCTGAGAGTGAGTAGAGAAGTGCTGGTTCAGTACAGCTGATATTTTTTGTCAAAGAAGGCAAAGTGTGCTTTGTTGGAAAAAGAGCAGAAGAGAATGATGGCTTGCATCCGATTTGAAGATAGGTTGGAAGGGATTTCCAACTACTTACAGTGGAAAACATGGATGACAGTTGTTCTCAAGGAAAACAAGTTGGGGGCCTTTGTTAGTACCACAGTGGCTCCTCCCGTAGCTGATCCTATAGCCCTTGACATACATGAGGTGAAGGAGGCCAGAACACAGAGATTGCTTCTGGATGGTGTTCGAGATCACCTCATCCCACATTTGGCAGAGAAACAAACTGCTAAGGGGATGTGGGATACTTTAAAAGGTTTGTATGAGAACAAGAATGAAAATCGTAAAATGGCCCTAAAAGATAAGCTTCATGGCACTAAGATGACGAGAGATGAGAATGTAACCTCTTACCTCACCAGACTCAGACAGATAAAAGATGAAGTGAGTGCAGTTGGTGAGGTGATTCCTGATCCCGAGCTAGTGCGGATAGCCCTGAAGGGCTTCACTAAGGAGTGGGACGTGTTCGTGAAGTGTGTAGTTGGCAGAGAGAACTTTCCCTCTTGGGAAAGACTATGGGATGATTTTACTCAAGAGGAGATCCGAGAAGGGAAGACTGAGCAGGTTGCTGATGAAGAGAATGTGGCCCTTTCAGCTAAGGGTAAAAAGAAAAAGGGTGGCTCGAGCAGTGGAGCCAAAGAATTAAGCAAAGTAAAATGCTTTGCTTGCCAGAGTTATGGTCACTATGTTGGGCAGTGTCCCAACAAGAAGAAGCACAAGAAGAAAGAAGAGCCTGAGAAAGCCTCTTCAGCTGAAGTGGGAGATTTTGCGAAGGAATTCGAGAAGGAATTCTCGCTCGTCTCAATTCTTTCAGACAGTAGTGTAGCAGAGAGTTTGGATACTGGAGCATGGTACATAGATAGCGGAGCAGCACACCATATGACGGGGATACGAGCAGTGTTCCATGAGTTGACAGATCATGACAAAGTTATACTGACTGAGGATGGGTATGCCGGCACCCATGCAGTAGAAGGAGTTGGAAAAGTCATATTCCAACTCGAGTCTGGTGGTTATCTAGAGGTTGGCGATGTGTTGTTTGTTCCAGAGCTGAAGAGGAACTTGGTCTCAGTTTCAGCTTTGGAGGATGACGGATATGCGGTTTTTCATGTGAGTGGACATGTTTATATATATCCGGTGAGTGGGGGCTTGGGTGCTGCGAGTCTGCTTGGCGTCCGTGATGGTCGGATGTACCGAGTTTTGGGGCATCCGGTGGATGGTGAGCCTGGTGAGAGATCAGACTCAGTGGCAGCAGCAGTGGCTGTCAGTATGGAGGATTCATCCAACTCTTTGAGGAAACAGAGTTGGTATGATATGGTTCTTCAGGATGAGCAGGAGAGTGAGGAGAACTCTCAGTTCAGAGTTGTCAGATGGAGACCTTCAGCAGTTGATCCAGTGTAGAGATCTGATAGGCATTCAGATTCAGAGGGAGCTTCAGTTATTGGAGGGAGAGATCCAGGTGGTGCTGATGACAGTAGTACCTCCCTCGCTAAGAGGGAGTGTTAGTTTTTGATAGTTTGGTGGCACTCCTGCATCAGGTGCCTAGGTGCAGGGGTGATTAACTTGGAGTCTCATTTATATTCTTAAAGTGACTTTAGTAATGTGTTTTTATTAAAGTACCTTTTTGATGTGACTTTATGATTTAAAAGTGAGTCGCACTTTATTATGTTTTTAAAGTGACTTTAAGTCATAAAGTGTACTTTTAAATATTTAGGGTGATTTGACTTTTCAAAAAGAAAAAATTTGGTGTAAAGTTCACTTAGGAGATTTAAGTGAGTGAAAGATTAGATCCCAGCCATAGATCTCTTGGCCAAGATCTAATCTCGACCGTTGAAGGTGAAAAGTCATGAGAATAACCCTAATAGGGTAAATAAAGTGCATGAGACTTCATTTGGCACTACATTCAAGAGAGATTTCTTGGAGAGGGCTCGATTTCCAAGAGAGGAGCTTGGAGAGAAGTGTGAGAAGCACATTTTGCAGGAGATTGTTGAAGAGATTGAGAGGAGGGCTCGATTTTCAGGACAGCTGAGAGAGAGATTCACAGTTGGCACAGAAATCGAGGAGGTGTATTGCTGCACAAAAATCGAGGAGAGGTACGGCCTGCATTTAATGTTGTACTGCTGCATTTATTTGCACAGAAATCGAGGAGAAGTACGGCTGCATTTATTGTTGTACGGTTGCATTAATTTTTGCACAAAAATCGAGGAGGGTACGGCTGCATTAATTGTTGTACGGCTGCATTAAATTTCTGTATAGTCTGGCACAGAAATCGAGGTGCTGTACGGCTACATTTAATGTTGTACGGTCTAGCACATAAATTGAGGCAGAGTTGCTGTTGGTTTTGGCACAGTTTTCGAGAAGAAAATAGCACGAAAACCGGGACAGATTTCTGGGTTGAAGATAAGTTGATTTTTTACTGTAAAAATTAATGTATGATTTTTCCTGAATCTCAATAAAATTTCTCTTGCATGCTGGTTTTCCCCAGGGGTTGAGGGGGTTTTTCCAGGGTCTATTTTAACCAAAATACTGTGTTTTAAATGTGTGTTACAGTCTGCTGCTATTCATGTTTTTCCGCTGCTAAATGTGCTTTATAAACAGTATATCAGCCTACAGGATAGTTCCATTAAATGGTTAATTAATGTGCTTGATTGTGGTTTACTATTGAGGCCTGATATTGATGGTTTATGAAGTGTTTGACAAAATCTGTAAGTGAATAGAGGTCTGATTTTTTAACACAAAATAGGGAATTTGGTAAGTAGCCCATTGTTTAATAAGAGATTCTCTAGTGGTATAAAAAGAATATACAAAAGCATAATAAGTGGTCCCAAGCTTAGCAAGAATATGACATATGAGTTGGTCATCTATCTTTTAAGTTTATTTTCTTCAACATTAAAAAAAAAACAACTTATAAATGGTCTCCTAAGGAAAAATAAAGAAATTCATAAAATAAATTTTAATATATAATTCTTGCTATTTCAATTTTATCAAAGTTCCCATTGTTATTTCAACTTTATCAAAACTATATTAAGTATATATTTTATATTGAAATCAATTTTTGAAGACAAAGTTCAATGTAGTGTTTTCACCCAAATAAGGAAACAAAATTAAACACCATTAGAGGAAATTAATATATAATAATGAATTAGTTAGTATATCATTAGTTAAGCCCAATGGGGTAGCTCAGTTGGTTGGAGCTTCTAGGACCAAGCCATCACGAGGTCGATATCAAGGGTTCAATTCTTCGGATCCTCCGAGGTTAGGCACCCGAGTTTGATGCCTAGGGATAGGTTCTGAAATAGCCTAACATGGTCAGGCCCCTTCAAGTGGGCCCCTTAGATGCTTCTCCGTGGATGTAGCGACCCATTCGAGCATGAACACCATTAATATATATATATATATATATATATTAACTTCAACAGGGACACATATTTTGGGGTGCACATATTATATGTGGGGAACACATTTTTTTCACCATGAAAAAAACTTGTAGCCTGTTATTCATAATTTGAATCAAAGTTACAAGATCTTATCCTTCTAATATAATTTCTCAAGTCTACTATATAACAAGAAAAAAGAGACTTTCATCCCCTATGAAAACAAATAAAGGGCATCCCAACTCTAACATTGTCTACCTTGTATTTACATAGTTCTCTTATCTTTAAAATTACATAAATATATCAATGACTTCAACAAAAAGCTGAAAACAAGACATTATAGCTTCCTTAATATGCATATATGGATTCTTGAGAGAGCATAGAGTTATCTTTAATTTCTTAAAAATATCATAGCCCTTCCCGTAGTCCCACAACTTTCTATGATAATCTATCTGCCACCGAGTTCAACTATAGGAAAATGTGATTGAAAGAAATTTTATTGAAAGTTTCTATCAATTCCTTGATCCTTGTTTGCTATTGATCTAATGAAGCAACCTACAAATATGAAATACCATTAACCCATTAAAAAACACATTTTGAATCCCTATCACTTGAAGAAAACAAATACCTTTAGAAGTAGCAAGAAAAATAAGACCCCAAAGGAGCAACAATTCAACCCTTGTATTGGGGCACATATTATAATCTAAATCATGTTTTAGATGTGAGGTGCATATTAAATTGCGTTTCATTTGGGGGGATAAATCTTTCGTATAATATTACATATATTATCCTACCACTATGGGAGGGCACGACGTATGCACGAGACTCTATAGATACTATTATATATTACAATAATATATATAAAGGGTCGTGTGCATATGCTGCCCCTGCTTTATAATATATTTATTATTAATATTAGTCATATAATATGATATAATATTATTATATTTAATTAATGTTTGTAATGAAAAGTGTGTCAATAAGTTAATATCACTTTAATATATTATCATTCATTTATTAAAACTATTGGAAAACCAGTTAGAATATTAATTTCAATACCGATATCCAATACAACTTTAGGCATTCTATGCAAGGATCGTGCTTAGGGTAGAAAAAATATATTATTAAAAATTCCACCTATATCCAAATTATATAATAAAAAATTCCTTAATGCATGCACTTCTTTTAAATTTTTAAGGATTTTGATTGGATTATACATTATGACAGAAGTTCAATGTTAACTTTTAAAATCATTTTCCTCTTATGCATCTGCAAGTAAAAGCCTAAGCGTTTTGATCTTAGATAAAAAAATTCTTTAATGCACTAGAAATCCTTAGAATTTAAGGCAATTAATTAGTTGTCAAGCTAGTGGGCTCAAATCTCATTTTATCACTAAACACAGTTTCCAACTTTTTCCATGTTGCATCTGGGGTCTCAATTCCTTGAAGGTGAAATTGAAGATCATGAGAGATGGACATCTCAATTAAAGCACAAGCTTCAACAATTTTACTATCCCATTTGGATTTCTTTAATGCGTTAAGAGGGGTAATTTATGTTCCCAAGGTAACTAGATAAAGTCTCTTACAATGTAGTAAATCATCCATATAAAATTTCCTTGATAAGTAATTGGCATTCGTAAGTAAAAGACCACTTATATTAGCCATATTATAATATGTAGGTAAGAAGGACTCAATGTTATGCACCAAATTCCAAAATAACAAAAAAATAGAAAGAAAGACTAACCCAACTCCTTGAGAATAAAACAACAAGAATAAACAAAGAGATGAATAAGACACCTCTTCAAGGGGGCAACATTTTTAAAGAATGTTTCAAATGCACAAGACTATATGAGATGATCCTAAAACTAGGTCCCCTTAGTATATGTACATGAGACAAAGGGTACAATTACAATTATTCTCTTAGTCGAGCAATAAATACATTACTAATATAATAATAGAAAAACAATTCACAATACACAGGTCTTCACATGCCCCTCTCCTTCAAACAAGTATTATTCTCAACACTTGATTAACTTTGGATGTCTCTACATACAGAACTCATCTGCCCATGTCACCTCTTATATTCATTTTGAAGATGAGGAAACATGTGTTGTTTGTATTGTCAATCTCGACGTACGTTTCGGACTCCGTAGTTTAGCCCATCTTCAAGGATATCTCAGTGGAATGTGATGCTATGTTCTTTTTATAAATAATGAACTATGGCAAAAAATATTATTTAATATTCATCAAGTCGGCTCAGAATTTTTGCTTAGTTTCTTTTTATTGTTTTGTGTATCACAGGTTTCCAAGTTTCGCTCAATATAAGCTTGTCATCTATGTTGAAGTTTTTTATGATGTTTCTCTATTTCTATTGCTTCTCGAATGCGTCTTTTGTTGTAATTGTCTTCAATTGCAATGACTTTTGCATCCTCTATGCAGATGTGATGATTGGTTTTTCAAGAATGTTCGGCAATTGCTGACTTTTTTACTCTTTGATGCCTTATGTCAGCACAATGATCTTTAATTCTGATTTTTATTGCACGCCCAGTTTCCTCGATGTATATTTCACCACACAAGCAAGGAATCGAGTAGATGCCCCTTTTTAACCTTGGATCGATGGGATCATTTGTTTTATCCACCAAATTTCTCAAGGAATTCGAAGGGGAGAAGTCAGTGTTGATTTTCTTTTGTTTGAGGATTTTTTCTATTTTATCAATTGTTCTTTGAATGTAAGGGAGAAATGCCTTTCTTGCGTGATCCCCTCGGTTCTTAGCCATTGGTTTTTGTGCTTTTAAGAAAGCTCTCTTTATGTCTTTTTGTTCATAACCATTCTCTTGTAATACCCTTCAGAGATGTGATAGTTCTCCTTTAATATGCTCTGTATCAGAAATCCTCACTGCTCTTGTAGCAAGGGTGTTAAGGATGCCAATCTTCTATGATGGGTGATGATATGATTTAGCGTGCAAGTATCTATTGCTATGTGTTTTCTTCCGGTATACTTGGTGTGATAAAGAGCCATCCATCTTTTTTGTTATCAAGACGTCAAGGAAGGAAAGTTTATTATTTTCTTGGATCTCCATAGTGAAATTAATGTGATCTGACTGGTTATTTAAGTGTGCCAAGAACTTGTTAAGGTTTTCTCTTCCATGTGGCTAGATGATATTGGTATCACCCACAAATCTCTTCCAGTCTTTTGGTTTTAGGGGAGAGCACTCAATAGCCCTTTTCTCACGGTATTCCATGTATAGATTGGCCACTATTGGAGAGAGTGGGGATCCCATGGCAACACCATCAATTTTCTCATATATCTCCCCTCGAAAAGAGAAATAGGTTGATTTTAGGCAAATATCAACAAGTATAGCTATTTCTGCACTTGTAATTTCTCTTATAACCCTAATCGCATCTTTGACTGGAACTTTGGTGTAAAGAGAGACAGCATCAAAGATTACCAATATGTCGTTTTCATCCAATTTTTTTTGTTTTTGATACCATTGACGGAGTGTGATGAATCCTTGATGAATGAGAAAGTATTGACAAGTTCTTCCACTTGATGAGGTATTCAATAATTTTCTGATTTTATAGTTGTTTGATCCTTGTGTTGAGAATTGTTTCATGTGTTAGTATCGATTTCTCTTCTTCATCAATCTTTGGTTAAAATAGTCTATACTGGTATCTTGTCATCAATCACTTCTTTGAGGAAAGAAACATGGAAGATTAGATGTACACATGAATATGAAGGAAACTCAAATTTGTAATCCATACTCCAAATCATTTGCAACACACCTTACAAGGACCATGGTACTTGGGTGCTAATTTATTGTCTTTACTTTTTTGCTTGACGAGCATCTGTTTGTATGGTTGTAGCCTTAAAAATATTGAATCCCCTACTTAAGATTTAACTTCACTACAATGTTGATATGCTTGTTGTTTCATCATTTTTTGTTCTATATCCAAGTTATCTTTCAATAGTTGGAGAACCTCTTGTTGGAGCTCTATATGATCCTACATTGCTTGAACCTTACCTTTCTATTTCAAGGATGATGTGATGGGAGGAGGATGGTAGCCATAAAGTTCCATAAATGGTAACATTTTTTATCAAGTATGGGAATGTGTTGTATGACCATTTCTCATAAGTGAAACCACTTGATCCATTGTGTTTGTTTATCAAATGTAAAGAAACAAAGATACCCTTCTAGGAATTTATTCACAATCTCAGTTTTCCCATCATATTGATGATGATAAGATGGATTATGAGGCACTTCAATGCCCAAACAAGAAAATATTTCCTTCCAAAAATTACTAGTGAGATCTAGATCTCTGTCACTTACAATAATGTTGGGGATTCAAAGTAGCTTCTGAACTATTTCCATGAATGTTGACATTCATTAGAGGAATTTTGGGGTCTAAAATGGGCCTCCTAAGGAAAATAATAAAATAATAGTTAAAATAATAAAATAATATTGATTAATTTCGGAGGAAGAAAGAAAAAAACTACTTTTTGTGTTCGTATTTTCGACATATCTCGTTGTGTTTTTACTCAAATTTCAATCAGGAGAGCTCGTTGGATGCGGAATTTGATTCCGCATCCAACGAGTACCCACACTGCATACTTTTGATGGGCCCCGCTACCTAAAAAACAAGAAATACATGAGTACTCGTTGGATGCGGAATCAAATTCTGCATCCAACGAGCTCTCCTGATCAAAATTTGAGTAAAAACATAATGAGATATGTCGAAAATACGAACAAAAAAAGTAGTTTTTTTAATGACAAATATGCCAATTCAACCATTATGGTTGACTTATTTTATTGAAATTCTATTGGTTCTTGAATTCCAACTCACAAAAACTTATTTTGGCACGTTTTCTTATAAGGCCCATTTTAGACCCCAAATTTCCTCTAATGATTGTACTTTATTTAAAAGGGTGACAAATAGAATAAATGAGCATACTTTGTGAGTCAATCCACTACTACCTTGATGACAATCTTTCCTTGTGACTTTGGTAGACCTGTTGTAAAATCCTAACACCTCTTCCCAATGCTAACTTGGTATGGATAATGGTTGTAAAAGTAATGATGTCTTGATTTTAGCTCTTTTATTTTATTGGCAGCCCAAATATTTTGCCACAAACTTTTGGACATTAGTTTTAAGGCCTTCCCCCAAAAGAGCATTCTTGATCATGTGTTAAGTTTTCAATAACCTTGAATTTCCTCCTATAGGAGGTGTGTGAAATTCCAAAAGGAACTCATATCGAGTTGAAAATTCTTACATAAATATAAGCAATTCTAGTACCATAGTGAATCATTGTTCCACGCAAATTTATACAATGAACTAGGGTCTTCTTGTAGCATCTTTCTAATCCTACTTCTACTCCATCCTTCCATCCTTCTAATCCTACTACTCCATCCTTGCATCTTCCACCCTATCCGATTGCATGATAGAAATAACACAAAGTAAGCCCTCCATGCCATCTTTTCTTGAAATTGCATCTGCCACCATATTCTGTTTTCCTTTTTTTTAGATGATTCCAAAGTCATAACCTCACATATTTATAACCCATTTTTGGTGTTTTTGCTATCTAGATAATCATTGTTTCAAGAAGTGGCTAACGTTGTCATGATGAGTTCTTACCTTAAAGTGTCTTCTTATTAAGTAAGGGCACCATTACTTATTTACATGCAGTATGGCCACCATTTCTTTCTCCTAAATTGGTTTGATTAGATTTTCCCTTAAATTTGGCAACTTTCAAAGAAAAATTGCCTTCCTTTTTGTGTTAAAACTACACAAATGCCATTCCATGAGGCATCACATTCCACAATAAAGGTTTTTGTGGTTAGGCATGGATAATACAAGAGTTGAACACAAACACCTTAAGTTTCCAAAATCTTTGGTTGCTTGTTGAGTCCAAGAGAATGCCTCATTTTTCAATAACCTTTTTAGAGGTTCTACCATTTGACTATAATTATTGATGAACTTGAAACTATAACATGTCAATCATAAGAATCCTTTAAGATTCTTCAAGGATTTAGGAATTGACTATTCCATGCAAGGTTTTAGGAATTTTCCATTCCATGATAAAATTTATTTTGTCAAGGTCCACTTTGATACCATCATGACATACAATATGACCCAGCTATTCCACTTCATGAACCCCACAGGTACACTTAGAAGGATTGGCATATATTTGGTGCTCCTCCAATAGTTTTAAGACCATGTCAACATGTTGTACATGCTCTTCCCAATATTTTCTATATATTATCACATCATTAAAAAATACTAACACAAACTTTCTAGGGAAGGTTTTAAAAAAAGAATTCATCATGATTTGAAATGTGGAAGGTGCATTGGTAAGGCCAAATGGCATCACCAAAAATTCAGAATCACTTTCTTGTGTTCTTAAGGTTGTTTTTGGAATGTCTTGTTTTCTCATTATGATTTGATGATATCTACAATAGAGATTCAACTTGGTAAAGAAAATTGATCTTTTTAATTCATCAAGGATAGGAATAGGAAACTTGTATTTAATGGTCATCTTATTGAGCTCTCTATAATATGGACACATACACCATGGACCTTTCCTTTTGCGAACCACCACCATTAGTGCAGAGAAATCACTTTGGTCGGGTTGAAAGATGCATGCCTATAATATTTCGTGGGCCATATTCTCAATATCACTCTTTTATGCATATGGGTACCTATAGGTTTTGATGTTAGGAGGTACACTTCTTGGTTGCAAGTCAATAAATAACATGATTGTATTTCAAGTAGGTGGAATATTTCTATTAGCCTATAAATGCATAAAAGCAACAAAATCTATAAATACTTTAATGCATGCAACTACATTGGTCTAAGATCTTGATCAACAATAGGAGCGAGTCTTCATAAGCACTCTAGTACCATGTTAAACTAAAACAAAGTATTTCTACACTAGTCGAACACCTTAAGCAATCACTCACACAAATATACCAAATATCGCACACAGATGTTTTATCTGGTTAAAATTCTCAAAGAGAGAAATTGTCCACGACTCCACCCAAACAACTGCTTTACACAAATATTAATGCAAAAAATATATTTCCATGTGATTTTCTTATAATTGATCATTAGAAAATGATCATCCATGTTATTTAAATAGAGACAATGGGCCAATCAGGTGTCAAGCCATGGATCAATATAGTCTTTAAGATTGAGCAGAAGATGAATTGTTGAATCACTTCCAGCCTAGAACATAATGTGACTATCACATTACAAAAGTACAAATGCATGCAAAAGAAACACAGTTTATCTAAAGACACATTAAACCAAGTTGATCTTAATAAACTCCTAATTATTTAATATCTTAATAGGGGTTTCTGGATTCTCAGTTAAAAAATAGGGTCTACCTTATTCACAACACTACCCCCTTAAATGCCATGTCTCTAACATCGACATAGTTTCACACCTTGATGAAGGTGGCCTCTAGTAGAGATACATAAGAGGATCCTTTGAAGCACATTGGTCAACATAAGGTACAAATGGTGGCACATGTTGTAATTGATAGTGAAGTTGCAAGTGTTGCACATCCAAAAATGGTCACCATCATAGTGTGGCAATAAGGGATCCTCTGAAATATGTTGAAAATCATCTATAGAAAATAGTGCGACAAATCTTGTGGACTTTTAAAAATAGATTTCATTCAAGAAGGTGAGAAAGTACCTAGCTCCCCGATGAGAACAAGAGCTCATAGGCTTTAAAATGTTATGATGAACAAACTTCAATAATTGGGAGGCGAGCCTTGCACACCATAATGAAATGAAACATCCATTAAAACAATACCAACTCAATAAACAATCTCTCTGAATGAGGAGGTATCAATAATGAGACCGTTGCATCTTCAAACCTCTAAGGCCTAAGATTGCACAACCATGTGTAATGTGAGGAGAAACCATAAAGTTCAAGTTAGTTTCATGATAGTAAAACAAATGATTAATAAGTTTCCATGGATTGGAATACCTTTGAAGCCATATTTTCTTTGCATGGGGAAAGCTACAAAGGCATGTTTTGAATTGATCATTCAAACATTTAGTATCCCATTGAATTGATCATTCATACATATGTTTAGAAGAGTCAATTTGAGAAAATATTTGAGGAACTCCAACTGGTTGAGTTATGGTGGGATCAATACGACGAGAACAAAGATAGGGCCTACAACTACCATCTCCTCACCGATAAATGTAAATTTCCTTAAACTCTATCTTGATCTACACAGTATATTTTTAATCTTTATTGACAACCACACACATGTTTCTTTACTAGTAATGTAGTGGAAAATAAATACTAAGAAACATATAACAATAATCACATCAATATAGACATAATATTTTTAGGTATGCAAAACCCTGAAAAACCCCAAGATGAGAAAATCGTTGCAGCAATCAGATAAGAAATTTTATTATGAAGATATAGAACAAATACAATCCAACAGATCAATTCACCCAACCTGGAAAAATCGAACCTTTGCGAATCACTAAGCAAACCCGTCAAATTAGTACACCCCCCCCTACGCAGTTGTATGGCCCTCTGCATCAGCAGTACAAAACCTGTACGGTCCTGCATCAGTTGTACAAAATCCATACTGTTGTTGTACGACCTTTGCTTGATTTGTAAGACCTCCCTCTCTGTGAACTTGTACGACCATGTTCTCTACTTGATCAGTCGACGAATTCTTCGGATGAATGCTCCTTTGTCTTCTCTACAAACTTCTTCATCTAACTTCTCTATTTGTCTGTGTGTCCTCTCTACCAAATCTTCTTTTAACTCAATGGCCAAGCGAAAACCCTAACCCTCACTATGGATCAATGGATGAGATCCTCCTGTGAGATCAATGGCCAAGATTAAATTAGCCCTCGCTTAAATTATTCACTTTCACTTTATAAAAGTGACTCCATTAAGACAATTAATAATTAGATCACTTAATGTACTTTCCTAAGTCTAAACTTAGGAAAATCACATTAATACATTTGGCTTCTAGCATGAAAGGACACATGTAATGATAAAAGACCTTCCTTGTTGCCACTTTCTAACACTCCCTCTCAACGAGGAAGGGATTCAATAAAAGCAACCCAAACTTGTCTCTAAACTTCACCAAAACTGTCTGCAAAGTTCCTTCATGAAAATGTTCGCCACTTGCTCATATGTTTGAATGTACTCTAATCGAATGGTTCCTTTATGTACACAGTCTCCCAAAAAGTGATACCAAATATCTATGTGTTTTCTTCGGTCATGGAACACTGGATTTTCAGATAGCCTGATGCCACTTTGATTGTCACAGTAAACCATTGTAGCATCTAGCTCACACTTGAATAACCCTAAAAGTAACTTTCTCGGTCGCATTCCCTCATAAGAAGCCAAACTGGCTGCCATGTACTTAGCCTCTATCGAGCTCAATGCAACTAAATTTTTCTTCCCGTTGAACCAATAGACAACCCCTGACCCAATGTTGAAGCAACAAACTGAAGTGCTCTTCTGGTCTTCTACACATCATGCCCAGTCAACAACCATGAAGCATGCTAACTGTACACTCCCACTGCGCTTATAAACCAACCCGTACTCCAATGTACCTCTAATGTAGTGAAGAACATGCTTCACATCTTTCCAATGTACTTTCTGAGGGTCGACCATGAACTGGCCCAAAGAGTTGACTGCAAAGCTAATGTCTGGCTGTGTGTTAACTAGATACATGAGCAATCTGATAAGCTAACGATACAATGTAGGATCAAAACCCTCTAACCCCGATGGATCAATCTTCCTCCAAATGGAAACTAGAGGTATGGTCATGGGCTTGCAATCCACCATCATAAATCTCTTCAAGATCTCCACAACATACTTCCCCTGTCCAATGAAGAAGCACACATCTCTCTGCCAAACCTCCAAGCCTAGGAAATAATGCATCACCTCAAGGCCTTTCATCTCAGACTCAACTGCAATGTTGGACTTGCAGTCGCCAATCAGCCTCTCATCTCCTGTAAGAAAGATATCATCTACATACAACACCAGTATGAGAGGCACCTCACCTGACAAGAAGTATAGGTTGTGGTCTGCCTCACTCCGTTGGAATCCCATCTCCCATAGATAGTTTGCTATCCTCGAGTACCATGCCCGAGGTGATTGGTTGATCCCATAAAGAGCTCTATGCAACCTGCATACATGTGACTCCATGTTGTCCACATCGAACCCCTCAGGATGAACTCCATGTGACTCCGTTGAGGAAGGAAACCTTGACATCCATCTGATGAACTCACTAACCCATCTCTGCTGCTAATGAGATCATAGTCTGAATAAAAGAATATCCAACGATAGGGGCGAACGTCTTCTCATAGTCAATACCCTCCTCCTATGAAAATCCTTTTGTCAAGAAGGGTGCCTTGTACTTCTCCACGTGTCCGCTTGCTGCATGCTTTACCTTGTAGATCCATTTGGATTCCACCACCCGGTTTCCCTTTGGCCTCGACACAACCTCCCATACCTGGTTTCTCATGATGGAGCCATACTCCTCAACCATAGCCTCTTGCCACACATCATGTTGTGCAACATCCTCAAAACTGGAAGGCTCAAAGCTAATCAAATCCATCATCAATTCCAAATAGTAAAGTCTCTCTGGTGGTTTGCTTTGTTGTTGGACACATCGAGCACACTAAAGGGGGGGGGGGGGGGGGGGGGGGANATATCAACAGTAATAGCTCATCATCACATATCATCATATCATATCACATAAGTAGCATAGCAAAACACAGTACAAAATATTTTTGCATGGAAACCCAAGTCTTGGGAGAAAAACCACGAAACCCTTATAACAATAGTTTTCCAGCAACAACTTGAAGGAGGCAACAACTCACTTGTTACAATGACTTCAATTCTCCAGCAACAACTAGAAGGAGGCTTTAACCCCCTAATTTGCAGGCTGCAACCTGAAGGAAGCCTTAGCTCCCTAGATTTCATTTCCTCGTCCTGCCACCCCAATATGAAGTTAGAAATTGTTGAACCATGACTGCATTAATCCTGCGGACATACTAATCAACACATGTACTACACTGCACCACACTGCACAATAATTGTTACTATTGACCATTGCTCATCAATTGTTATTGCTGACCACTGCTCATCAACTGACCACTACATCACAACTGTGTCAGTGCTCAACAACCTGTCCAATCAAGTTGTACTAATCAAGTTTTTGTTCACATCATTCTACTCGATCAATTCGAGTCTAACAAACTGCTCACCAAACTCATTCCACCTGATTCGAACCAACTGCTCATACAGCTCATCCAGTGTGAGTCGAACCAACTGTACATAAGGCAACCTATCCCAATATTGCTTAATTGAACCAACCTATACCAAGCTACTTGTTATGTACCTTTTTGAAAATAACAATATGAAGAAACAATAGACAAACCAAAAGAAACTCTAGATCATGCCATTACATAGCCTTCGCAACAAGCTTTCCAACGAGCCAAGAATTTTGTAATTCTGACTCCGTATGAGAAAGTTATGTCAATTTTAGTGAATCTCTTCAATCCTCAAAGATGCCCAAAAATTTCTCCTCCACAAAGTTTCGCATTTTTTCTCTAAGAGTTGCGAAATACCAAAGAGAGACTTGATTGCTGAACAAATGAAATGTTTGATCTTTTATTTATATAGGTCGGGGAGGATTTATTCACGTGTCTGGACTACTTGTAGTAGTTTTAATTAAAAATTAACTGAATTCTTTTAGCAAGTCGACCTACTTGTAAAGGGGCAAATTAATACATTAACTTTAAAAAATCAAAACACATCGACCGTAAGGAGTTAAGAGACACTCCACATATCAATGGAAAGGGTTTGACGATGACTATCTCCATATGATGAGATTGTTTGCAATTACTTGGTATTTTACCCTTCTTTTCTTCAATTTGTGCAGGACATCAAAAATTGACTTGACAACTTTTTGAATGGTTCTTTAAGCATTTATAAGGGTTTTAAGGCCATGCACAAGGGTTTCATTATCATATGACTTTACATTAAAACACATTCTCTATACATTAAGTAGTACTGGTGTATCATTGTACATCACTGTCACTTCATCTCACTATGTAAACTTCTATGTTACTGCCATCTTTTCATATACACAATCATTGTACATGTCATCAATGTGCATTCATACTTCCCTATGGTTCATTCTATTAATATTTTACTATACATTCATGCTTCATTCTATCATTATTTTATTGTACATTCATGCTTTGTCACTGTGTACTGCATACCTTCATTTGAGATAGAAGAAGATAGTTTATGTTGAGGTAGACCCTTGTAGTTATGATTGTGGTTACCTTGGAACAGTGGGTGTACAAACTTTGGAATTGTGACTGTCAAGACTTCGAAACTGTGTGACAATGGACTTGCAACTGTGATTATTTCTTCAAGGTTCAAATTGTGGCTGCTATAACCTTCTCAAAGCTCAGACTAGTGACTTCAAAAGGTCAAACTATCATAAATAAGGATTTTGGACTATGAACTCTTGACAGCTGGTAACTTGTGCAAACGTTTGGAAATGTGTAAGATGAAACAACAACCAATTGGAAACTCCTCCAACACTTGGTTTGTGACAAGATTATAACCTAAAAACATGAACTATTAATTCCTAGCTTCCAAAACAAGAAATTGTGACTGTTGGTAACTTCTCATGGCTCGAACTAGTGGCAACTAGAGACTTCTTCCAAAAAATCAGACTCTCGACAGTAAGGGAAAACTCAGGATTGATCAATAGTGGTGACCCCTTCAAGGTTCGGACTGTGGTACTGCTTTACTAGCTCGGATCTGCAACTCCTTCATTTGGACAGTGGCACTTCTTTAAACATCAGATAAGAGATTTTAAAATACATTAGTAGTTGCTTATTGAGTATACCAAAAAGGTGTAATGTATTTTTGTTTTCTCATATGTGTCTGCTATTGTATATTCTCTTCTTAACTGAGACTTCCTTCCATTGTTCACCAAAAATCATAGTCACTCTATGTTTTTTCTTCATTTCCACATCGTTTGAGGATAGACTTGAATTTATATGTTTCAACATTGAGAGATCAATTGGGTTTCAACTTGGGCCGACTTCTTTCAAGAAGATAAATTTGATTTCATTGAAGTAAAAATTATTTTGGATTAAAGTTTGACTAGGTCGACCTTGCTTGGTTTACAATCTATGTCAAGAGGTTTGATTATGTTACAAGGCAACAAGGACTATACTACCAATTACTAAGAGTTCCATGATTCATACTTCAATATGTAAGTGTACCTACCATAACCAAGCAATGAGCATACTCCCAAGTAGTATGGCACTTCCAACAAGGCTAACGACCACATTATGGGTCATTTATATTATCTTAATTTGCAGGGGCTAGTTAGGACTTTACCAAAGGCTTACTCAACATTCTTAATGCCACGTCAAGGTCCCTTCTTGTCTTGTTAAGGGCTTCAAAGCCATCTTCAGAGTCAAGGTTACCATATGTGTGGGTTTAAGGCTTTCTTTAATATGACAAGGTCATCAAATGGGCTCAAGGACCACCAAATGAGGACCTCAAGGATGAATCAAGGTAAACGTGCAATGGGCATCATATTATGGGCTCAAAATGGCACCATTGGTGCTTTAAGGGCAAGCATGTCATATTGTCAAACCACCATACATCATAGGGTCATTGCCAACAAGGTAGATACAATAAGGGCTCCAATACTAGTTTGTGGGCTTAAGGACTAAGATACAACTTAAGGATACTTAACCAAATCAATAGGTAAACATGGATTTTTCCATTGTCCCTAAGGACTCCAAGGGCTTCAGACTTGGGCTTAGACAAGGTAAAAAAAGGTTTCCTTTGACACCGACAACCATAGATCAAACACTGACCCATAGGGGCTCCGCAAGGGGCACCAAGACACAACTGTTGACATTGTTGGCATCAACGACAATTTAATCAACATCTGCCCTCATGGAACTCTATGGAAGATTCACCTGCCTGGAATCCTAAGCTATGGACCTAAACCACTTAGGTCATGGCCTAGTGTCTACCTATTGCGGCTACTGGATATCTTCCTCTTGTTGCGGCTCATCCTCCAAGTCAATGACCAAAGGATCTTGTCCACCTGGCTCCCTTTGGCTATCAAAACCCATGCTCTGTGTCTGTACCTATGGCTCCTCCAACTTGACCCTTGAGTCTTGTGCAAGTTACTCCTATGCCGATAAGTCCATAGATCTGCGTAAGGCTCTGTCCTCATCAAGATGGACATCCCTTCTCACAATGATCCTCTTGCAAGCCAGAATATATACCTTGTATGCCTTAGAAGTCTCGATGTAACCAACAAGTAGCCCCTTCTCTCAGAAGGGTCCAACTTCTTCCTAGTGTCAGCATGGACATGACAATAGCATACAGTCCCAAATATGCGTAAATGGCTCACATCTGGTATGGTTCCTCTTAAGACCTCCTCAGGTGTCTTCCTCCCCAAAGTTGTGTGGGGGACACCTGTTCTGGATGTAAAATTTGGTCCTGTATGCCTTGGCCCATAGGAATAGTGGCAATTCCTGATCAAATAGCATGGCCTTGACTGCTCCTACCAATGTCTTGATCTTTCTCTCCGTCACTCCATTCTGTTGAGGGGTATGAGGAACAATGTGCTCCTTCTTGATCCCCTCCGATGAACAACACTCCAAGAACTTATTGGAGGTGTATTCACCCCCATTGTCCATCCTCCATACTCGAATCTTCCTTCATGTCTGGTTTTCCACAAGAGTCTTGAACTCCCAAAACCGCTCAAAGACATCTGACTTGGCCTTCAAGAAATAGATCTAGGTCTTCCTAGAATAGTCATCAATGAAAGTGACACAATAATTGTATCCACTCAACGATTGGACACTCATGGGTCTGCAAACATCCAAATGCACCAAGTCCAAGGTCCCCTTGGACTTGTGCTCACTCTGTAAGAAAGGTTTCCTCATGTTCTTCCCTAATGCCCAACCCTTTCAGTGGTTATGCTTCTCCTCTTATACCTAAGGAACTCCAATGACTTCCTGTCTCAAATGCCTCAATGCTCCATGGTGCCATCCTCTTATGCCACAACTCACCGTAACTGTTGATGATGCTGACTAGAGCCTTTGCAGACTCGAAGTGTATTATGTACACCTTTCTGCCCTGGATCCCAATCACTTGATCCAAACTCCTATCTGACCCCTTGGGCCTGATATACACTCTCTGATCTTAGAACTTCACCTGAAATCCATTGTCCTCCAAGGTGGAAACAAATATGAGGTTCTTGGCCAACCTCAGAACATACAATATGTCAGCAAAACTGAGGGGTTTGCCAGACTCCCTCTAAAACAAAACAATACCAACTCCATGTGACTGATACTGTGCATCATCACCCAACTCAATGTGGAGATTTAATCCACCCTCCTGCAAGCTCTTGGAGAACCTCTTATGTCTTGTCATAGGACAAGATGCTCCACTATCGATGTACCAAACGCTACTGCCTGTGGTGCTTGCCATGCAAGCTATCAAACAAAAGTCCTCATCAAATTTTTTGTTGAACTCCATCTCTGCAGAACTTGCCATCTAGGTATTGTTCTTCTTCTTCCTGTCTAGGCACTGGGAGGCAAAGTGTCCTTGCTTGTGGCAATTAAAACATTTGACTTTGGACATGTCAATGTTCTTACCACCCTTCTTTTTCTCTACCTTACCCTTGCTCTTCCCTGCTAGGGCTAGAGCTTCTTTATCCACGATCTATGAGGCACTGTTGGATAAACCTGAACCTTGACCCATACGGGTCTCTTCCTGCACTAAGTCATCCCACAATATCTGTCAGTCAGGGAGCTTCTCCCTAGCCACCACACATTTTACAAAGGTGTCCCATGGCTTAGAAAAGCCATTGAGAGCTATCCGAACTAACTCCTCATCCTCAGTCCTAGAGCCAATTGCTCCAAGATCATCTCTAATCTGTGTGAGCCTTGGGAGAAAAAGCACCACTCCTTCACCCTTGGCCATCTTGGTACTGCGCAACCTCTCCTACAAAACCATTTTTCGGTTTTCATTCTTGCTCTAGTAAAGTCCTTCCAAAGCCTTCCACATTTCCAATGCAGTCTTCATCCCGAAAATTCGAGGGACAATGTGGTCATTCACCCCATCCAAGATGATCAACATTGCTTTGGAATCTAACTTCTTCCATCTTGCCAACTCTGTTGGATCTATGGGCACAACCTTCGTGGAGTCAATGTGCTCCTTTGCATCACTGGCATCCAAGATCCTCATGATCCTTTCTTTCCATGTAGGAAATTTTTGAGCCCCATGGAGTCTATCCTCAACTCTAAACTGTACGACCATAGTGAAATGTACCTATCAGACCTTAGATCTCAACTCTATGTTTGTCTTCAATAGATTTTCCCCCGAACTATCAATATTGTTGTTGTTCCTCATATTTAAGCTCAATAGAGCTCTGATACCATGTAAATTTCCTTAAAACTCAATCTTGAGCTACATAGTATATCTTTCATTTTTGTTGATAACCACACATGACTTTCTTTACTAGTAATGCAACGGAAAATAAATTTTGAGAAACCTATAACAATAATCACATCAATATAGACAGTATTTTTGGGTATGGAAAACCTCGGAAAACCCAAGATGGGAAAACCGGTGCATCAGTCAGATAAGAAATTTTATTATGAAGATATAGAACAAATACAATCCAGCAAATCAATCCACCCAATCTGGCAAAATCAAACCTCTGCGAATCACTTAGCAAACCCAACAAATCAGTACAACCCCCTTGTGTAGTTGTACGACCCTCTACGTCAGTTATACGACCCTTTGCATTAGCAATACGAAATCTGTACGATCCTGCGTCAGTTGTACGAAATCTGTATGGCTTTTGTTCGACCTCTACCTAATGTGTACGACCTCCGTACGACCCTGTGCTCTGCCTGATCATTTGGTGAATCCTCTGGATGAATGCTCCTCTATCTTCTCTGCAAACTTATTCCTCTAACTTCTTTATTTGTTTGTGTGTCTCCTCTCCACCAGATCTTTTAACTCAATGGCTAAGCAAAAACCCTAACCCTCACTATGGATCAATGGATGAGATCCTCTGGTGAGATCAACGACCAAGATTAATTAGCCATCACTTCAGTTATTTTCACTTTCACTTTATAAAAGTGACTCCATTAAGTCAATTAATAATTAAATCACTTCATGTACTTTCCTAAGTCTAAACTTAGGAAAATCACATTAATACATTTGGCTTCTTGCTTTATGTCTTTTAGCATGCATGCACACCTACAGTGATAGAAGGCCTTCCTTGTTGCCACTTTCTAACATAAAAGGGATAAAGAATTTATATCCTACAGTAATAAATTAGATGAAGCCATACAAATTGGGTTATATGCCAGGATAGAGGCCGAGATGGAAAGAAATGAAATTGAGTCTTGGAAGGTCAAATGTGAAGAGGCCCTCATACAGGCCAAAATGATAAGTAAATTGAGTGCCATCAAAGCATGTGATTAACTCGAATAAAGACAATTTCTTACAGGAAGAGATGATTTATTTGAGTTTTGTAGTTTTCCAAGAAGGTATTAAGATGGGTTCTGTAAGTCTATGTAAAAAGTACATCAATAAGAGGAGGCACATCAAACTATACTTGAGAAAGAACCACTATAATATATAAAAAAAATCACTTGTAGAAGAATCTTAAAAAAGACATAATGGAAATGATCCAAGTAGATTGTGAATAGAAACTTCATCAAATATAACATTTGTATTTGAAGGACACTATAGCCAATATATTGGAATATGGACCATTGTACTTGATCCAAAAAAATCTTAAATGTAAAATTGATGAAAGATCATACCTTAATCAAGGATTTATCACTATAAATCCAACGGATATGCAAAGTGCATGATTATATGTGCATTGTAAGACAACATCGATATCATCTAGAAGATCTCTGTCACAAACTATTACTCCTACAAGGTCTTCAATCCTTTGAACACAAGTAATGCAAGACTTAAAGGCACAACTCCTATTATAAAAACCATTGCATAAAGAGTTCTTCAATGTTGGATTTTCCCAACTATAAATAGCCCTATTGAATAGGGAAAAGACTCATTAAAAAGTCATTAGGTTAAATAATGAACGATTTGTAAAGTCTTTGAAAATATCCCTTGTATACACCAAAGAAGAAAATGATATGAACTCTTCCAAGAAGTCTATAGAGTATTGTTTATATATTTAGGATAGTACAAGCCTTAGCAAAAGAAGCATCCCTATATAAATATCATTGTAAAATGATGATATAAGAAATCCCTAGTTTCACGTCGTAAGATATGTTGCATTGAGCCAATAACATTTGGATTATATAGTCGAAGTGAGTTATGAAGAAGGGTTAAAACCCTATGAAACCCTAAGAAATGACCAAGAAAGTCTAGATACACATCCGTTAAGCCAATGCATGTAGACATTGTATCACTTGTGGAGACAAAACAGATATGGAAACCCTATTTCACAACCTTTATAGCGATGACAATAGAAAAATACTCCAAAAATTATGGTTGAAAAATATCAAATAACTCAACAAAAGGGTGATAAAAAAATCTTAGGTCCACAATCACAAATAATAGTGTTACCAATGGCACATATCCCTAGAATTACAACTAAAAAATGTTGAAAGTAAAAATACAAAGAAACCCTAATGTTGGGTGCATCAATTTATGGGCATGGTCTCCTAAAAAAGGTGCACAAAATAGCCCAAACAACTCAAACAAAACTTTTATTCCAACAAAAAAACCAAGAGAAACAACCTCAAATATCCTTGTTTAGAGATTCTCCCCTATGACAAAGTATATTGATATGTACACTCAAGAAAATCTTAACCAATAGTCAAATGTGTAATGAAAGGTTCACCTTTATGCTAATATCATGTTGAAAAATCACACAAGATGATTTTATAAATGAGATTTGAGTTGTGTATTTATATGTAACTCATATAGGGCACCTTCCCAAAAGGGGTCTATAGACCCATATATGTAGGGTGCACTCCCTAAGAGAGTTATTAAGCCTACATATCAAAATTGACTAAGATAACCTTAGCCATAACCTAAAATTATAATTTAAATGATTACCTTAATCATAATTAATGACTAACAAAATGCATTAACAACAAGATAAGATGCTTGTGGTCACATGTGAATATTACACCATTCCTACAAATCAAACCTTTGTACATTATATTGATTATTAATACAAAAAAATCACTTATTTTTAAATAAAAATAAAAATCCTTAATGGACCGTATTGGGTTATTGAATTGCATTCTGTATTATCTTTCTGTAAATACAAATTANTCTAAGTCTATTGACTACTTCACTTAACCTTCTATGTCCTCAAACAACTATGATTTTAGAAAAGCTTTATTTCACTGCGTTCCTTTCTTGCTACAACGCATATAGTGAAATTTGCATTTTATGAGACACTGAATAAGTCTATTGACTGCTTCACTTAATCTTCTATGTCCTCAAACAACTATGATTTTAGAAAAAGATTTATTTCACTGCTTTCCTTTCTTGCTACAACGCATATAGTGAAATTTGCATTTTATGAGACATTGAATATTTTACTCTAGTATTTATTTACGCTCTAATTCTATTTACTACCTCGCTTGATCATTGTCCTCAAACAACTATGATTTTAGAAAATAATTATTTCACTGCATTGCTTTCTTGCTTCAACACAGAGTGAAATTTGCATTTTATGACAGGTTGAATATTTTACTCTCTAGTGTTTATTATTTTTTGTCTTGGGGTGGTCTTAGTCTTTGATGAAATCAAAATCACAAAATATCATGGCAATCGTCAATATTACGAAAATTAAAACCAAGTTGAAACTTTTAGCACACATGACCAAAGTGTTGATAGATCATTCTTTACAGGTATAAAAGAATCTCAAACAAGGACTCATTAACATTAAGTGTTTAAATTTTAATTGAAAAATATTTAAAAATAGAATCTTCTGAATATTTGAACTCCATACAAGGAAAATAAAACATATTATGGCATAATCTCTTTCTCTAAAATTCCATAAAATTTAAATGCCCCGATCCTTTACAGAATCAACCCAAGCACCAGAGAACAAATGCATTGCTGTTTTACCCATTATCCACTCCAACTCTTCACTCGATAAATGGACCCCTTTTTTTGACAAATTTGGAATTAAATCCTTTGCTTCCTTGTATCCACACTCATTTACCACGAATGGGAAGTCACTGCATAAGCAGGAAAAATGAAAGAAAAAGAATCGGATGAAATAAAAAAGAATATAGCTTTCTTAAAGGAAATTTAGTTTATTATGTGCAAGTAATCCATCTAGACATATTTAGTAAGTCGACCCTGCTAGACGACAACTAGACCATTAAAAACTGAGAACCTGATCTCATTTAATTTGATTTTACACATGATCAAGTAACAATATTAAGTACACAAAATGTAATCCAATTACATGCAATACATACTACACAAAATGCAGTTCAATTACATGCAATACCATAGTAATTCAATTTACATGCAAAAAAAACACATTATTGTAATCTTAATACATACCTGTTAAGTAAAGTTGTTAGGGCATGGACTATGATGATGCAAAAGTACAAAACATGGGTTTCCATCATGTAATACTTATATTTTTTTAAAGAAAAATCTTGTACACAAACATATGACCACTTACTATACTTTGGGGATAGTACTTGTGATAAGCTCATCAAAGTGAATCACAATGTTTAATCCAACATGAACATCAAGTGAGGCATCTAATAAAGGAATTTAACTCGAGAAACCAAACCCAGACCTTTTGAATGAATCTCAAAGCACTCAACCAATCGAGCTAACCTACCGAGTACATGCAATATTTATATATGTAAATCATAATGTATTTAAGATTATTTATCCAGATATGCACTGTCCATTATGTCTTATAGACCTATTATGTCTCATACCTTGCAAGTTTGTAATGCACATGCCTTATAGCTCCCTTTACTATCCCAGGTCCATATGGCACGAGCTTCAAGGTCAAACCAGGGTCATCTCATGTGGAATTGTATAGATTATGCATTCAAGGATAACAAGGTGTGCTAGAAAAGAAAGAATCAAACTCATCTAAACAAATGCACAAACTTCTACACACACACACATATTACTCTAGTTATCTTAGATGGATGTGAAATTTGGAGCTGCAACATTTTCTAAATAAATTTGAAAGAATACCACACAAATCCATAATTGTTATAAAATTTATAATCTTAAAATTAAAAGCAATACACCCTATTCAATCCTCCTCTTAGAAGTTGGGCTCCCACCCATTGAGAGTAAATTTATGAATAAGAACCTAGTGTACAAGCATAAGATAATTAACATTAAGGTTGTTTTCAGAATGTCTTTTTGTCTCATTCTAATTTGATGATATCTAGAACAAAGATGCAACTTGGTAAATAAAATTGTTCCTTGTAATTCATTTAATAATTCATTAATGACAGAATAAGAAACTTATCTTTAATGGTAATCTTATTGAACTCTCTCTATTTTGGGCGCATACACCATCAAGCTTTCTTTTTGGGAACCATCACCACTGGTGCTAAAATAACACTTTGGCTAGGTTGCATGATGCCAGCGTCTAACATTTTTAGACCATATTCTTAATTTCACTCTTTTGTGCATATGGGTAGTTGCAGGGTCTAATGTTAAGTGGCACATTTCCCAATTGCAAGTGAATAGCATGGTCATGATTTTGAGTTGGTGGAATACATTTAGGCATATCTCCAAATACCTTGAAATTTTTGTAAATAATGCTTTGGAGATCCAGTCGAATAGAGAGTATAGATGCTTGAACATATAGTGTGCACAATTGTGCAATTACACGATGGTGTCCATTTCTTAGAAACTTTGTCATGTTGTTGGAGCTTATCACTTTAGATAGATTCCATGGGATGCCTATGAGTTCAATTTCCTTACCTTCTAAGGAGAACCTCATAGAAAAGTTCCTAAAAATTAAAAGCCATTGTTCCCAATAATTGTAACCATTGAACCCCTAATACAACATCAACACCACCCATTGGAATGCAATCATTGAGCTATCCAATAAATACACGCCCATAGTAAGCTTAATACTATGGCACTTACCTAAACAATTTATGGTACCTCCATCTTAAACTATTACTTGAAACTCTGGTGCTAGATATATAAAGGAATTGAGAAGTTTGGCTAGTTTACAATTGTGTTGCTAAAAGAAAGAACTGAACTATTATGGAAGCAGTGAAGACTATGATCTATGATCAAGATCTTCCTATGCACTTATGGGATGAAGAAGCAAAAACAACAGTGTATGTCCAAAACATAATATCCCATAGTGCACTTGGGTTCAAAACCCCCAAAGTGATGTTCACAGGAAAGAAACTAGAAGTAAGTCATCTCAAGATATTTGGTTGTCCAATGTTTGTTCATATTCCAAAAGAGAAAAGAACCAAATTGGATCCTTCCGGAAAGAAAGGAATATTTGTTGGATATTGTGAGGTCTCCAAGGCCTTCGGAATTTATATATCGGGTTACCATCATATGGATATTAGCAAGGATGTAACCTTTTATGAAGATGCAGCTCTCAGGAAATCCAAAAGTGCCAATTTGAATAAGTATATGAAGAAATTGTAACTCCCAGAGTTGCAAAACCGATGGAAGAAGTTGCACTTTCTCTTGGTGACGAGATTCCAGAAAACCATGATATGTTGGAGCACCAAGAACCTCCCTGCATGACTCTCACAAGAGAAATCCAGCTTGGGATCGAGAAATTATTCAAGATACAGAGAAGTATGGTGCTCCAGAAGGCTCCACGAGACAAAGCAAGAAGCCAAAGCCATTTTCCAGTTATGTGGCTTTGTTGTGTGATCTTGTAGATAAAGAGCCTACTTGCTTTGAAGAACTTGTTCAAAAGAAAGAATGGGTAGAAGCCATGACGAAAGAATACCAATCCATAATGAAGAATGATGTGTGGGATGTAGTTCCCAAACCAAAAGGTAAAGATGTGGTATCTTCCAAATGGATATACAAGTTAAAACATGCAGCTAATGGAAGTATTGAAAAATACATAGCTAGATTTGTGGCTCATGGATTTTCTCAAAAGGAAGGAAACGATTATGAAGAGACGTTTGCTCCCATAGCAAGGTACACTTCTATTAGCACCATCATGGCACTTGTAGCCAAGATGAAGTGGAAGTTACACCAAATGGATGTGAAAACAACTTTCTTGAATGGTGTTATTGAAGAAGTGTACATAAAACAACCACACATATTTGAAGTTGAAGATAGAAAGACGCATGTTTGCAAGCTGAAGAAGGCTCTGCATGGTTTCAAGCAAGCACCAAAAGCTTGGTATGGAAGAATTGATAGTTTTCTGACGAGCTTGGGCTTTACCAAAAGTAAAGTTGATCCTAACCTTTACTTCAAGGTTATGGATGATTAACCTGTCATATTATTGTTGTACGTGGATGATTTATTCCTGACAAGTAATGAGAAGCAAATCTCAAAGTGTAAGCAGAAGCTCACTGTAGAATTTGAGATGAAAGACCTTGGCTTGATGCACTATTTTCTAGTTCTTGAAGTATGGTAGAGCCCAGAAGGAATCTTCCTTAACCGAGGGAAGTATGCAGTGGAAATCCTGAAAAGGTTTGATATGTTGGAATGTAAAGCCATGGCCACACCCATGGATACAAATTTGAAGTTGTTGGTTGATGCTTCGTTAGAGTTAGTGGGTGTGACACTATACAGACAAATTATTGGTTCATTGATGTATCTAACAAATACCAGGCCAGATATATGCTTTGTTGTGAACACCTTGAGTTAGTATCTGGTTGATCCTAGACGTGTTCACCTTGTAGCTGCAAACCATGTGATGAGATACCTTAAAGGTACGGTAGACTGGTCTCAGTTATATTGGAGATCACAACTTCATACTATATGGCTATATAGAATCAAATTGGGTAGCAAGTGTCTCAGTCAAAAAGGACACTTTAGGTGGATGTTTCAGTTTGGGGTCAGCAATGATTTCATGGTTAAGCAAGAAGCAGTCCAGTGTTGCTCTTAGCACTACAGAAGTGAAATATATTGCAGCTTGTTCTGCCAGTTGTGAAGCCATATGGTTTCGGAAGTTGTTATCATGTCTAATCGATAGATGACAGAGAACCCTATGTTCCATGATAAGATGAAGCACCTAGAAATTCGGTATTTCTACATTCGTGACATGGTGCAGAAGGGAACTGTAAAGCTCCAATATGTGAGCACAAATGAGCAAGCTACAGATGTGTTGACTAAGCCTTTATCTCGTGTGAAGTTTGAGCACTTCCGAGACAAGCTTGGTGTAGTCCGTAAGGACTTCCCTCGAAAGGGGGAGTAGTACTGATGATACTATGGTATCCGGATCACAGTGGGTAGCTCAATTGGGATTGATCATCCTTAGACTTGATCCCGTAATTCCAAAAGGAAGGATCGTCTTAAATGTTGATTATTAGACTTGATCCCGTAATTCCAGAAGGAAGGATAGTCTTAAATGTTGATTGTTATACGTGATCCCCTAATTCCGAAAGGAAGGATCATCTCAGATGTTGGTTGTTGGACTTGATCCCGTAATTATGAAAGGATCATCTCAGTACATGTGCATGTGTGTCAGCTGTGATCAGTATTGGTGGCTCCGTAAAGACTTGATCCCGTAATTCCGAAAGGAAGGATCATTTGAGCACCACAGATGTTGTTGGACTTGATCTCGTAAGTCCAAAAGGAAGGATCCTCTGAGCACCACAAATGTTGTTGGACTTGATCCCGTAATTTTGAAAGGAAGGATCGTCCATGTTGGTTGTTGATACAACTCCCTCATTTTTTTGCCATAGATGTTGTTGCTCCAGCCTTGAGCTTTTGTTGATGATGATGTTATACCTATCACATGCAGATGATGATGTTGATGTTATTCCAGCTTTATGCTGATGAGCCAACCTCGTGTTGTCGTTGTTGTTGATGTATTAGTTTTTATACTAATGTGATGACGATACTTCAACTCTGTACTGAAGATGTTGATGATGATACTTCAACTTTGTACTGAAGATGTTGATGATGATGTTCCAACTCCGTGTTGTAGATGATGATAATGTTCCATCTATGTGTTGCACATGATGATGATGATACTTCCACTCCATACTGAAGATGTTGATGATGATGTTCCAGCTTAGTGCTGCAGATGATGATGATGTTTCAGCAAGCTATTCCAGTTGTTGATATTGAAACTGTTGAGACAAACTTCCGATAATTTATAGATGTATTAGTCAATGTTCCAAATGATGTTGTTGATGATGCCTCCTCCCTCCTTTCGATGATTTTGTTGAGCCACACTCGTTGTTGTTGATGTTGTCAGCAGAATACCCTTCTTGTTAAGGGGGGGTGTTGAAATAATGTAACTACGAAGAATATTTTGATTGTATTTTATATTATTCCTCCTTCAAGAGATGTCTTTGATGTATTTGGTCATGTAAAATTCTTGAGGAAAACCCCCCATTGTAAGTCGGGTCAATAGTACCCAAAAGAGTCATTATATAATTATTGTTTTGCATCTTCCTAGGTAAGTTGACCCAGTCAAATTGACAAGTCGACCTTGTTAGGTTAAGTTGTCACTCATTTGTTGAGTATATATACAAGAGGCACATCCCTCATTTGAGACACATAGCTCACTCAAGCATTGCACAAGAGAAGAAGAAGAAGGATAGTGAAAGAGGAGGATTTGTCTTGGCTCTTGGTTTTAGGGTTTGGTCTCTCTCTTTATTATGAGACTTGTTTTTTGGGCATTGTACTTTGGTAATCTACAATGTTCCCCCAAGTTTCCTGGACGGGGGGACGCGAGAGCAGGGAAACGCACATTCGGGACGCATGGAGACCACCCCCAAATTTAGGGATATTCGGGGGGGACGTGGGGACGTCTCTAAAATTATAAAAATAAAATAAAATATCAAAAATAATAATTCATTTGATGTATATTAATGATTGTGCAATGTAAATACTAAATATATCAGTTTATTTTCTAAGTAGTACCAAGTAGGAATTGTAAAATGTGAAAATAATGGGAAAACATTAAAAAAAATTCCCAGGGGCATGGTTGGGGAGGGAAAGTTTTGCCCAGGAGTCCCCAAGTCCCCGAGACGTAGGAAATGTGGAAACGCGTCCCCAACCCTACAGGATGCATCCCCGTGGAACACTGGTAATCTATATTGAGGAAGTTTTTGCTGGATTTTCTTCCCCATGAGGGTTTCCCAAGATATATTGTTGTGTACCATGTGATTGTGTATCTTTCATAGATCCTCTTTATGCTATTGTTTTGAAAATGTATTAAATGCTCATGAAATTGGAAATTAAGTTATAATAGCATATAAACTTAACAACAGAAAGCTAAAAGATTCCAAAAGAATCATAGATCTCAAAGGGACTATTCCAATCTTAGATGTTTCACATGTGATGAGAAAGGCCACTTTGCAAAAGACTGCCCTAGAAACAAAGGATCCACTAGGACTAACAAGAAGAAGAGGCATCATGCACATATTGTTCAAGATGATGAACGAACAAGGGAAGATTCCTCAAGTGATGAGGAATATGTTCTTTGATCTAGAAGGATTCAAACCATGAAGAAGAAGAACCTCTTATCCATTTTAGCATTGGATAAGAAGGGATGCGGTTGTGAATGAAGAAGAAGGGACACAGATTCAACGCCAGTACACAGTAGAAGACTTGCTCAACATTTTTTATCATGAGCAAGGTAGACACGGGTCCTCAAAATCAGATAATGGAGAAGAGAACACTGTTAGAGACTCCAGTAATTCTTGCAAGGAGACAAATCAAGAGGGAGTCTACCAAACAAACAAAGCAAAGTGTTTAAATTGTTATTTCCTATATACCTAGTTCCTTATATGATATGGTTCAATTGTTGTATACATATTTATATTCCTAGATTTAGGAAATGTATTATGCATGTCAAAATGTTTGCATTCATGAACAATATACTACTAATATGCATGTTATGGGTAAGTGTCTTGTGGTGTTGTACAACATTCCATTACTACTTATCTAGAATGAAACCTCTTTGTTGACATGTTGGGAGTAGTGTATGCTCTTAATAATGTTCTGGTAAAGATGGAAAGCATCTAGAAAGTTATTGAATGTATACGGGATATGGATGAGTGTTGTGTTGAAGCATTGGCTAAGATAGTAGCATGATTGTGTGGCATATGTCCTTATGCATAAGAGTTTGTCATTATTTATGTTTTTTGTAAAATATGAAAATTTTCTAATCATGCAACTTAATTTGACTTGCAGGAAAGATCGTGTGCAATCACCTACAAGAGAAGAATGATGAAGAACAAGTGATGACAGTTCAGCCATAACACATAGATTTACTCATAAGAGGCACATGAAGAAGAACCTAAAGATTCCAAAGTCAGAGGCACAGTTATAGAAGAGGGGACTTCAAAAGAACATGATGATCATGAAATAACCGAGCCATAGAAACTTGTAGATCCACCCCGAGAGGCGAACACCTATAAAAGAAGACCAACTTGGGCACGAGAGATCATCCAAGCTGCAGAGAAGTATGGTACTCCAGACGAGACTTCCAGAAAAAAGAAAAAGGACTCGGACACACTCCAATTATGTGGCACTATTGTGTGACAACATTGATGCAAAGCCTTCCAACTATGAAGAAGAAACGAAGAAGAAATAATGGAAGGATGCTACGATCAAAGAGTACCAGTTGATCATGAAGAATGATGTTTGGGATGTGATTCTAAAACCTGAAGGGAAGTCTGTAGTGTCTTCCAAGAGGATCTACAAGATCAAGCATGTAGCATATGACAACATCGAGAAATGAAAAATAAAGTTCGTGGTTTCTTTCATAAAGAAGGAGTCGATTATGGCGAGACATTTGCTTCATTAGCCAGACACACTTCTTCAGTGAAGTAGAAGTGCATATCAAGCAACCTCCATGACTCAAGACTCTATAGAAAATCACATGTGCGCAGAAGGATTTGTATTGGCTTAAAAGGAACCCATGGGATAGTACATACAATTACATGAGGAGCTTGAGGATCACCTAGAGTGATGGAGATCTCAACCATTGCTACAGGTTGAAGATGGAAGCCTACAGAGGACAAGAAGCTCATAGATGGGTGCAAGAGGAACTTTCAACAAAGTTTGAGATGGAGGATCTTGGTATCCAGCGACCTTGAAAGATGACATAAATGGATACACAAAAGATCAGCAACGAGACTACTAGCCACTCCAGTACAGAATGTCCCAATGCAGAGAGTACAAGATGCAGAGGGAGGATGTTGCTCCGCTTCAAAGGGAATGAATACAACATATCTCAGAGTTCAAGAATCTTCACATGATTCTTGAGATTCGAGGTGTGGTAGAATCCAAAGGAGATTTTCCTTAGCCATGGAAAATATGTGGTTCGAGACATTGGATTGCAAGGCTATAGGTACACTGTTGGCATCGAACTTGAAGTTGTTGTGTGATCCTACTTCAAGGGACAGTTGATGACACAGTCTAAAGGAAGATGATTGTTTCATTGATGTACTTGACGAACACGCGACTAGACATATGCTTTGTTGTGAACACATTGAGCCAGTTTTTGATAGATCCAAGACATGTTAACCTGGTCGCTGCAAAGCATGTATTGAGGTACCTTAAGGGTACAATTGAGTATGGAATTAAGTATGCAATGAATCAAAAGATTAACCTGCATGGTTATGTTGATTTGAATTAGGAAGGCAAACCACAAATACAAAGAGCACTTCAGGATGTTGCTTCAATTTGGGATCCGATATGATTGCATGGTTTAGCAAGAAGCAATCAAGCGTGGCACTGAGTACAGTCGAAGCATAATACATTGCAGCCTGTTCGACTAGTTGTGAGGCAATATGGCTTTGAAAGCTGCTGTTGGATTTGTTTGATATCGAGTTGGAGATGACTTGTATCTTTTGTCACAACTAGAGTTATGTGAAGTTGTCTAAGAATCCAATGTTCCAGACAAGTCGAAGCATATTGAGATCAAGTATCACTATATCCGAGATATGGTGCAGAGAGGAGCAGTGAAGCTCCAGTATGTGGGAACATACGAGAAGACAGTCGATGTGTTGACCAAGCCGTTAACAAGAATGAAGTTTGAGTATTTCAAGGAGAAGCTTGGAGTTATCCAGATCGATGTTCCTCGAAAGAGGGAGTGATGTGACATGTCTGGAAGATGTAGGTGCACCTGGGATGCTCTCTACATGTCAAGAAGACGCAAAAGATTTGGGATGCTCTCCATTGGGTGGAAGACGCAGAAGCTCCTGGGATGATCTCCAAATGTCAAGAAGACACAAATTGTATGAGGGTCATAATACATCTGGGATGCTCTCCACTGGGTGGAAGACACAGATGTTCTTGGGTTGCTCTCTACATGTCAAGAAGATGCAGGTGTGTGATCATGTGTTGCTCTCCACATGTCAAGAAGACGCAGGTTAACCGAGGGACGTAATGCATCTAGGCTACTCTTTACATGTCAGGAAGACGCAGGTGTGTCATCCTGCGTTGCTCTCCACATGTCAAGAAGACGCAGATGTTCCTAAATTAATCTCCACTAGGTGGAAGATGCGGGTTGTCTGAGGGATATGATATATGCACCTGGGCTGCTCTCCACATGAGATGATGAGATGATCTGGATACTACGAGATGAAAGTAGGAGACACAGGTGTGTGATCCTTGGTTGTACCTACTTGATGGCTTGCTCATAGAGACAATGAAGTCCTAGAAGGGATCTAGGCCTACATCCAACATGAAAAAGGGATGGCTCTGTAGAACTTCTCATGACGTATTGATTCAAGAGATGTCACTTGTAAATGGTCAACGAGATGAGAGTTACTGCAACATTGATGATGATGTCTAGAGATTGTGTCCAGTCGTGGTGATGACCGTGTCAGAAGAATACCTTCCTTGTTAAGAGGGAGTGTTGTTCAAAATGTAACTTCGAAAGATATTCTTGTTGTATATTTGTTATATTATTATTATTATTATTATTATTATTATTATTATTATACCTCCTTTCGAAGATGTTTTTCCTTCGATCGAAGATGTCATTGATGTTCTTAGTAATGTAATAATATCGAGGTAAAACCTTTGTTGTAATTCGGTTGTAAAATGCATTTTTGAGTCCACATAGGAAAAGTCAGCCCAGTAAAACTAAGAAGTCATCCCAGTTAGGTTTTCAGGACACCCACATGAAGTGTATAAATAGGGAGGTGCCCTTCCTCATTTAGACACTGTTATCCACTAAAGTGGACTTGACTGGATTTCCAATGAGCAGCCAAAGTGATGAACAATCCAGTTGTTCATTATCAATGCTCGGAGGTTTAAAAGACCTTTCAGGACAAATTGTGGTCCCGTTTTTAATAAATTACATGTTCATACCCCATGGGGATTTTGCAATAAATGTGCTAGCATGGCAAACTTTTTGTAAAGGACTTAGATTCCTAGGAATTAGATGTCAATCCGATCATTCCAAGGTGTTTTTTCCCTTGTCAATTATGCAATGTTGAATAAGCGATGTATAATTTTTGAGTTTTTCACCACTACTCCAAAGCTGGAATGGTCGTCTTGGTGGTTAAACCTCGAGAGGTAATTAAAGTTCACGTGTCGATGTATATAAGCATGCTAGACATTGTTTTGAGTCATTATGAACATGTACTAGGCCCCCTAGGTTTTTTTTAAATTCCGAAAAAAATAAAGTTTCCTGCAAAATCAAGCCATTTTCAATGGTTTAAATGGAAAATTTCAAATTGTAATAAAAGTGTGGTACAGAGTCTGAATTTGGCGTGTGGATGCTCGTTTTCACACTTAGAACATCCTCTTTACCTTGGGACCCACTTTCCCTATGTTTTGGGTGATTAGATTGTCACTTAAAGTTTTCCTAACGACGCAACAAAATGCCCAAAAATGATAAAAGAGCGACAAATTGACACAAAAAAACAAAAGTCAAAAGTCAAATGGAATCTTACTAAGATGACATGGAAAGGGTGGTGATCCTTTCTTAAGTTAAAGCCAAATTAATCTTTAGATAAAGTGTCACTTTTGAGTTGGATTTGGAATCAAGGGAATCAATCCAAAGTTATGAGTGTGCCCCTCATGTGGTTAACATTTTGTGAATGTGGCGAATAAGGAGAAGGTTGGTGGGAGTTTAGGTGGGGGAGCATCTCTCTTGGGAGAGGTGGTGCATCCCCATGCCAATCAACTCCAACAAATTCCCACAAATATCTCATGACGAAACAAGTGAACTTGCCTTCACTCAAGCTCAGGCTAGTTTACCTTAGTTGATTGGTGTGCCCTCTCTGGGGTTGGGGAGTCTATAAAAGCGAGGCTTTCTTCCTCCATTGAGGAGTTCCAAGGAACCTCTTCTCATTTGTATTGTTGATATCATCTGAATAAACTTGAAGGCTTCGGAGGCTCATGAGGTGTGGCAATTTTGTGCATGTGTTGTAGTAAATGAGGTAATATTGTTGCATTTTTCATGTCTTGCATAGATAGTCTGGATTATAGGAATTTTGTGGCACATGTGGATGAACATTTGAGGTTTTCAACTTGTTTATCTATTACTTTGCTTTAGAGATTTGAGCTTAACAAATCTAGATTTCTTAAGCTTCTTTTCTAGTAAGTTGTGTGAAATTTACTTGAGCTTAACAAATCTCAATTACAATTTAAATTAATCCCGATAATTAAATGCAACACACTGATAAGAAACTATAACAAAGAAAAACACAACACAAGATGTACCTTGGAAACCCCAGTGTTTTGGAGAAAACCAACAAAAATTTTGTGTTCTTCTTATTACAGGATTTGATTGCAATAGCACTACAGTAGTCCTCACCTCTAGATCTGGACCAAAACCCACAAGAAGATGCCCTAAATCCTCTCTGCAAACTAGATAGACAAACCCTAGATCCACCCTAGATCCAATAGAGAAGTAACCCTTCCCTGGAAAGGCTGAGATCTAGACGACTCACTAGAAGAAGAATTTTGTCTCTTGCAATTGTGATGTTGACCACTATATTGTTAGAGTTTGCACTTGAATTCCATTTGATTAGGATCTTTAACAGAAAGAATAACAACCATAACAAGATACTCAAGACACAGATTTTGGGGAAACCATAAAGGAGAAAACCCCGCAAACTTCCTCAGAGATAGATTCGTCACTAATACAATATCACAAGATGGAAAACCAAAGAATAAGAAGTCTTCTACAACTCTCTATTTTTCTCCTCTAGCGAACTTGTCCTCTCTCTCTTACTGATGCGAATTAAGTGAGTGGGTGTGTGTCTAAATGAGGGAGGGCGCCTCCCTATTTATACACATCCTTTGACTTGACCTAAAACCTAACTTGGCCGACCTCTTGACCTAGCAGGGCCGACTTCTCCCAGGGAGACTCAAAAAATACAATTTACATTAATTCTTCTGGGGATTATTCCCTCGGCTTACAATGAAGGTTTTACCTCAATGACTAAGCATAATAAAGACATCCCGAATAGAGGAAAAACATCTCCAGTGGAGGTACAATAAAATACAATAATAATATGTTGAAATACTAAGAGGGGGGTGAATCGGTATTTGCACAATAAAAAATTTTAATCAAAAGCAAGTTGTTGATTACCAATCACAGCATATCATCAACGCACATGAAAATAACAAGTTGTACAATACACAATGTTTTTGACGTGGAAACCCATGTCTTGGGGGTTAAACCACGGAAGCCTTTTTAAAATAAATTTGACCTAGCAACAACTGCAGTAAAAAATTTAATACAACTTTACCAGCTACAACAGGATGGGGATACAACCCCTTAGACTTTGTCAGCTACAACTGACAAGCTGCTACAACAGCTTAACTCACAAGATTGTGAGCCCTGGCACCACCCTACCACCCTGAAGAAAAGGACTGTTGAACCTGTGGACTTGTCAAATACCAATCTCTAAACTTTTTGCTTCTGAAAACCTCTGCCCTCTGATCTTCACTATATATACTACTGCCACACACTGCTCAAGTGCATCCTGGTACACCACACTCACTGAACAAGCAATTATTTTCTGAACATATGCATCATCATAGTATATCTTCAAGTAGCATCATCGTCGTCGTCATCAAGTATATATATCATAGGTCATAGGAGAGCATCATCCACCATCATATCATAGCATGTGTAGTGTAGAGAGCATAGGAGGTCATCATATCAATATACTATTGTTGTGCATATTGTATCATTGCTCATTCATCATACTTGCATACTCCTATACCACTTGTACACTATACATGCCACTTTCACACAACACTCTTACACTTGTATGTACATATGCTTGTACATATTACTATATACACTTACATTCACTATATATATATATACTTACATTCTATTGTACACATCACATTTGTCTACATATCACTTGTATATTCAAACACTTGTATACAAATACCACTATACATACATACCCATACTTTATTATGCATACCTTATCACAGAATGTGCAGAGATGGCCTGAAAGAAGTTAGTGTAAGAGGCTCACTGTTTTAGTGTTGGGAATTAATAAGGGCTACAATGAGACCAGACCTTAAACTCGGGACTGTAAGAAGGCAGCAGCAAAAGAACTTCACCTCAACTCTCCAAGAATAGTCATTAAATTCGCGTTTGTGGTTGGACTAGCACTGAACTTTAAACAATTTCAAACCGTCACCACTGTAAAAGAGAGATCTGTAAAAGGGCAGCTGAGATCACCAATCAGACAAGAGGAAATTCGGAATCTTCAATCCATTACTATTTGCTTAACCCAGAAAAGATGTGTCTTTGTCAAACTCGATTTTGTTGCTACCTCAGTCAGCAAGTTGTATACCTCAGTCCACGTAAGCTTTTGTTCTAACCACCTCAGTCAAACCAACGAAGGTAAATCTCAGTCCACTTCACTATTCGTTGATGGTTAGAAAAGGACAAGTGTTTGTGTATTAATACTCCTTGTAAGCGTTGAGGAGAAGTACACTAGGGCGGACTTCAAGGAGGGTCTAGTGTAGTCAAAGGAAAGTCATTCTTAGGTTTTGATTCCTTTTTAATCCATTTTAATCACACACTTTTACTTAATTAAGGGTTAATCAATTCATTCATTTTAATTATTAAGGAATTGTTTAATGATTAAAAAACTTTAAGATAATCAATTTAATTTAAGTTGAGGGCTAAAAGTTACTTGGTAAGGGTTATAGGTTTAAGGGTCACCATGAGGGCCTCGAGGAAAAATGTAAAGGTGCAATGGGCATCATTAGGGAATTACTAGTGTTTTTAAGGGCAAGGCATATAACATAGGGTATATGTAGGATTAGGGACCAAAGGTAATAGTTTTAGGGCCTTTTGTTAGGTCAACAAAGTTACCACATGCTTCATAACCATGACCATCAAGGTGTGGGTTCAGGGACTTCTCCTAGGGTATCATGACCTCAAAACAAGGACTCTACACTTCTTCAACCCACCAAGGACACTTTTCTAGGGTATTAAGGCATAGGTTGTGGTACTAGGGAACCAAAGAAACAATTGGGAAACCAAAGAGATAGCTCAGGGGTACTTAAACACTCTAAAGGATGTTTAGGGCTTTTGTCATTGTCCAAAGGGCTCCAAGGGCTTCAGACTTGGGCTTAAACAAGATCAGAAGGTCTCCTTTGACACTGACAACTACTTAACCCTTAGGGGTTCCTCAAGGGGCACCAAGACACACCGACACACACCTGTTGGCATCAATGACAATTTATTCAACAATCTCCCCCTTTGTCATTGATGACAACTTCAAAGCTCCCCCTTGGAATGAGCTTCATTTGTCCACAAATCCCCCCCTTAGAGCAGGCTTCCTTTACCTTCCGTGTTCAGCTTTTTCTCCCCCTTTGGCATCAATGGCAAAGGGTTCTCCTTATAGTCTTACTTCTCCCCCTGTCATGTCGATGTGTTGTTGTAGATGGATCAAATCAATTAGGAGATAGTATGATTCCCAATTTTTCTCGGAGGTACTCAAAAGTCTCTTTCGAGAGAGGCTTAGTAAAGATGTTTGCAATCTGTTCTTTTGTCCCAATATATTCCCACTTAATATTCTTTTCTGCGACTTGTTCCCGATGAAAGTGAAACTTGATTTGAATGTGCTTGGCCTTGGAGTGCATAACTGGAATCTTGGAGATACTAATGGCACTCGTATTGTCACATATAATTGGAATTGGCTCATCACGTATCATGTGTGTCTTACACGGTTTGCTTCATCCAAAGAATCTGAGTACAACAAGTTGTTGTTGCTATATATTATGCTTATGCGGTTGATAAGGACACTGAAGACTGCTTTTGGCTTTTTGTGTCGGAATAAGCTATTAAGGTTAGCTCATTTCCTTTTGGATACCAAACTCCAAAGTCCATAGTTCCTTTGAGATACCTAAAGATCCTTTTAACTACTATAATGTGAGTCTCCTTTGGGGCAGCTTGAAATCTTGCAACTTGTCCAACAGCCTACATCACATCTGGTCTTGAGGTTGTTACATATAGCAAACTACTGATCATTGATTTATAGAGCCTTCAATCAACTTCTTTAGATTCATTGTCCTTGCTCTGCTTACAACCGATGATCATAGGAGTACTCACAGGTTTGCAACCTTCCATTTGAAATTTCTTTATCATTTCCTTGATGTATTTTGTTTGAGCAATAAAAATGCCTTCTGTTCTTTGAGATATTTGAAATCCCACGAAGAAGGTTAATTCATTGAGTAATGACATTTCAAACTCTTTTTGCATGTCCTTAGTAAATTGTTGACTCAGTGAATCATCGTCACTTCTAAAGGTGATATCATCAACATAAACTTCAATGATGAGTATGCTATCATTGTCCTGCTTAATGTACAAATTGATATCTGCACTTCCCCTCTTAAAGCTTTGTTGTTGTAAGTACCAGTCCAATCTGGAGTACCAAGCTCTAGGAGCTTTCTTTAGGCCATAAAAGCCCTTTTGGGAGTGCATACATAGTCCTCGTTTTCTGAAAGTTGAAACCCTTCTGGTTGTTTGATGTAGACTTCTTCTGCTAATTCCCATTCAGAAAAGCTGATTTTACATCCATCTGATACACTTTGATGTCTTTGGAGCAAGCATAAGCCAATATCAACCTGATAGCTTCCATTCTGGCCACTAAAGCAAATGTTTCTTCAAAGTCTATTCCTTCGATCTGAGCATAGCCTTTGCAAACCAATCAAGCCTTGTTTCTGATCACCTGTCCATCTTCATTCATTTTGTTTCTGAAAACCCACTTTGTGTCGATTACATTCTTGTTACTTGGTCTAGGAACAAGTTCCCATGTTTCATTCTTCTCAATTTGATCTAATTCTTCTTCCATTGCTTTGACCCATTGTTCATCTATACTGGCCTCTGCAAAAGTTCATGTTTTAGTTGTAGACAATAAAGAGAAGTGTACCTGCTCATTTCTTTTGAATTGTCTTCTTCTTCTAGTTCATATTCTGGCATTTTTATCACCAATAATTTGATCTGCTGGATGATTCTTCTGGTACTAGTTCTTAGGAATTTGTTGATCCCCTTGTTCTTCTTGTTCCACGGTTGGTTGATTCTCTTCTTCATCTTCCATGAGTTGTTCTTCACTCTCATCTAGTTGTTCTTCCATGTTAATTTCCTTCATTTCTTTATGATCAGAAACTTCATGTTCTTCTGAGTCTGATTCTTCTGAGTCTTCTCTAGATGATGTTAGTCTGCCCTCATCTATTTTCACGTTGATGCTTTCGATCACCTTGTCTAATCTCAAATTGTAGCATTTGTAAGCTTTCCTTTTGGATGAATATCCAACAAATATGCCCTCAAATACTCAAGAATCAAATTTTCCAATCTTCTTATCTTCTCTTTTGATATAGCACTTGCTTCCAAATATTCTGAAGTGTCGTAAATTTGTTGCTCTTCCTATCCATAGCTCGTAGGGAGTTTTATCATTTTTGCTTCCAAGTAATCCTCTGTTCTATTGATTTTTCCTGAGCAGTATCGAGAGCCATTCTCTTAGGAGAATGAGGACATCTAGTCGGGGACCAGGATGTGAAACCAGTCCAGCACTAGGGGAGCTCAGCCTTGAGCTGAGTAGCCATTCTGTTGAATGGGGACATCTGGTCGAGGACCAAGATGTGGAACTAGTCCAGCACTTGGGGAACTCAACCTTAACTTGAGTAGCCATTCTGTTGAATGGGGACATCTGGTCGAGGACCAGGATGTGCAACCAGTCCATCACTAGGGGACTTAGCCTAGAGCTGAGTGGCCATTCTTTGAATGGAGGCACCTGGTCAGTTACCAGGAAGATGAACTCGTCTAGTACTGGGGGACTCAGCCTAGGGTTGAGGGCCATTATCTGGGAAAATGGAGGCGCTTGGTTCATTACCAAGTATTTGAACATGGGTCAAATTATGCAGCCTATGGCTAAGGCACCTGGTATGTTACCAGGATATCACTATAGGCCCTAGACTGGGTCTAAGCATGTGAGGCACTCCTACCCTCGATCTGTGGGCTTTGTGATCTTCTCCAAGGCTTAGCTACCCTTGGTTAAGACACCTAGTACCCGATCTTGGTGGCACATGGAGTGTGGGATAAAACCATTAGTAATTCTCTCTATCTATGATGATGTACTTTCAGTGGGGATGAAGGACCCCTATGACCACTTGTTTTGACTACAGGGGCACTTGAAGAAGGATAAAAGTCAAAGTCAAAATACATAAGGACACTTAGACCACTATGGAGTCAAAGTGAAAGTGGAAAAAGACCTTTAGTACCACTAAAGGTAAAAGTCAAAGAAATAAAAGAATAAAATATTATTATTTTGTTCTTTTAAGTTTTGGTCCACTTTGTTACCAACTTTTTTGTACCATAGTTGGGTTACCTGAGGAGCCACCGGTTGACAGACTTGTTCAAAGTCCGATTCCAGTGTATCAGTTGATCCGTCTGCTTGTCTAGCCAATATTGGCTAGTCACTTTTATAGTTGAATAATTTTGACCATGGCCCCACGGGGTTTGTAA
>LPNX010171725.1:412944-505252 GCA_001517045.1 Pseudotsuga menziesii
CTTCCATCTTGTTTTTGGCCTTTTCTTCCCCTTTTTGTTCGCTGTCCCGTTTTTTTTTTATTTTTATGACAGCCATCCTCCTTCTTCATCGCTGCCCCATTTTTATTCTTTTTACCACTCCTTTTTCTTCTTTTTGGACAGCCCTAGCATGCCCTAGTTTTCCTTCCTTTTTGCCCCTCTTTTGCCCTAGTTTTTGGGCCCTCTTCAACCTTGTTTGTGGCCTTTTTGTCCACTTTTTGTTCGCTGTCCTGTTTTTTCATTTTTATTGACAGCCATTTGTTTTCTCTTTCGCTGTCCCGTTTTCTTAAATTTTTGTCTTCCTTTAGCTTCATAGTTGGCTGCCCCTTTTTCCCCTTCTTTGGTTTTGATCCTCCTTTGGTTTTCTTGCCTTCTTTCCCTCATCTTCCTTTGTTTCAGCCCTCTTTTCACTTTGCTCTTTCTCTCTCTTTCAAACTTCCTCTTCCCTTTTTTTTGAAAAGTTTTGAGAAAAGTTAAAAGTAAAAGTAAAAGTACTCTCCTTTTTTACACAAGTCCTGATATTAAGTAGAGTGATTTTGCTTTCATTTGAAAAGTCCTTTCAAGGATTAAAATCCTTAAGGCTCTTTGTATAAAGTTTAATAAAAATATTGTGTTTGAGTGGGGTTTTTAAGTCCCCACTCTCATCCTCCCCCATTTGGGGAGGCTTGTGTTGTGTGTATGCTTAGATTAGTGCTTGTTTTCATCGTTGATTATATCTCATGCTTAGATCACTAATTGTTGATTCATCACTTCTAGATCATTAATTAAGTTGATTACTCTGCTTTAAATTGTATACCATTATAAGTAAATCAACTGTGCAAATCTCTTGAATCACACCATAAGGTAGATCAAGAGTGCTCTCTATCGGAGAGTTGTCTTTTCATTGTTTAAATAAGTTAATCAATTAATCTTGAAAGTCTCTTGAACTTGCCGTAACACAAGTCAAGAGAACTCTCTATCGGAGAGCATCCTAGGTTTGCATAATCCCTGCATTAGTTTCATCTAGATTAGCTAAGTCTCTTGAACCGTTGTCATAAGACAAGGTCAAGAGCGCTCTCTGTCGGGGAGTTTTAATTAATTAACTTAATAAAATTCACAACTCACATCCCTTTAATTAATTAACCCCCTTCCCCCTTTGCCGGAGTATGCTCTGACCGATCTTCGATCGGAATACCCAGAAATGGCATTGGATCTCTAAACCCCACAAGAGGAACTTAACTAAAACTTTTCCCCATAACCAACGCACCGGCGTTGTTCGATAAATACCGAGGCATGTGGGCAAATTCCAAGTGTGGGCGCCGAGCTACCTAATCTGGGCACTGGTAGTTAAGTTATTGAACACTTACCTTTGACCCCAGACAGGTCCGTCATGTCTTCGAACGGAGCCACTGAAGGTATTACCGGTTAGGACATCCAGCCACCATAAGCAAAGATCACGAGCAAAAAACTCTTAAAATATACCAAGAGCACTCGCATCACCTAACATTCACTAGCTTGATTTCTAGACTTGTATTTATTTCTTTGGCGCAATTCAGCTTCATTGACTCCATAAGGCATTGGTCCTTTTTAATTTGCATAATCATATTATTTGATCAATGGTCTATGGTTTATCATAATTTCTTTCTCTGAATGCACTATTAAAGTCTAGAATTTTTGCTTATCTTTGTAATCTCTTGTTAGCAACGTGGATTGCTTTTGATTTAGTTTCATATTCATAATAAGCAAACACTTCAAATCATAATAACTCCTAAACAACACCCATCCGCATCCGCAACTAATCACAACACTTTAACAACTTAAGAGCCATAGAAACTCTTTTGTAGGGACTACCCCCCTTGGCTTCGTTAGGAGTTAGCCTAAACGGAGGAGCTAGGAGTAGGTGACAGTACCTAGCTCTGTGCTTGCCCCCAAGGTCACACCTCTCCCACTTTCTCAAGTGAGGAGACAGCTTTCGGAAGATTTCTGCTGCTGGTGTGCAATCGGCGGACAACACACTTACAGGTGATTCAAAGGCTATAAAAGAAGATCAATCCATTTCATTTGAACACACACACTTGCTCATCATCCAACACTGCTCAAAGGAAGATTTTCGCTAGTCTTGAGGAGAAGTACATTTCTTGTGGTTATGCCCTAGCATGGAGGTTTCTAGCTAGAGCACCCACTCTTATTATAGTCAAACCCTAAACTAGGGTTTCACCCACAATGATTAGCAGCAACAACATTTTCTTCTTCTTCACGAGTTAGGGCATCCCCAAACCCTCACAGCACCTGCAGCACCTATTCACAGGAAACATCATTCTACTTCGAGCAGGCTCGAATCCTTCATGGGAAGCCTTATCAGACTACTCGAACATCTTCACAGGCTACCCTCTCCTCTCCGCGAAACCCTCCTCTTCTCTGGACATCTCTCTCAGCCCTCGGTCACCTACAACAAGCCCTACGCAAAGCTTGGGCAGCCTGCTAGCACCCTCGGGCAGCTACAGTCTACCTTCTACAAACTACGGGTAGGCAACAGAGGGGTTTGGGCTACGTTCGGGCAGGAAGAAATAGTTTGAGCAACAGCGCCAGGCTTCTGGGCAACAGCAGCAGCGACAGGGTCATCCAAGCAAACCGTACAACTCGGGCAGACAAGTACAGGCCTGGGAAGCAGTCCGGGTAGGAAGGTACAGATCTGGGTAGTCCAGGCAACAGGAAAGACATTTGAGATTTTTTTGGGCAACTAAGAGAAATTAGGGAAGAAAGCCCTAATTTGGATTTCTATGTAAAATAATTCATCATTTGTAGTTTTTTTTTATCTATGGTTCAAACCTACTAGGGTTTGAGAATTATTGAAGAACATTCATCTCAGAATTCTGAGAAACTCAAGTCATCTCATTTAAGAGACGAATTACTAATGCTTTTGGGTTTTTTGTCCTTTAAAGGTTTCCCCATGAAAAAAAAACTCTTTTGTTCAGTGTGAGTGATGTTGTTGATGTTTCTACTGCACTTGTCTTTTGTTATCTTACAGTCTGAAAAATTATAAAAGAATCCATGCTAATACTAAAATTCAACATGGTATTAGCATGTGAAGACCCAGTAAGAGGCAGATTAGTATTGTCTTCCTAGACCTTGGGATATTTTGTAGACTTGGACAACTGACTAGTAGCAGAAATGGCTACCAACATCTTCAAACCAGAACAAAAGCTTGAAGGTTCAGCAAACTACAATTCTTGGAAAGTTAGGCTTACAACCATACTGGAGAAAAATGACCTTGATGATATGGTGTTCAACACCATAGAAGAGCCAACATCTAATGCAGACAGAATTGCTTACAAAAAGCAGGCTAAAGCTAGAAGGATCATCTATGATTCTGTCAAAGAAGCTTTGATGCCCAACATCAGATCATTGAAGACTGCCAAAGAATGCTTTGACACCTTGACAAACCTATATGGGAAGAAGGCTCCCAGTAGAAGAGAGTTTTGAAGAAAAGGCTTCGGACATTGAAGATGAACAAGGATGAAGGAGTTGGACCCTTCTTCATGAAGATTGCACCGGTAAGAGATCAACTTACTACTATTGGTATTGTTGTAGATGATGATGATCTAGTACAAACTGTAATCGAAGGTCTCCCAAACTCTTAGGAAACATTCTTGGCATCTATAAGTGGACGTGAAAATCAACGAAACTTTGATAGACTTTGGCATGATTGCTTGGAAGAAGAAGAAAGGGTTTTATGAAAGGAGACTGGCACTAAGAAAGGAAATCTTGCCCTTACAGCTAAGACAAAGAAGTTCAAGTAGTCTTCCCCTCAGCAAAAGAAGGGAAAGAAACCACAAGGTAAGCACATTGATGTTTCAAAAGTGGAATGCTATAATTGTCACAAGTTTGGGCACTTTGATAAGGATTGCAGGTAGCCCAAGAGAAAGTTCAAAAGAATCTTCCAAGTCTCTACTGTAGAAGAAGAAGAACCCAGGAAGAAGAAGAACACCAAGACTACTAAAGAAGAGGAACCTAGAAGAGAATACTACCTAATCTCTGTCCTTTATGGATCCATCACTGACAGTGCTAACTCTTGGTTAGTAGATAGTGGTGCCTCTAGACATATGACAGGAAATCGTGGAGCACTCCCAAATTATAGAAAGAAGAAGTTAACTACTCAAGTGGAACTTGGAGATGACTCCACGTACAAAATTGAAGAAGTTGCCTCAACCACACTTCAACTAAATTCAGGTACGGTCTTGCATATTGATGATGTCTTATATGTTTCTGGTTTAAAGAAGAGCCTCCTCTCTATTGTTGGTTTAGAGGACAAGGGCTACAGAGTCCTCTTCATGGACAAGAAAGTCCTACTATGGGCTAAGGATGAGAAACTAAGCTCAGTTGTACAAATCGGGGTTCTAGAGGGAGGTCTTTATAAGGCTTCCAGAAATTCCACTCATGCTTTGGTTCACCACACAGTTGATCCATGTGAGTTGTGGCATCCGAGGTTTGGACACCTTCACTATATAGCTCTTCCAGGCCTACAAAAGATGGTTACAGGTATGCCAAAGGTCTCTCCCAAACATGATGGAATTTGCAAAGGTTGTGCTCTAGGTAAGAACAGTCAGAAATCCTTCTCAAGAAGCAAGAACAAATCTAAAGGTATATTGGATTTGATTCACTCTACCATTTGTGGGCCCATGTCTTCACCCTCCTTGAGTGGGTACTTGCATTATGTCTTGTTCATAGATGATCATTCTCGGAAGTCATGGATTAAGTTCCTCAAGGCCAAAAGTGAGACTTATGATAGGTTCAAAGAGTTCAAGGCTCTGATTGAAAATCAGAGAGGCAGACACATCTGTATCTTAAGGTCAGATAACGGAGGTGAGTATGAGTCTAATGAGTTTGATAATATTTGCCGAAAAGCAGGAAATAAGAAAGAGTTGACGGTACCAGACAACCCTCAACAGAATGGGGATGCAAAAAGGAAGAATAGAACAATCTGTGAAGTTGCTAAAGCCATGCTAACTAATCTAGATCTTCCTTTATCTTTGTGGGTTGAAGCTACATGTACCGCTGTGTACATCCAAAACAGAAGCCGTCATGCTATCTTGGGGGAAAAGACTCTAGAAGAAGTCTTCACCAACAAGAAACCTGTAGTTGACCACATGATCATTTTTGGCACTCCAGTATACATTCATGTGCCAAAAGAAAAGAGGGCCAAGCTAGAGCGTTCTGGAAAGAAAGGCATATTTGTCGGTTACAGTGACAGCTCGAAGGCTTACTGCATCTATGTCCCTAGACAGAGGTACATTGAAGTCAGTAGAGACGTGATTTTCCATGAGGAAGTTGTGTTTTGTCAAACACAAGAGCTTTCAAAAGAAGATGAAGGACCTGCTTCTGAGATCCCAGATTCAGAAGTTCAGAGGGAGGAAGAAGAATTTGAGGATCAAATTCTGAATGTACCTAAGGAAACTGAAAGTCCACCAGAAGAACCGCTTGAAGTTCCTCCTTCCAAAAGGAGACCTGCCTGGTACCGAGAAACGGTACAAGAAGATGAGAAGCATAAAGCTCCTCCCGAAACTTTCAGAGAAAAGCATAAGGCCACATAAGTACTCAAGTCGTATGAGCTAGCTCATCGGTGATGAACCTTCCACATACAAAGAAGTAGCAAGTCAACAGGTATGTCTTGATGCCATGATTGAAGACTATAGCTCAATCATGAAGAATGATGTGTGGGAAGTTGTTCCCAGGCTGACAGGAAAGTCAGTGGTAACATCCAGATGACTTTACAAAATCAAGCATGCTGCTGATAAGTGAAAAGCCAAATTTGTAGCTCGTGGCTTTACTCAAAAAGAAGGCATAGAGTCTGATGAGACTTTTGCTCCTGTCACCAGGTATACTGCTATCAGAACCATCATTTCTCTTGCTGCAGTATTCAGATGGATGTAAAGGCAACCTTCCTCAATGGCAAGATTGATGAGGAAGTCTACATTAAACAACCTGAAGGCTTTGTGTCTCATGGGAATAAGACCCATGTGTGTAAACTGAAGAAAGCCTTGTATGGACTCAAACAAGCTCCAAGAGTCTGGGATGCGAGGATGGATGGATTCCTCCACAGCTTGGGATTTTCCAAAAGTAGTGTTGACTCCAATCTGTATTTTAAGGCTGTTCATAATCATATCTTGAACCTTGTCCTATATGTGGATGACTTGTTCCTTACAAGTGAGGAACAACTTATAGCACAGTGTAAGAGGGAGCTCACCTCTGGATTTGAAATGACGGATCTTGGTCTGATGCATTATTTTCTTGGCTCAGAGGTCTGGCAAAATCCAGGCGAGATCTTCCTGACACAAGAGAAGTATGCAGTGGACATCTTACAGAGATTTGGGATGCAAGACCACAAGTCCATGAGCATGCCCATGACTACCAACTTGACAAAGTTGCGAGACTCAACCACCAATTCACAAGATGTGGACTCTACTCTGTATCGATACCTCATTGGGGCCTTGATGTATCTCGTACACACAAGACCAGATATTTGTTACACAGTGAATGCTCTAAGTTAGTTTATGTTCGATCCAAAGCACATACATTGGGTGGCTACAAAACATGTACTCAAATATCTGCGAGGTACTATCAGTTATGGGCTCAAGTATACTTCCAATAGTGGAGTATTGTTAGCAGGTTAAAATGACTCAGATCGGGTTGGTAGTGCAGTAGACAGAAAAAGTACCTCAAGTTACTGCTTCACTACTAGGTCTGCAATGATCTCTTGGTCTAGCAAGAAACAGGGTTCCATAGCACAAATTACAGCTGCGGTTGGGTATATTGTTGCAAGTGATGCCTGCAAGAAGGCAGTTTGGCTCAGGAAACTACTATCTGATCTGTTCGATGGAAAGCTTGACTCAACGATCATCCATTGCGAAAATCAAAGTTGCAATAAGCTTTCAGAGAATCTGGTGTTTCATGATAGATCGAAACACATTGAAATGGAGTATCATTTCATGAAATACCTAGTTATGAGAGGCACTCTGAAGTTGCAGTACATTCGTACAGATGAACAAATCGCAGGATATCTTGACCAAGCCTCTGACAACAACAAAGTTCGTGCACTTTCATGACAAGCTTGGCATGGCAGAGAATACCTCTCTCGTTGAGAGGGAGTGTTGATTTTTCCTAAGGAGCATCGAGAGCCATTCTCTTAGGAGAATGGGGGCATCTAGTGGAGGACCAGGATGTGGAACCAGTCCAGCATGGGGGAACTCAGCCTTTAGCTGAGTATCCACTCTGTTGAATGGGGGCATCTGGTCGAGGACCAGGATGTGGAACCAGTCCAACACTGGGGGAACTCAACCTTGAGTTGAGTAGCCATTCTGTTGAATGGGGATATTGTAAATTTTCCTTTAATATTCAAACTAGAGCTAAACAGTGCATGCAAATCTCTACTAATAACCACACATGAATATCTTTTACAGTATGCAACGGAATATAAAACTGAGAAATAAATCACATCACATCTCAATATTGACACTATTATTTTGGGTATGGAAACCCCCGAAAAAACCCAAGTTGGGAAAACTAATGCAGCAGTTAGATATAGATTTTATTATGAGAAAATATGGAGCGTTTACAATACTGCAAATTCACCCAAACCTGACGAATGCAGTTTACACGGCAGAATCGCTGGGAAAAACCCCAGCTAAACCTCAGCACCCTCCTACGTGAGTGTACGACCTAGCTGTACGAAACTTGGTGATCCTGCTGCTCACTCCTTCGTCTTCCCAGCTAAATTCTCTATTTGACTTTCTCTGCCTGTCTGTAACTAGTGTCTGTCGAAATACAAGTGTGTGTGTGCTCTCCACCAATTGATCTCTCTTTTATACCTTTAGGTAAAGCGAAAACACTAATTTCACTTTCACTTTAACTAGTGTTTCACTCAAGTTAATTTAGATCACTTTAATTTTTTTCCAAAGTAAACTTAGGAAAAGTAAATTAAATACAATTGGTTTCCTAATTTAAGTCTCCTGCATGCATGCAGGAAGACCTTCCTTGTTGCTGCTAGCATAACACTCCCTCTCAACGAGGAAGGGATTCGGTAGCAACCCCAACTTATCCCTAAACTTCAAAAAACTTTGTTTGCAAAGTGCCTCAGTGAAGATGTTCGCCACCTGCTCATTTGTCTGTATGTACTCCAACCGAATGGTTCCCCTTTGAACACAATCTCTCGGGAAGTAGTACCTGATTTCTATGTGTTTGCTTCGGTCATGGAACACTGGATTCTCAAATAGACTGATGCCACTTTGATTATCACAGTGAACTACTGTAGCCTCTAGCTCATACTCAAACAACCCTGCAAGTAACTTCCTCGGCCACATACCCTCACAAGCAGCCATGATGGCTGCCATGTACTCAGCCTCTGTCAAGCTCAATGCAACTGACTTCTACGTCCTGCTGAACCAAGAGACAACCCCTAATCCAATCCTAAAACAACCTAATGTACTCTTCCGGTCCTCTACACATCCTGCCCAGTCAGCATCTGTGAAACCTGCTAACTATACACTCCCCCTACACTCATAAACCAATCCATACTCCATTGTACCTCTGATGTAGCGAAGTATGTGCTTCGCAGTCGTCTAATGCAATCTTTAAGGGTCCACCATGAACTAACTCAAAGAGCTGACTGCAAAGTTGATGTCTAGTCGAGCGTTGACCAGATACATAAGCGATCTGATAACTTGACGATATAAAATAAGATCAAATCCGTCTGATCTAGATGCATCAATCTTCCTCAAGTTTCAAACTAGAGGTGTGGCCATAGGCTTGCAGTCCTCCATCCTAAATCTTTTCAGGATCTCTACTACATACTTCCCCTGTCTGATGAAGAAGCATCCATTTCTCTGCCAAACTTCCAAGCCCAAAAAGCAATGAATCAGCCCAAGGTCTTTCATCTCAAACTCCACTGCAAGGTTGAACTTGCAGTCTCCAATCAGCCTCTCATCTCATGTCAAAAAGAGATCATCCACATACAGGACCAGTATGAGAGGCACCTCACCTGTCAAGAAGTACAGGGTGTGGTCAGTCTCACTCCGCTGAAATCCCATCTCTCATAGATAGCTGTCAATCCTCGAGTACCATGCTCGAGGTGCCTACTTGAGCCTGTAGAGAGCTCGATGCAGTCTACAAACATGTGCTCCCTGTTCTCCACATCAAACTCCTCTGGCTACTCAATATACACCTCCTCCTCTATCACTCCGTTGAGGAAGGCAATCTTGACGTCCATCTAATGGACTTGCCAACCCATCTCAGTTGCTAGTGAGATAATGGTCCGAATGGAAGAATACTTGGCAAAGGTCTCCTCATAGTCAATACCCTCCTTCTGTGAAAACCCCTTTGCCACAGAGCGCGCCTTGTACTTCTCCACACTTCTACCTGCTGCATGCTTCACTTTGTAGATCCATCTAAATCCCACCACCTTTTTCCAATGTTCCACCAAGTTTCCGGGACGTGGGGGCATGGGAGCGGGGAAACGCACATTGGGGACGTGTAGAGACACCCAAAATTTTGGGGTATTTTGGGGGACAAGGGTGCAGGGAGGCGTCGGGGTCCCTAACATAGGGGGGTCGGTCTCTAAAATTATAAAAAAAAATAATAATAATAATAATAAAAATATGAACCCCAACATATAAACATATCAATTCTTCATCCCATCACCATTTGCATACTAGCATGCTTATGCTCCCGAAGAGTTTAGTGTAATTTAATGTAATCGTTATAGCCAAGCATATCATATCGATGTTTGTTTCTTTTTATTTGTTTCTATTTCGTTTTAAAATAACCATTTAGTGTAAAAGCCTAAAATTTAAGATGAACCATTTCTTTTTTAAGTAAAAAAATTTAAAAAATCGAGGGCAGTCGGGGTATGTCGAAGCCCCCCATTTTCAGGAGGGGGCGTGTGGGAGCCCCCCAATCCGGGAAACTTCTAGACCTGCGTTTCCTCAAGTTTCGCAGAAAGAGGGGCGCTGGGAAACGTTTCCCATGGAGCCCTCGAGCCCCCAGGGCATGGAAAGCGTAGGGGGTGAGCCCCCGACCCTAGGAGGCGCGTCCCCGTGGAACACTACCTTTTTCCCTTGTGGCCTCAGCACAACCTCCCATACCTGGTTTTTCATAATGGAGTCATACTCCTCGACCATGGCCTCCTGCGACACATCATATTGTGCAGCCTCCCCGAAGCTGGAAGGTTCAGAGTTAATCAACTCTATCATCAGTGCCATATAACTAAGCCTCTCTAGAGATATACTCCGTCTAAAAGATCTTTGTGGAGGATCAACTTGCCCGGAATCCTGTACTGTGGACCTAAACCACTTAGTCCTTGGCCTAGTGTCAACCTGTTGTGGCTGCTGGATATCCATCTCCTCCTGCAACCCATCCTCCAAGTCAATGACTGTAGGATCCTATCCACCTGACTTCCTCTAACCACTAGAACCTGTGCTTTGTGTCTGTACCTATACCTATACATCTGGCTCCTCTAACTTGGCCCTCGACGCCTGTGTTGGTTGTTTCTCTGCTGGTAAGTCCATAGATCTCTGCAAGGCGTTGTCCTCATCGAAACGGACATCCCTACTCACAATGATCCTTCTACGAGCAGGAAAGTAAACTCTATATGCCTTCGAAATCTCGCTGTGACCAACAAGTAACCCCTTCTCTCCAGAAGGGTCCAGCTTCATCTTATTGTCAGCATGAAGATGACAATAGCAAACACTGTCGAATATGCGAATGTGACTAACATTTGGCCTGGCGCCTGTGAAGACCTCCTCAGGTGTCTTCCTCCCCAAAGTTGTACGGGGACACCTGTTCTAAATGTATACTGCACTCCTGTATACCTCAGCCCAGAGGAATAGTGGTAATCCCTGATCAAATAGCATGGCCTTGGCTGCTCCAACCATAGTCTTGTTCTTCCATTCTGCAACTCCATTCAACTGTGGGGTATGGGGCACAGTGTGCTCCTTCTTGATCCCCTTAGCCGAACAATACTCCATAAACTCATTGGAAGTGTACTCACCCCCGTTGTCTGTCCTCAACACCTGAATCTTCTTTCTTGTTTGGTTATCCACGAAAGTCTTGAACTCTCGGAACCTCTCAAAGACCTCTGACTTGACCTTCAGGAAATAGATCCAGGTCTTCCTGGAGGCTGGAATAGTCATCAATAAAAGTTACGCAGTAACTGTAACCACTGAACGAATGGACACTCATAGGTATGCATACATCAAAATGCACCAAGTCCAAGGGCTCCTTAGACTTGTGCTCACTCTATGGGAAAGGCTTCCTGATGTTCTTCCCCAAAGCACAACCCTTGCAGTGGTTATGCTTTTCCTCCTGTACCTAAGGAACTCCAATGACTGCCTGTCTCAAATGCTTCAGTCGTCCATGGTGTAAGTGTGCCATCCTCCTATGCCACAACTCACCCTGACTATTGTTGCTGCTGCTGACTAGAGCCTTTGCTGGCTCAAAGTGTAGTCTGTACACTTTCTCGCTCCTCCTGCCAATCACCCAATCCAAGCTCCTATCTGACCCCTTGGGCCTAATATATACTCTATGGTCACGAAACTTCACTTGATATCTCTTGTCCTCCAAAGTGGAGATTGATATAAGGTTCTTGGTCAGTCCTGGAACATACAACACATCAAAAAAACTGAGGGGTTTGCTAGACTCCCTCTGAAATGAAACAGTGTCAACTCCCTGCACCTGATCCCACGCATCATCACCCAGCTCAACGTGGATCCCTATTCCACCCTCCCGAAAGTCTGAAGAATCTCTTATGTCCAGTCATGTGACTAGATGCTCCACTGTCGATGTACCATATGTTGCTCCCTATGGTGCCTGCCATGCAAGCTATCAAGCAAAACTCCTCATCGAAGTTCCTGCTGAACTCATCCACCTCTACAGATCCAGCCATCTGAGTGTTACTCTTCTTCTTCCTGTCTGGGCACTGGGAGGCAAAGTGTCCCTGCTTGTGGCAGATAAAACACTTGACCTTTGACACGTCAAGGTTCTTCTTACCATCCTTCTTCCTCTTTGCCTTCCCCTTACTCTTCCTTGTAAGCTCTAGAGCCTCCTCATCCACAATCTGTGGGGCGCTGCTGGATGATCCTGATCCTTGACCCATGCGGGTCTCCTCCTGCACAAAGTCATCCCAAAGTCTCTACCAGTCAAGGAGATTATCCCTAGCCACGACACACTTGACAAAGGTGTCCCATGGCTTAGAGAATCCATTAAGGGCTATCCGAACTAGCTCCTCATCATCAATCTTAGAGCCAACAGCTCCAAGCTCATCCCTAATCTGTGTGAGCCTCGTGAGATAAGGCACCACTCCTCCCTTGGCCATCTTGGTGATGCGCATCCTCTCTTACAACACCATCTTCAGGTTCTTGTTTGTGATTTCGTACAGACTCTCCAAAGCCTTTCACATCTCTAATGCAGTCTTCTTACCAGAAAGGTGAGGGACTACATGGTCATTCACTCCATCCATGATAATCAACATGACTTGGAATCAATCTTCTTCCAAGCTACTAGATCTGCAGGATCATTGGGTGCAATCTTCATGGAGTCAATGTGCTCCTCTACATCACTGACATCCAAGATCCTTGTGATCCTTTCTTACCATGTAGGAAAGTTCTAAGCACCCTGGAGTCTATCCTCAACTCTCAATTGCATGGCCATTGTGAACTGTTACCTGTCAAACACTAGATCTCCAATCTAAGTTTGTATCTTCAATAGATCTGCCCCTGATCTACCACTACTGCTGCAAATCTCTCATCTTTAGCTCACCAGAGCTCTGATACCATGTAAATTTTCCTTTAATATTCAAACTAGGGCTAAACAATGCATGCAAATCTCTACTAATAACCACACATGAATATCTTTCACAGTATGCAGCAGAATATAAAACCGAGAAATAAATCACAACATCACATCACAATATTGACACTATTATTTTGGGTATGGAAACCCCCAGAAAAACCCAAGATGGGAAAACCGGTGCAGCAGTCAGATATAGATTTTATTATGAGAAAATATGGAGCGTTTACAATACTGCAAATTCACCCAAACCTGGCTAATGCAATTACACGGCAGAATCACTAGGCAAAACCCTAGCTAAACCTTAGCACCCTCCTGCGTGAGTGTACGGCCCAGTTGTACGAAGCTCAGTGATCCTGCTGCTCGCTCCTCTGTCTTCCCAGCTAAATCCTCTATCTGACTTTCTCTCCCTGTTTGTATCCTGTCTCTGTCGAAATACAAGTGTGTGTGTCCTCTCCACCAATTGATCTCTCTTTTATAACTTTAGGTAAAGCAAAAACCCTAATTTCACTTTCACTTTAACTAGTGTTTCACTAAAGTTAATTTAGATCATTTTAATTTATTTTCCAAAATAAACTTAGTAAAAGTAAATGAAATACAACCGGTTTCCTAATTTAAGTCTTCTGCATGCAAGAACACATGCATGCAAGAAGACCTTCCTTGTTGCTGCTAGTTTAACAGATATCTGGTCGAGGACCACGATGTGGAACTAGTCCAGCACTCGGGGACTCATCCTAGAGTTGGGTGGCCATTCTTTGAATGGAGGCACCTGATCGGTTACCAGGAAAATGAACCAGTCTAGTACTGGGGGACTCAACCTAGGGCTGAGGGCCATTCTCAAGGAGAATGGAGGCGCTTGGTCTGTTACCAAGTATTTGACCTTAGGCCAAATTATGCAGCCTATGACTGAGGCACCTGGTCTGTTACTAGGATATCACTATAAGCCCTAGACTAGGTATGGGCATGTGATGCACTCCTACCCTCGATCTATAGGCTTTGCGATCTTCTCCAAGGCTTAGCTACCCTTGGTTAAAATACCTAGTACCCGATCTTAGTAGCACATGGAGTGTGGGATAAAAGCATTAGTAATTATCTCTATTTATGATGATGTACTATGAGTGGGGATAAAGGACCCCTATGACCACTTGTTTTGACCACAATGGCACTTAAAGAAGGCTAAAAGTAAAAGTCAAAATACATAAGGACCCTTAGACCACTAAGGAGTCAAAGTGAAAATGCAAAAAGACCTTTAATACCACTAAAGGTAAAAGTCAAAGAAATTAAAGAATAAAATATTATTATTTTGTTCTTTTAAGTTTTGGTCCACTTACAGGTGATTCAAAGGTTATAAAACAAGATCAATCCATTTCATTTGAACACACACACTCGCTCATCATCCAACACTGCTCAAAGGAAGATTTTCGTTGGTCTCAAGGAGAAGAACATTTCTTGTGGTTAGGGCACCCACTCTTATTGCAGTCATAGCAGCAACATTTTCTTCCTCTTCACAAGTTAGGGCATCTCCAAACCCTCACGACACGTGCAACATTTATTCACGGGAAGCATCATTCTACCTCAGGCAGGCTCGAATCCTTCACGATAAGCCTTATCAAACTACTCGAACATCTTCACAAGATACCCTCTCCTCTTCGAGCATCCCTCCTCTTCTCCGGACGGCTCCCTTAGCCCTTGGTCACCTACAACAAGCCCTAAGCAAGGCTTGGGCAACCTGCTAGCACCCTCGGGCAGTTGCCACCAGTCCCGGGAAGCTACAGTCTTCCTTCTATAGATTGCGGGCAAGCAGCAGAACAGTTTGGGCTAGGTTCAGGCAGGAAGAAACAGTCTGGGCAACAGCACCAAGCTTCCGGGCAGTAGCAGCAGCAACTGGGTCATCCGGGCAGAACCATATAGCTCGAGCAAACAAGTATAGGCTTGGGAAGCAATCCTAATAGGCATGTACAGATTTGGGTAGTCTGGGCAACAGGAAAGACATCTAAGATTTTTTGGGCAGTTGAGAGAAATTAGGGTAGGATGCCCTAATTTGGATTTCTATGTAAAATTCATCATTTGTGGATTTTTTTATCTATGGTTCAAACCTACTAGGGTTTGAGAATTATTGAAGAACATTCATCTCAGAATTCTGAGAAACTCAAGTCATCTCATTTAAGAGATGAATTACTAATGCTTTTGGGGTTTTTGTCCTTTAAAGGTTTCCCCATGAAAAAAATAAAACTCTTGTGTTCAGTATGTGTGATGTCTTTGATGTTTGTACTGCCTTGTCTTTTGTTACCATACAGTTTGCAAAATTATAAAAGAATTCATGCTAATGCTAAAATTCAACATGTTCAAGATGTGTATTGTTGTATGAACTGCGTGTCCCCAAAATTTGTCATTCAACTTGGATTCATTTAACATGGTTATAGCCATCTCCATTACTAATCCATTCTTTCTTTCAGCAACTCCATTTTGTTGAGGTGTTTTGGCTACTGAAAACTGTCTCTTTATTCCATGCTCTTCACAGTAATTGTTGAATTCATCTAATGTGAATTCTCCAGTGTTGTCGGATCTAAGGCACTTGATTCGTGATCATGCTTCATTCTCAACCAGTTCCTTGAACGTTTTGAAACATCCAAAAGCTTCTGACTTTCTTTTGAGAAGACATACCCATGTCATCCTGGTATAGTCATCAGTAAGTAGCATAAAGTATTTTTCACCATTCAGTCCTTTGTTCTTGGTTGGTCCACATAGGTCAATGTGAACGAGCTCCAAAGGTTTTGTAGAAGAATGCTCCTGTTAAAATGTACTCTTTATAGTTTTCCATGTTGGCATTGTTCACATACAGAGTTAGCAGGCTTTGTAACTTCTAGCATATTTCGAACTGTTCCGAACGGTTTGGTTTTTGTAGATTTTGACCAAATTGTCAAAATGTATATGCCCCATTCTTCTATGCCAGAGCAACTTTCATCTTCTTTTCCCAAGTGACATTTCTCAAACTCAATCTTATCCAACACGTATATGTTGTTGGGAGTCCTAGTGGTTGTGGCTACTAGCTTCCCTGATCCTTGCTTCCTTATTCTGCATCCTTTTGAGTTGAAGATGAGTTCATGTACTTGATCACACATCTGACTGACGCTTAGCAGATTATGCTTCATGTTGTCTACAAGCAAGACATTTTCAACCAGGGAGTTTTTATTTCCAAGCTTTATTGTGCCCTTCCCCAATACTTTTGTTGAATTGTTATTTTGGAAAGATATAAATCCTTTATCTATTCCATATTGAAAGCACTTTTGTTACCTGTCATATGCTTGGAGCAACCGCTATCAACATACCATTCACCAGAGTTGTTATTTTGAGCTTGAAGAGAATTTCCACATTCATAGTTGTTCTTGCATTTGATCCATACCTTGTTGGATGTTTCCTCATTTATTACTGTTGGTATCTTCATTCTGCAATCTCTGTCTATATGCCCAAAGTTGTTACACTTGTAACATTCTATTTCTAATCTCAAGGGACCAAATCCATTACTGAACCGTGGTCATCTGAGGCTTGCATGGTTATTCCTTGTTTCAAAATTTCTTCTTTGAAAACAGTTTACAGCTTTGTGTCCAAATCTTCCACATATAAAGCAATGCCCATAAAAGAAGTGTCCATACCTGGAAACATATGAAGGAGGTGCTCTTCTGAGATCTAGTCTTTTTGTTGGCCCTCCTTTTGATAAGGGTTGTTCTGGTTGACATTTTATCTCTTCTTCATTTGTGGAGTCCTTGACAACTTCTGCATAACTTCTTGGTTTCTCTTCATTACCTGTCATCATTGAGCTTGAGGCCTCATCAGTATTCTGCTTGTATCCTATACCAGTCTTGTCGAAGAATGGCTTTTGATTGATGATGATTTGTTCTAGAATCTTGGAGTTGTTTTCATAACTCTTCCCGATATCTTCCCTCTGTAGTTTGTTCTTCAGAGATACTATCTCAGCTTCATGATTTTCCTTTTCTTTCATGTTTTCCATTAGTTATTCAGTAAGAGAGTCTTCGATTCTTTTGGCTTCTTCCAGTTTGGTCTTTAGGTCAACAATAATTTGCTCAAACCCTTGTGCCTCTTCCTTAAGCACCATGTTCTCCTTCCCGACTTTCTTCAGATCTTTAAAGGCGCTTATAAGTTCTGCTTCAAGATCTACTTCAAATTTAGCTTCAGAAACTTCATCACCATTAAGATCCTCATTTGAGTTTATTTCCATAAAGAGTACCTTATCTGGTTCACCATCGTCATCAGAGTCACTGCCACTATCGTTGTCGGAGTCACCACTGTACGAGTTTTTGTCCTTTTTTGTATAGAGACTTTTCTTCTTTGCAAACTTCCCTATGTTCTTATTCTTGTAATTATTGTACTTCTTATAGGGTTTGAAGCTGTCATCTTCATCACTATCTGAGTTCTTCGCATACGAACATTTAGAAGCAAAATGACCTATCTTTCCACATGAAAAACATTTAAGAGGTAACTTACCTTAGTATTTCCCAGTGCCTCTCTTCAACTTCCAAACGAAGTTAGCTATTTCCTCATCATCAAAATCATCACATGTTGGCTTGTCTTTTGTTGATTTGTTCTTCCCAACTTGTTTGAAGGAGACCTTGAATGCTGCTTCCTTTCTTGACGTCTCTTCGTCTTCAATTCTCATTTCGTAAGCCACAAGAATCCCATGTAGTTGATCTACTATCATAGTCTTTAGATATGTTCTTTCTTCTAAGGCAGAGATCTTAGGGTTGAACCTTTTGAGAAGACTCTTTAGAATTTTTCGAACAACTATGGCCTCATCAACTTCTTCACCCAAACCTCTGATGGTATTCACAAGTTGATCCACTAGAAGAATGTAGAATGTGATATCTCCGCCCTCATTCATCCTGAGATGTTCAAATTGTCCTTTGTACCTTAGAATTTTGGCTTCCTTGACTTTACTATCTCCTTCATATGTGGTTTGGAGTTTGTCCCACATTTCCTTTGCAGAGAGGCAACTCATCACTTTGTTTAAGACGAATTCATCTATAGCACCCAGAAGATGATTCTTGGCTTTTGCGTTGTTGTTGTATTGAGCCAACTCATTTGCATATATTGGTACTGTCGTTGGTACCTTGTACCCATTTTCGATACTTTGCCATATTTCTATTCCTTGAGCTTCTATGTATGCTCTCATCCTGATGCTCCAGAAAGCATAGTTGGACCCATCAAACAAGGGTGATCCATTTTTGCTTTGTTTAGCAAACTTGCCCATGACTGCCTTCCAGAAGGTTAGATTGTTCTTGAAGGAAGTCGCTCTGATACCAATTGTTGAAAAACTGAGAGGGGGGTAAATCAGTATTTGCACAAAAAAAAATTTAATCAAAAGCAAGTTGTTGATCACCAATCACAGCATATCATCAATGCACATGAAAATAACAAGTTGAACAGTACAAAATGTTTTTCACATGGAAACCCAAGTCCTGGGGGTAAAACCACAAAAGCCTTTTTAAAATAAATTTGACCCAACAGCAACTGGGGTGAACAAACTTCATACAAGTTTACCAGCTACAACTGGAAGGGGCTACAACCCCTTAGGCTTCATCAACTACAATTGACAAACTGCTACAACAGCTTAACTCACAAGATTGTGAACCCTAGCACCACCCTACCACCCTTGAGAAAAGGACTATTGAACCTGTGGACCTGTCAAATACTAATCTCTGAACTTCTTGCTTCTGAAAACCTCTGCCCTCTGATCATCACTGTATATATCACTGCCACACACTGCTCAAGTGCATCCCAGTACACCACACTCACTGAACAAGCAATTCTTTTCTGAACATATGCATCATCATAGTATATCTTCAAGTAGCATCATCATCGTCGTCGGCAAGTATATATATCATAGATCATAGGAGAGCATCATCCACCATCATATCATTGCATGTGTAGTGTAGAGAGCATAGGAGTGCATCACATCAATATACTACTGTTGTACATACTGCATCACTACTCATTCATCACAATTGCATACTTCTATACCACGTGTATACTTGAACACTTGTGCACTTGTACACTGTACATGCCACTTTAACACAACACTCTTACACTTGTCTGTACATATGCTTGTACATACTACAATATACACTTACATTCACTATATATATACTTACATTCTATTGTACACATATCACATTTGTCTACATATCACTTGTATATTCAGATACTTGTTCACAAATACCACTGTACATACATACCCATACTTTATTATGCATACCTTGTCACAGACTGTGCATAGATGACCCCAAAGAAGTTGGTGTAAGAGGCTCATTGTTTGAGTGTTGGGAATGAATAAGGGATGCAACGAGACTAAACCTTAAACTCGGGTCTGTAAGAAGGCAACAGTAAAAAAACTTCACCTCAACTCTCCAAGAACAGTCATCAAATTCGGGTTTGTGGTTGGACTAGGACTGAACTGTAAACAATTTCAAACTGTCACCCCTGTAAAAGAGAGGTCTGTAAAAGGGCAACTGAGATCACCAATCAGACGAGGAAATTCAGAATCTTTAATCCAGATCTATTAGCTTAACCCAGAAAAGATGTGTCTTTGTAAAACTTGGTTCTGCTGCTACCTCAGTCAAACTATCCTCAGTCAGTGAGTTGTAAACCTCAGTCCATGTAAGATGTTGTTATAACCACCTCACTCAAACCAACAAAGGTAAATCTCAGTCCACTTCACTATTCGTTGATGGTTAGAAAAGGACAAGTGTTTGTTTATTAATAATCCTTGTAAGCGCTGAGGATAAGTACACTAGGGCCGACTTCAGTCCACTTCTAGTGTGGTCAAAGGTAAGTCATTAATTAGGTTTTAAATTTTAATTCCTTTTTAATCCTTTTTAATCCTTTTTAATCACACACATTTACTTAATTAAGGGTTAAACAATTCATTAATTTTAATTATTAAGGAATTGTTTAATGATTAAAAAACTTTAAGATAATCAATTTAATTTAAGTTGAGGGCTAAAAGTTACTTGGTAAGGGTTATAGGTTTAAGGGTCACCATGAGAGCCTCAAGGACTAATGTATAGGTGAAATGGGCATCATTAGGGCATCATTAGTGTTTCTAAGGGCAAGGCATATAACATGGGGTAGATGTAGGCTTAGGGACCAAAGGTAAGAGTTTTAGGGCCTTTTGTTAGGTCAACAAAGTTACCACATGCTTCATAACCATTACCATCAAGGTGTGGGTTCAGGGACATCTCCTAGGGTATCATGACCTCAAAACAAACACAAATGACCACAAAATGGGTCATTTGGCCTCTACACTTCTTCAACCCACCAAGGACACTTTTCTAGGGAATTAGGGCATAGGCTGTGGTACTGGGGAACCAAAGAAACAACTGGGAAACCAAAGAGATAGCTCAGGGGTACTTAAACATCTAAATGATGTTAAGGGCTTTTTCCATTGTCCAAAGGGCTCCAAGGGCTTCAAACTTGGGCTTGGACAAGATCAAAAGGTATCATTTGACACTGACAACTACTTAACCCTCAGGGGCTCCTCAACGGGCACCAAGACACCGACACACACATGTTGGCATCAATGACAATTTATTCAACATAATATCTTCCTAAGTTACATTTACAACAACACTGCCTCTTAACTAGGAAGGTATTCTCTCGCCACAGTCATCAACACTTCTAGACACGTCATCATCGTTGGATCATCATCATCACTGTTGTTTTAGTCCTCATGTTGTCGATCATTAATTAGTAACATTAAATTTCCATAGCAATCACCTGCGTCTCCTACTGTCATCTCATCATATCCAAATCATCTCATCATCACACATGAAGGGCAGCCCAGATGCACACCTCATGTCCAATAGACTACCTACGTTTTACAAGCAGGGGAACATAGCCAGAAGCAATCCAAGTGCATTACGTCCCAAGGACCACCTACGTCTTCCACCATGCAAGAACAGCCTAGGAGCACCCAAGGTGCATCACGTCTCTTAACGGTCAACCTGCGTCTACCAGCATGGGAGCACGCCAGGAGCACCCCAGGTGCATTATGTCCCAAGGACCACCTGCGTCTTCAACCATGCGAGAACATCCTAGGCACACACCAAGTGTCTTTGTGACCAGTAGACTTCTCCTCATCTCTAGCATGGGAGCACAGCCAAGAGCACCCTAGGTGCATTACGTCCCAAGGAGCACCTGCGTTTTCCACCATGCGTGAACTCGTTCTAGTGCATCTACGTCTTTTGGTCTTTCATTATGTCCAACATGGGAGCTCAACCAAGAGCACCCTGGGTGCATTACATCTCGAGGACCGCCTGCGTCTTTCAACATGCAGGAACTCATCATTCCCTCTTTCTTGGGACCTCGATCTAGATGACACCAAGCTTATCTTTGAAGTATTCGAACTTCACTTTGGCTAACGGCTTAGTCAACACGTCGGCTATCTGCTCATCTGTCGCTACATACTGGAGCTTCATTGTTCCTCTCGACACCATATCTCGGATATAATGATACTTGATTTCAATATGCTTCGACTTGTCATGGAACATCGGGTTCTCCGACAACTTCATGCAACTCTGGTTGTCATAGAAGATACAAGTCGCCTCTAACTCAAGATCAAACAAATTTGACAGTAGCTTCTGAAGCCATATTGCCTCGCAATTATCCGAGCAGGCTGAAACATACTCTGCTTTTACTGTACTCAATGCCATGCATAACTGCTTTTTTTCTAAACCAAGAGATCATCCCAGATCCCAAACTGAAGCAACAACCTGAAGTGCTCTTCCTATCAATGGCGTTGCCTTCCCAATCTGAATCAACATAACTGTGCAGGTTAATCTTCTGATTCACTTCATACTTGAACCCATAATCAACTGTACCCTTCAGGTACCTCAATATAAGCTTTGTAGCAATCATGTGAACATGTCTCGAATCTGTTAGAACTGGCTCAAAGTGTTCACACCAAAGCATATGTCTGGCCTCATGTTCGTCAGGTACATCAACGAACCAATCATATGTCGATACATTGTAACATCAACTAACTCTAATGAAGCATCACAAAGTAGCTTCAAGTTCGATGCCATTGGTGTGGTCATTGCCTTGCAGTCCAACATTTTGAATCTCTTCAGAATCTCCATGGCATACTTTCCTTGACCAAGGAATATCCCATCTGAACTCTGCCACACCTCCATGCATAAGAAGCAATGCATCATCCCTAGGTCTTTCATCTCGAACTCAATGGCAAGCCTGCTCTTTGCATCTGCAATGAACTCATCCTCACTTGTTATAAACAGATCATCTACATATAGCAGGAGTATCACTAGTCTTCTGCCTTCAACCTTGAAGTAAAGGTTGGAATCTGGTTTACTCTTGATAAATCCTAAGCTCATCACTAAGCTATCCATCCAGTTGTACCATGTCCTGGGTGCCTGCTTCAATCCGTACAAGGCTTTCTTTAACTTGCGCACATGAGTCTATATGTCATGTGTCTCAAATCCCAGTGGCTTCTCCACGTACACTTCCTCTTCAATTACAACATTCAAGAATGTTGTCTTGACGTCCATCTTGTGTACCTTCCATTTCATTACTATACCCAATGCAAGCATAGATTTGATGGAACTGTATCTTGCTACAGGTGCAAATGCCTCCTCGTAGTCTATGCCTTCTTTCTGGGAGAAGACACGCACCACAAATCTTGCCTTATGTTTTGCAATGCTACCATTTGCAGCATGCTTGATCTTGTAGATCCACTTCGAAGCTACAACGAACTTCCCTTCTGGTCTTGGAACTATCTCCCATACATCATTCTTCATAATCTACCGGTATTCCTCGATCATGGCACTCTTCCATTCCTTCTTTTCTACTACTTCTTTGTAGTTGGAAGGTTCCTTATCAATGACATCACATAGCAGGGCCACATAGTTGGGGTATGGTCTAGGCCTCTTGCTCTCTCTATGCATCCCATCTGGGGCGCCATACTTCTCTGCATCTTGCATTACTTCTTGTGCCCATGTTGGTCTTCTTTTGAGGGAGTTTTTCTCACAAAGTGGTTCTACAAGTTCTTGGGGTTCTGCCATGTCGTGGTCTTCATGATCTTCTGAAGTTGCTTCTTCCATTGCAGTGTCTTTAACTCTGGTTGCTTCAGGTTCTTCTTCAATAGGTAGTTTTCTTGATTTGAGGTATGCTGAGTCTTCTTCGAATGCTATGTCTCAGCTGATGGATCTTCTTAAATCCTGGGAAGTATATACGGTAGGCCTTTGAAGTGTCATTGTATCCCACGAATATTCCCTTCCTTCCCGAAGGATCTAACTTGGTTCTCTTTTCCTTTGGAATTTGTATGTACACTAAGCAGCCAAATATCCTGAGATGGCTAACTTCTGGTTTCTCACCTGAGAAAGCCTCTTCGAGTGTCTTCTTGTCCAATACTCGGTGAGGTGTACGGTTATGTATATGCACAACTGTCCTTGTTGCTTCTTCCCATAAGTGCATCGAAAGATCGTGGTCATGTAGCATTGCTTTTGTTGCTTCCATTATCATTATGTTCTTTCCTTCTGCAACGCCATTCTATTGAGGATTGTAGGGAGTGCTCAACTCCCTCTTAATCCCAGATTCTCTGCAAAGATCCCTGAAGTCTTCTGAGGTGAATTCTATGCCATTATCTGACCTTAGGGTCTTGATCTTATTCTCGGTGTGATTTTCAACCAAGGTTTTGAATTTCTTGAACTTGCTAGATACCTAATCTTTACTTTTCAAGAAATAGATCCAAGTCTTGGAGAAGTCATCTATAAAGGAAACATAATATACATACCCGCTTAGTGAGTTGGATGACATGAGCCTGCATACACCTAAGTGGACTATCTCCAATATTCATTTTGCTTTGCTTTCGCTGCTGGGAAATGCCTTCTTTATATTCTTTCCCTGTGCATATCCCTTGCAAATGCCTTCATGTTTTGTCTGGATTTCTGGAAGCCCTAAAACTTCCTTGCTTGCAATAGGTAGTACTCTATAGTGCACATGTGCAATCCTTCTATGCCATAGTTCACTTGGTTCTATGAAGTCATGAACCAATTCTTGTCCAGGTTGTCCCTTCAACTTGTACAAGCCTCCCTCTTGCTCTCCAATTACTATTGCATCATCTATTGTCTTTCCTTTTGGTCACATTAGGAATTGGCCATCAACAAATGCAGCCCTTAGTCCTTTTGCATCTAGTGCAGAGATGGAGAGAAGATTCTTCTTCAATCTCGGAACATATAGAACATCTTTCATCTTCAAGGATTTGTCGGAGTCTAGTTTGTAGGTAGCTTCTCCACTTCCTTTTATGGGGTATTGTTAGTCATCCCTAAGTTTCACCTTACGAGGTGACTCATGCTCAAATACATTGACGAATGGTTCTTTGTATCCCATCATGTGCTTGGATGATCCACTATCTACAAGCCAATCATTGCTTCCATGTGTGATAGTGCCCATGAGTGCTGAGATTAAGACATTCTTCATCACTTGAAGAATCAACTCTTTCTTCTCTGATTCTTTTCTTTGTTGGTTCATCATCTTCAGCGGTGTGAGCATGATGTCTTTTCTTGTTGGACTTCTTGTTGGAGGAGCCTTTGTTTCTGGGACAATCTCTGGAGTAGTGTCCCTTCTCATCACATGTGTAACATATAACACTGGATAGATCTCTTCTGGGTTTCCTTTTCCCTTTGTGATGATGGTCCTCCCTCTTGTTGTGATTTCTTCTGGTGTGGACTGTGAGAGCTTGATCTTCAGTTTCTCCCGTCTTCTCTTCTCTTGTTATAAGCCAAGCTTCTTCTTTGGTGCATTCTTTCCAAAGTTTGTTGAAAGTGATCAGCTTCTTTCTAGCACATATTCCTTGAATGAATGAATCCCATGATATTGGGACACCATTCAAGGTGGTCATAACAATCTCTCCTTCTACCTTCTCTTCAATTGCTTGGAGTTGTTCCTTAATTTGGGCAACCCTTGTGAAGTATAATTGCATGGTCTCTGAATTTTGTATCTTCACATTCTTGAGCCAGTTCCTTAATGTCATCTTTCGATTGATGTTATTTCCTTCAAATAGCTTCGTCAAAGCATCGAACACTTCCGTGCGTGTCATCAAAGATGACACATGAGGGATGAGATGATCCTCAATAGAATCTGCAATAATTCTCTTGGCCGTAACCAAGTCCCTCTTGTGGATAGCCTTAGCGTCATCTCCCTCTGGAGTTGGAACTTCCTCATTAATATACTTGTCCAAGTCATTTTCTTCAAGGACAAGAGAGATCCTATACTTCCATGCTCGGAAGTTGTCATCTCCCCCAAGCTTATCATTAAGCTGGGTGTGGTGAATCATTTAGAAATGAGAACCTCAAATGAAAATAGCAGAGATTTAGATCTTACAAATTTGAGATGCCTAACCTGCTTCTGAAGCTGGCTGACCTAGGGTTTGTTAGAGAAATCCTAATTTTCCAAAGTAGGAATTTCAAACTTCTGTTTGGACAGGAAGATGCGCCTCTCCAAGGCGAGTTGCCTGATGTACTACTTTTTCCAATTTGATGTAGGGAATCCCCAAAATCTTAATGCACTAGTTTTCTCCCGTCACTAGTGTCTGGGTCAAAAATGAAACTTCTTCAAATTTGATTATGCTTCCTCCAAAAGATACACCCTCCTAGGGTGAGTTATCCTAGCCCTCCTTTTCTGATGATCTATGGAGAGACGGCATTGTAGGAAGCCCTAGTTTCTCGCTGCTGCACAGTGCCTTCTTTCAGAGTAGCTCTGATACCATGTTAGAGTTTGCACTTTAATTCAATTTGATTAGGATCTTTAACTAAAAGAATAACAACCACAGCAAGATACACAAGACACAAAGATTTTCCTTGGGGAAACCATACAGGAGAAAACCTCGCAAACTTCTTCAAAGATAGATTCGTCACCTAAGTCACTTAATGCGAGGACACAAGACACGAAGGACACAGGGATTCAAGTGTCCGACACGACATGGTGACCCCTGGAATCAGGACACGTAGGAAACGTTATATATATATATATATATATATTAAAAATATAAACATATAGATCCAAATTTTTACAAATATTCAATAGAAATCGGAATCAATGCACATTTAACATTAGAAATACTAATTACACATTTACAAATAAAATCAGTAATCACAGTGAGATTATGAGACACATAGATAATTCATGATACTCATGATAGTCACAAATCTAGATGTGAATGCTCAGGAGTCTGAAGTTAGAACCATATTTCTCATTAAGTAATTAAAATCAAACTGTATTGCATAGATGTCAGAATGCCACTGGAAAATGCCAAATAGACTAATAGTAATAGTAAATACAAAAAGGGGTAGATAAAGATGGAAGAATGAAGAATCACATCTATCAATAGTCCTTCTCCATGCCTGAATTAACAAACTAATCAGTGCTCCCTTCCTCCTCCTCCTCCTCCTCTCCACCCATCTAAGCATCAAGATCTGTTGGTGTGGAGGATGACCCCTCTAAAGGATCACTTTCATCAAACGTCATCGTCTCTAGCACTAGATCATTAAGATCCAGGTTGGCCAACTCAATACTGTTGTCCAAACCCATATCATCAGGAAAGACATCCCACATCTTTTTCTTTCCCTTCACCCACCCCTACATCTTCCTGTAAATAAGGCAAAGGTTGGTGTGCACATACACCATCGTCTCTGCTTCGGACTGCTCAAGGTTGATCTTCTTCAAACTGTACAAGTTGCCATATGTGCTCCAATTCCTCTCACAGCTAGAGGATGATGTAACTTGAGAGATGATCCTCAAGGCTAGCTTTTGTAGAAGAGGGCATGTTGCCCTAGTTGTCCACCAATTATAGGGCTTCTTAACTCCCCTATCTCCTACCCCATCATAACCTCCAAATCTCCCGGTAGCAGTGGAAAACTCTACAAAGCCCTCCTCCACCTCATCAAGTCTCTATCCTGAAATAGCCGCCTAAATGCTATCTTCCTCCCCCTGTGAAGTCTCTCCATCCATGTGAGGAGGGACTCTATGTGAAGGCCCACCATTGAGCCATTCCTGGATGTAGAACTTGGGGTTCAACGAGTGGGCCAAGCAATGCAAAGGTGTGCAATCCTTATCCCACCTGGAGATAAGAATATCTTGAATGGTGGACCATAAGTTCTCTGTTGATGTCTCATACCCAGGACAGTCATTCTCCATAACAATGGTCCTCATGGACTCAATCATGGAATCCAACCCCTCGTAAGCATCCTCTAGGATGGGTTGGTCTGTGTCTGCAAAGCGCAACAAAGAAATGAGTGGCTCCATGATCTTAATGGTAGGATCCACCCTCTCCCACCAAACATCATCTAATATTGTGTCCTTCACCTTTTTTGAAGCACTTTGATCCGTCTTTCTCCAAAAAGACCAATACTCTAAAATCACCATGGAACCAAGAGCGGTTTTGCCTCCCTCAACCTCTTGAGCATGATGAATAAGGAACCAACCCGAGTATCTGCAATCTTCAGCAATGAAAGATGTGTGTACTCTTTGTAGATGGTGAGGGCATTTGTGTGGTTTTGTACAAAGTTATGGATATGGCGTGCATCCTCAATAATGTTGCCAATCCATGTCACATCTGAAGCAATGGATTTGAGTGCTAAAGTCAAGGAATGGACAATGCAAGGTGTCTAAAAAATTTGTAACGGCAATAAAAGCAAGTATAAATGACTCTACAACACTAACAACTCAAATCATTAAAATGACCTTTCCCCTAGATGAATCTTGTGATAAATTCAAACAATGAGCAAATTAGCAATGAAAGGTGTCCAAAATAAAAATACCTGTGGATATTTAGTTTCCACAATCATGCCAACAGCCTTGCAAACAAGTACATTGTCTGTGATGATTTGTACACAAGAATCAACACCTACTTCTTCAATGGTTTTGATGAATAACTCACCCATAAAATGTGCATCCTTGTATTTCGCAAGAGCATCCATCGCTTTCAAGAACACTGATCCATTTTGGGAAGATACCATCAAATTGATGAGTGGATGGCGTGTTGGATCTGTCCATCCATTAGAAACAATACTCACTCTTGATGAGAGCATGTTGATCTAATTGCCTCAAGAATTTTATCCACCTCCTTCTTTGCCTTAACCAACAATGTGGTTCTAAGCTTCTCTGAACCAGAAGGCACATAACCAGATGGATCTCATTCAATGAGACTTCAACACATCTCAATAAACAATGGTGATCGTGCAACATTGAATGAGATGAAGTTAAGGTAGAAAAAGAATGCAATGATGAGGTCCACCTCTTCTCATGCCTCTTGTTGGAAAATCTTGTCCATTAGACCGCTTGAAGATGGCCTCTTTCTTGTTGGATAAGTATCACCTCTGCTAGGTGGAAATGGAGGTCAAATGCTAGAGGGTTTCCATAAGAATGGAAGAGGATCCTCATTCTTTTTCTTGCTTGTTGCTACTACATTACCTAAGCCTTCTTAGTCTTCTTTTCCCATATCCCTCCTTTGGGTAACACTCACTACTTTACATAAAGAAATCCCATAAGGAAGGGCCAACAAATGGCTCTTGACTCGGTAGTACGTTCTCTTAAACTCATTCTTACAAAAATTGCAACTCCAACACACATTGCCTCCCCCACCTAGCTTTGCCCCAAGCCCTTCTTTCCTAGTCACATACCTCCACAAAGGGTATTTTTTCTCTTGGGCTTGTTGTCTTGCTAAACCACAGTTCAATGGAGCATGAGCTCCACTAGCAACAGATGGAGCACTAGCAGGAGGAGTAGAAAAGCTTGAGCTTAGGAATAGGAGGGGAGACATTAGATGGGGCATTTCTCCCTTTCCTTTGCCCTTTAGCTACTTGCCTAACTAATTGAGACATTGTTCTTCTTGTTTGATGGTTGAGCTTGCAATCCACCCAACAAAATCCACCCTCAATGCACTTGGAAACCCTTCCAAATCCTTCAAATCTTCTTCACCTGCACAACAAACACCAATTAAAGCCCTCTCCACACTTGCAAATGATTAAAAAAGTGAAAATTTGTTTTAAATCGTTTTTGAGCGTCGTCCCGAAATTGGGGAAAAGACGTGTCCCGTTTTCGAACACACGTGTCCTTCGTTATCTGACATCGTGGGACACATGTGTCCGAAATTAGTACACGCTAAGAAGACGTGTTCAATACGCTCTGTCAGCCTGTCCATGTCGGACACGCGGACAGGGACATGCTAGCCCTTTTGGACATGTCTAGCATCTTAGTCCATCACTAATAAAATATCACAAGATGGAAAACCCAAGAATCAGAAGTCTTCTGCAGCTCTCTCTCTTTCTCCTCTAGCTAACTTGTACTCTCTCTCTTACTCATGAGAATTGAGTGAGTGAGTGTTTGTCTAAATGAGGGAGGGTGCCTCCCTATTTATACACATCAATTGACTTGACCTAAACTCTAATCGGGCCGACCTCTTGACCTACCAAGGCCGACTTCTCCTAGGGAGACTCAAGAAATACATTTAAATCAATTCTTCTAAGGATTATTTGCCCCGACTTACAATGGAGGTTTGACCTCAATGACCAAGCATAATAATGACATCCTAAACGGAGGAAAAACATCTCTGACGGGGGTACAATAATATACAATAATAATATACAACATAATACCTTCCAAAGTTACATTTAAAACAACATATAGAAGATCTCATTTTCTCCTATCCCCCTGGGATATTGAACTCATACTCTAAGGCTCCTTTTATTATCTCACACTCATGCAAATACCATGGATCAATACCATGGGCCAACTAAAACCATTTACATAAGGTGTTATAAATCCACCTTTACAATACATGTCTAAAGAACATCTCAACTCCTTCTATGTTACTAGACACCCCCAACATAGAAGTACCTACCGAGCTACCAAAAACTAACAAGTTGTTCTAACTTTTCTTTTTGTGACTTCTAATTTTTCAACTCATGATTTCTGCAACCAAGGTTTGATTATGGTTTTTTAAAGGAGATGTTTTTCCATCTTTCTCTTCTAATTCTTTAATAGATTTCTTCTTGACATCTTTAGTTTTTTTGTTGTGGTACATTCTCATTTTCTTAAATTTTAATCATTCATCCTCTATTTTTTTAATTTGCAATGCAAATGTATTCATTTACTTGTTACCTTGATATTTCTTTGCAGTGAATACTCTCCAAGAATTTTGTAAAAGAAGATTTTGACTTTTAATAGTTCACATATACTCAAACTACATTGCACAAAATGGACATTTAGTTTAGAAGGTTGAATTATTTTTGGAATTCATAGTCAGCATTACCAAGGTTGCTATATAGGTTCTTTTAATGGTACCTTTAATATGATATAATATCAAATTAAGAATCTTTACTCCTCATGCATTAAGCAATTCACTTAATATCTCCCTTCTTTTTCCATGTTTCAATGCTTATATGTCTTTCCAGGCTCCACTAACCACTCGAGATATAAATGTTTTACTTTGACTTGAGGGAGCTCTTTATTTTTTCTAGTATATTTTCTTATACCATACAATTTTGATAATTTTACCATATAATATGTGAGGAACATGTATACTTTATATTTGTCTCTTCTCAATATAATCTCAAGTCCAACCTTAATAGTTTAACCCATACTATTTGAGCTCGAGAAATTCAAACTGAAGACCTTCAAGGCCAACATCTTCACTAATGCTAAGTTTGAGGATGGCTTTATAGATCAATGTTATCAGAATTGGCCAATTCGGAGAGGTATAGAGAGTTTCTAATAGGAACAAATCATTCAAGCCAATTTTGACCAATTTTCTTCTAAACTAACCAAAGCCATTCAATTGTGATAAAATTGGTCAAAACTGACCAATTTCACTAGTTCTCTACCACCGCAACCCAACCCCCCAAAATTATTATAAAAAGAAAAAAACCTATGAATAACCTTAAACATAATTTTCAGCTATTTAATGATTATTCCATCCCACTACCATCAATAGCCTTATTATAGATGGACTTGCAATTGCTTTTTTCACTACCAACAGACAATCATTGCTATTGGACCTTAAGGGGCATCAACTATATTGGGTCAATCAAATATAGTGTCAAAACTTTGATCTTAAGAAGGAATTTAAACCCTAGAGAATAGATGGTCTGCAACTCTAGCTTTGCAATGACAAACTCTTAGTGATGCCACTAACCAATAGTCCCAAATATGCTAGCAACCTAGAAAAAATGTTGGGAATGGAAAGGATGATCCAAACAATTATGTTTCCAAGAAATTCTACAAATTGATCATCTCTCTATTCCTTAAGGATCGGTGTTTACGCCATTCTATTGGTATAAGATCAAATTCTTGGTTTTGTGTGTAGTGTATGCCCCGAATCTCAACTTTGAGAGGTGTTTCCTTGGGACTAGATGACCACCCCTCTTAAGGTGGCAATGCAGATTGTGGGTGGGGATTTTAGGATGGTAGAGTGGGATGGGGATCAATGTGGAGGAAGAGGTACAATGATCTATGGGTTGGAGAAGCAGGCTTGATGCTAGTGCAAGGCAACTTTGCAAACTTTTGTGCAAACTAGAAACAAAAGGGACTTGACTATGGAGGTTGGTTCATCTAAATGAACTACAAACATGTACATGATAGAGTTCAAGAGCAGTAAGACTGCTTCTATGGCCCTCGGAAGGAGGCGACCATTTCTAGTAAATTATGCCTAGTGGAAGTGTTGATGGTTGTGACTGGTTTAGATCATCTTTCGATCCAAGCCTTGCTTTCTCTAGGTCACTCTATTGATGCATTGTCATATTTGTTGGTGATTGTAGCATAGGGAGGTTTCCTCTAACAAGTCGGCCCCACAGAAGAAGAATAAAAAACAATTATTTTGATGCTTGAAGACAAGTCGACCCCTAACAACTGTGCAAGTCGGCTCCAGTAGAAAAGTGAAAAGGAAAACATAAATAAGTATAAATAGAGGACGCCTCCCTCACTTCCAACTAAGCAATTCGCTCCACATCTGCTACATAAGCGCACAAGAGAGATAAGGACGAAGGCTAGAAGAAGAAGATTGTTTTCTATGGGTTTCCTATCTTTTGGATTATTCTTATATTTGGTTACTCTTATATCTGATGTACTTTGTATCTTGAATTGATTCTCTCAAAAGAAAGGTTGTTGGGCTTTCTTCCCTTGTGTAGAAGGGTTTCCCAGGATAAAAATCTCTCTATCTTTGTGTTTCTATGTATGACTATCTTTTAGTGATCCTTATTTATTTTCGCAGTAAAAAATTATTGAAATTATACTGCTATATTAAAATTCAAAAGTATTAATGTTTCAAACTAAATGTGTCACATTTAGAGTCAAAAGATTGTCGAGACCCTTGTTCTTAGTGTTGGGAACCTTTCTCTATGACAACTAGGTGTGTAAGGGTGGATCCTTTGGTGGAAGCTACAGTGTTCCACACTGTGAAGTTCATAGGAGGTTGGGGTAGGACAATGCTTCATAAGAGGAGGAAGGAGTTGCAGGTGGCTAAACAAAAGTCAGAGGTTCACATCTTTCTAGAGGAGGACAACCATAATGGCGCTCTTCAAGAAAAGGTTGCAAAATTGCAAATGGTGATGAAGAAGGGAGAGGACTATATAACTCGGGTTTCCATGATTTGTTCTTATGTCTAGTAGATATATGAGGGGGATGAGGGGACCAAGTTTTATTTTGACTTCCTTAAATGGAAGTTGGTTGCAAATAATTTTTTTGGTCTTTGCTGCTTAGATCCTTCTCTAACAAAGGGCATATCAGAGTCTCCTGGTATGTTTAGTTCTCATTTCCAATCTATTTTTCTCCCTATGATTTGATAGATGTGTGCTTGTTGCTCAGGATGCTCGTTGTAGAGTGGTCCCTCATTAATTATGTAGCAGTGATTTGAATCAATTTGATAGAGGCTTTTCGAGAGATGAGATTTTCATTGCTTTGTCCTTTGTCCAAAATGGCAAGTCCCCTAGATTTGATGGTTTGTCTATGTGTTCTACAAGGCTATGTGGGAATCTATAAGTGATGATTTTTGTAGTCTAGCTTCAGAGGTATTTGCATCTAGTTGCTTGTCCGATTTTTTCAATCAGGGCTTGATTAAGCTCATCCCCAAGAATGCAAAGTGAGATAAATTTCAAGGTTGATGGTTGATTACCCCAACCATAGTTGCTTATAAAATAATGGCTAAGGCCTTGGTTTTGAGAATTCAATCAATTGCTTGGTATGCAGTTTAGTTGGAGAAGAAAAGTTTTGTTCAGGAGAGATTCATTTTGGAATACTGTAGTTTTAGCTTGGGAGGTTGTGGAGTGGGCCCAAGAGACAAGTCAATAATGCCTTATGTTGAGACTTCAACAAGGGCTATGGCAAGGCTGATTATGTTGATTTTTCTAAGCAGCATCGAGAGCCATTCTCTTAAGAGAATAAGGACACCTAGTCCGAGACCACGGTGTGGACTCAACCTAGAGTTGAGTGATGATTCTATTGAATGATGATATCTAGTCCTTGACCATGATATGGACCCAGTTCTGCACTAGGGGGCTCAACCTTGAGTTGAGTGACCATTCTGTTGAATGGTGACATCTGGTCCGGGACCACGATGTGGAACCAGTCAAGCACTGGTAGACTTAGCCTAGATCTAAGTAGCCATTCTTTTGAATGGAGGCACCTGGTCAGTTACCAGGAATTCACCTAGTCCGGGACTAGGGACTCAGCCCGAAGCTACGGACCATTCTCCCGAAGCTGCGAACCATTTTCCGAGAGAATGGAAGCGCTTGCTCTGTTACCAAGTATTTGACCTAGTGTCAAAGTATGCAGCCTATGGCTGAGGCACCTGGTCTGTTACCAGGAAGGCACTATAAGCCCTAGACCGGGTCTAAGCATGTGTGACACTCTGACCCTTGATCAGTGGGGTTTGTGATCTTCTCCAAGGATTAGCTACCCTTGGTTAAGACACCTTAGTACCCGGTCTTGGTGTCACACAAAGTGTGAGATAAAAGCATCAGTAATTCTCTCTGTTTATGATGATGTACTTTGAGTGGTGATGAAAGACCACCTTGACCACATGTGTTGACCACAGGGTCACTTGAAGACGGCTAAAGCAAAAGTCAAAAATACATGAAGACCCTTAGTACCACTAGGGTGTAAAAGTAAAAGTGTAAAAAGACCTTTAGTACCACTAAAGGCAAAAGTCAAAATTAGAAAAGAATAAATTATTTATATTTTGATCTTTCTAATTTTGCTCCAATTACAGGTGACTCAAAGGATATAAAAGAAGATCAATCCATTTCATTATTACACACATTTGCTCTCACAGGTATAGCTGCTCCATCAAGAAGATCTTAAAGGGTTTTGAAGAACGAAGGTTTTATGATTATGCCCTAGTATGGATGAGTCTAGCTAGGGCATCATCACTTACTGAAGATCAAACCTTAGGCTTAGGCTAGGGTTTCTACATCAGTTCTGCAGTCTTAGGGTTTCACCCTACCTCTACATCGCAGCACCATCACCACCTTCACCAGGCAGCTGTTGAGATTCACGGGAAGCCCCCCATCTTCATGAGCTCCCCCTTTCTTTTCTTTCGGGCAGGGACGTTGCGGGTTTGGCCCTGTTCTCAACCCTCGGGTAGCATACCCGTGATGGTTTTGGCCCATGGCCAACCCTCAGGCAGCATACCCATGAGGGTTTTGGCCTACGGCCAACCCTCGAGAAGCCTCTGGGCTAGCCTGTGAGGGCTGTGGGCTGCTACAACAGCTACAGACAGGCCTGAGAGTCCTCGGGCTGCCACAGACCTGCCCAACAGGTTCCGAGCAGCCAAGACTACCCTACGAGCAGCAAATCTGGGATGCGGGCAGCAGGGAGAGCAGGGTAGCAATACAGTCGAGCAACGGGCAGCAGTAGTACGGATCGGGCTGTACGGACAGGGAAACAGTACAGGCAGATAGATCTAGACAGGAAAACCATTTTCGAGTAGCCTGCTAATTCTGGGTAGGAGAGAGAAAATTAGGACAGCAAGCCCTAATTTGTGAAAAAGCCAATTTGGCAATTTTCTGTGTAAAAAGGATTATCTTCAGTAATTGTGGAATTTTTGAAAAACTCAGTCATCTCATTTATGAGATGAATTACTAATGCTTTTGGAGTTTTTGTCCTTTAAAGGTTTCCCCAGTAAAAAATTCCCATGTACTGTGTGTTGATGCGTTGATGTTGTTTACTGCACTTGTCATTTATTTACGTTAGTCTACAAATTTTAAAAAATATTCATGCTAATGCTAAAATTCAACAGATTAGTCCTTTATCTCAAAGATGTTTTCTTACTTAGGCTTTGATTGTTAGTGTGTGGCCATAGTGAATACTCTCTTACACAATACTTTGAGCTTTATTTTAGTTAACAACTCTTTGTCCCCGTGTATTACTCTTCATCAATGTATTTGTCAGGGATCCCCTTTGGAACCTTATTTACATGTGTTGATTGTAGATGTTGAAAATTACCAAGGAAGTGTTTGTACACCTTGTGATGCCTTGGGGTGGACACGAACACTTAAAAAGTTCTGGTCCCTACTATTTTTCTAACCTATGTTTGATTCATTAAATATTTCAAATGTGACTTTATGAGAATTAAAAAGGTGGGTGAGTAATAAAGTCTCATTTATTATTTAAAAGTGAATTAAATGCCTTTAATGAGACAAGTGAGATTTAACATGAGCCCTAGATCTCATCTAGTTATGTTTTAATCGAGGCCATTGAATTTCCAAGTGCTGGTTGCTCAAACAAAAAGGCTAGTGAAAGGCATGGAGAGTTTTATTGTTCACTTTCACAAAAGAGATTTTTGAGAGAGGAGAAGACCAAGGGAAGAAAAGTTGATTTGGAGAGAAGAAGAAAAACCCTTGAAGATTTTTGAGAAAGCTAAGTTGTAGGAAAAGTATCAAGATGGAGGGCACAAATTTTTAGGCAAAGTACACAGTAGGAGAGCACACATTTCGAGAGTTAGTCGTACAACATTTATTGTTGGTCGTACAACATAGTTTTCGAGGGGATAAAAGAACATTTTGTACAGCAAAAAAGACAGACCGAGCAACAACATTTTTGTGGCACGAATTTTGAGGAAGAAGTTTGCATAGAAATTGGGGTCTGTATAGGTTGATACATGCACATTTTTCGAGGTCATACAACAACATTTAATGCTGGCACGTGTGGGTAAAATCTCTATCAGTTGGGGTCTGAAATTTGCTGAAAGTTGGCATGCATTTGGAAAAGAAATAAGGGAGATAAATAAATTTGTATTTTTGCGTGAAGAAATAAAATCTCTCTCTAAAAACAAGTTTTCCCTTCGGGGTTTTATCCTGGACCAATTGTCCAAAAATACTGAGTCAAATTTCATGTGCGTTGGTTGTCATAATTTTCTATGTGTGAAAAGTAGGCTTCCATCAAAATTTTTGAGTTATTTATGTTGAAAGAATTCCATGTGTTTCAAGCAAATAGTGAAATATTTAAATTTTAAATGGTTATGCATGTTGGGGTTTGGGCATTAAACTACATGTAAAGAAACTAAACTTGAAACTGGGTTGGGGTTCCTAATTTTTCAGCATATGCCTTGGGATATTTGTTGGAGGCAACACATATTGTAGGACATGTTAGAGGTATTTTTCTCCTAAATGGCTCAGAGATGGTCAATCGCCATTTTGTAGATGATTGTCTCCTCTCTTTTTGTGTTAATCAATAGTCTATTGATGGAGCTCCTTCTTGCTAGGACACTTTTCATGTTACTTCAAGGACTATGGTCAGTTCTTGATGCAGGGGCATCTCAACCATTGATAAGCAATCGGAATTGAAAATCAATCAGAGTGGACTAGGGGATGAGTCGACGACCCCTAGTGCAGTAGGTGTTCGCAGTTGAAGTCATAGAAGTCAAGAAGTCGACTGGAGATAGAAGCAGTCGAGAAAGAATTAAGTCATAAAGTTATATCAACAAAGAGGAAAAGGTTTGGATTAAAACAGTCGAAAACAACTAAGTAGTTGGTCGACAATCGACGGATAACATAGACCAACCAGTTTAAGAGTTGCAGCGTCATAGTCGAGGTAGTTGTAAAAATAAATCAGTAGTTATGGCGGTAGTTGAAGCAAGCTAGGGGGCGTAAGGAGATGAAGCAGTTGCACGTAATACTTGAGGAAGACGCAAACTGCCTGGAACTCCCGAGGCACTTCTAGAAGAGGATTTGAGCGGTAGTTGAAGCAAGCTAGGTGGCGTAAGGAGATGAAGCAGTTGCACGTAATACTTGAGGAAGACGCAAACTGCCTGGAACTCCCGAGGCACTTCTAGAAGAGGATTTGACCGAACCATGAAGGCTATAAATAGAAGAGGCGGTTATTCCTAAGCATCAAGAGAGAACCGTGAATATTGTATATAATAGTCGCTTCAACTAAGTAATAGAGCATCAACTCTGAATAATTACTTATGTAAATTTCAACTTTGAAATTAATATAAGCCATAATCCTTGGCATTTCTCTATGTTGTTCTTTTGTGTGGGTGTTCACTTTCATTTTTGTTGAGTACTTTGACAGGCAATCAACCACCTAAGTAGGTCGTTTGCATCAATTGGTATCATAAAAGGAAGTTATCCTATGTTAACGGTCCTGTTGCGACTGGAAAGGAGGAATAGGATTCCAGCTGCGTTGGGTAGAGTTGTGGGAGTGTTGATTTGATTGTATGATGAGGGAGATGGATTCGAGAGTGTTAATATCCATGGTAGAAGGCAGCGCAGAGGCGCACGGGTCACTATTGACCGTGAAACATTTGAAGAATATGTCCAGATGATGAAGACACTAAAGAATGAGTTGGCGGTCGTCAAGGAGGCCCAATGGCGAGGATATGTTGCAGAAACCCTTAACCACAATGATGAGGAAGTCGAGGATAGAGAAGCTCAAGAAGATGAGGAGTTAGATGAGCCAGAGGATAGACTGTTAAAGGCTCTATCAGATATGAGAGGTAAGGCTAAGATGGGCGTGCCTACCTACTCAGTAAACTTGAATCCAGAGGATCTAATAGACCGGATCAGAGAGATGGAGAAATACTTTGATATAGGACAAATAGAGGACCCCAAAAGGGTAAAGGTTGCTTGCCAAAAGTTGAAATGTCGCGCTTCATTATGGTGGGACAACGTGCAAGCCAACCGAGAGAAGAAAGGGAAAGAAAAGATAAAGGTTTGGGATAGAATGGTGGCCAAGTTAAAAAGACAAGTTTTTCCCACCGAATATATGATCTCCTTGTATATGAAGCCACTGAACTTGCGACAAAAGGAGATGTCTGTGAAGGAATTCACAGAAGAATTTTATAGACTGTTGATTCGGTCAGGAGTCTAGACAACCTCTTTGCTTAGAATTAAAATAACAAATCAATTTCAATCATAATTTAATCAAAACTTCAAAATAATAGGTGTTAAAAATTTGTTTCTATGGTTGATCAACACAATCATGATTTCATCTAGTTCATTTTGGTTCTCATGGGATATTGTTAGAAATTTAAGATAGCAGTGTAATTTCGATCTTATTTGCAACAGAATATAAATAAGGAACACTAAAAGAATAACCAAAGCATAGAAACAATAGACACAAAGATTTATCCCAGGAAACCATGAGGGAGAAAACCCAACAACCTTCTTATAGAGATATCAGTTCAAGATACAGTGTACATGAGCATACAACCAGATACAACACTGATCACATAGATCACCTAAAGATAAACCTAACAAGAAAAGAGTAAACTCGTCCAAAGATAGTGAACCCCAGAAAATAGTATTTTACTAGCTTGAGCCAACTTCCTTCTTGTTGGAGCGAACTTGCTTGGTGAGAATGAAGAGGTGTTCCTCCAATTTATACTTTTCCATGTTGCATTTTTCACTTTTGTTATGGGGCCGATTTGTGTTCCTTGCCTAGGCCAACTTCTCTTTTATTAGCATAATAAGTGTTATTTTATTAATTCTTCTAAAGCCGATTTAGTGTGAGGATGCCTCACGCAACTACACCACCAACACTCCCTCTTAGCTACGGAGGCATCATCATGTTGGAAACACATCTAGATATCATCTGAGCATTACAATTGTGTTGAACATCTTTGTATCATAAGGAAGGTATTCCAACACAACTCAATCCATCGAGAAGTGTCAACAACTCAACCCGATCCATCGAAGATTCAACATGCACCAACTCGACCCAGTCCATCGGGGAATCTACATGTAACAACTCAACTCAGTCTATTAAGGAGTCAACAAATCAACCCAATCCATCGAGGAGTCAACATGCACCAACTCAACCCGGTCCATCGAGGAGTCTACATGTAACAACTCAAAACATTCCATCAAGGAATCAACAACTTAACCCATTCCATCGGGGAGTCAACATGCACCAGCTCAACCTAGTCCATCGAGAAGTCTACATTTAACAACTCAACTCAGTCCATCGAGGAGTCACCAAATCAACCTACTTCATCGAGTAGTCAATAAGCACCAACTCAATCCAGTCCATACAGGAGTCTACATGTAACAACTCAACTAAGTCCATCGAGGAGTCAACAACTCAACCCAGTCCATTGGGGAGTCAACATGCACCAACTCAACCCAATCCATCAGGGAGTCTACATGTAAAGAATCAGCCAGCTTTCTCTCTCTTCCTTTCAAAAGAAGAGATACACCATTCTCCCTGTCTCAAGGAGAATGGCTCACTGATACTGCAAAATCAACCTTCCCTCTCAACGAGGGAAACATGCACTACTACTCCAAGCATATCACAAAAGTACATAAACTTTTCCCTGGGAAGAGGCTTGGTGTGAATGTCGGCAGTCTAATCATCCATAGGAACATACTGGAGATTAACTGCACTTCTCTGCACCATGTCACAGATGTAATAGTATTTGATCTTGATATGCTTCAATTTATCATGAAATACTCGATTCACTAATAGTTGTACACAAGTTTGGTTGTCACAGTGAATCAATGTTGGCTCTAGTATCTGATTAAACAATCCAACAAGGAGTTTCCAAAGCCACACTACTTCCCAAGCTACAACACATATTGCAATATACTCAACCTCTGTAGTACTCATTTCCACTGAGGTTTGCTTCCTACTACACCAGGAAATCACGCCAAATCCCAAATTGAAGTAACACCCGAAGGTGTTCTTCCTGTTTACAACACTCCCTACCCAATCAAAATCAAAATAGCCATGCAATTACTAGAAGCATAACTCAAGCCATAACTCACTATATGCCATGGAGGTACCTCAACACATGTTTTGCAGTAACCCGATGCATTTGTCTCAACTCACTCATGAACTGGCTGAGAGCACTCATTGTAAAACAGATATCTGATTCGATGTTAACCAAATACATCAACCATCTGATCAACTGTCTACACATGGTAGGATCAATCAATTATGAATCGAAAGCATAATCTCTCAGGTTCTTTAGATTGGAATCCATCAGTGTGGCCATGGACTTACAGTCCATCATCCCAAATCTCCTCAAGATGTCAATGGTGTACTTCCTTTCACTCAGAAAGATCTCATAATGCCTCTGCCATACTTCTAGTCCCGAGAAGTAATGCATCAAACCAAGGTCCTTCATTTCGAACTTAGAGGCCAGCTTCCTTTTACACCACTCAACGAGTTTCTCATCTCCAGTGAGAAGTAAGTCATCAACATAAAGTGCTAGGATCAAAGGCTTTGCATCCACAACCTTGTAGTAAAGTTTGGGATCCGCATCACTCTTGGTGAATCCCAAGCTCAACAAGTATTCGTCAATCCTAGCATACCAAGAACGTGATGCCTGCTTGAGTCCATATAAAGCTTTCTTCAGTCTACACATGTGGGACTCCTTCCCATGGATCACAAAACCCTTTGGCTACTCAATGTAGAACTCTTCCTCGATTACATCGTTGAGGAAGGCAGTCTTCGCATCCATCTAATGCAACTTCCATCCCATAGTTGAAGCGAGAGCTATAATCGCCCTGATGGAAGTTACCGAGCAATTGGAGCAAATGTCTCATCATAATCAATTCCCTCTTTTTGAGAGAATCCCCTTGCCACAAATCTCACTTTGTGTTTTTCAAGACTATCATCTACTCCATGTTTGATTTTGTAAATCCACTTAAAAGTCAGTACTGACATCCCCTTAGGTCTTGGCACAATTTCTCACACATCATTCTTTATGATGGATTGATATTCTTCCATCATGGCATCCTTCCATACCTACTAGCTAGAAGCTTCCTCATAGATGGAGGGCTCAAAATCAATGATATGGCTCATAAAAGCTACATAGCTCGAGAATCTCTGAGGTCTCTTTCTTTCTTTGAAAGTACCAAGGGGTGCTTCATGCCCCTTTGCATCCTACAAGGTCTGACGAGCCCATGCAGACCACTTCTGACATGTTGTCGCCTTTCACACACCTGGGGGGGACGTGGCAGAAATCTTCAAGCCACTCGGTGTGTCCTTGGGGCAAGTCTCGAGTCAAGGTTGTCACCTTATTCTTGACTCCTCTGTTTAGGCCAAATCCTAACGAAGCCAAGGGGGGTAGACCCTATTAATTGCTAAGGCTGTTAAGGATTTAGTGTTTTATGGTGATGAATGAGTTACTTAAGAGTTTTGATAAACAAATCTAACACAAGATATTTGCAATATTGATTAAACCACAACAGCATAAAGATTAATACATGATAAGCAAACGATGCGAAAACATATGATGATATCAAAAAAGAGACCAGTGCCAATAATGGAGTCCACAAATGAAATTGTTGTTGTATTGCAGAATGAAATGTTGCAAGTGCTCTTAGTCAAATTTTAAGTTAATGTGGGATGAGTTGATTAAACTTAGGGGAGAAGGGGGCTCCCAATATACCTGGGGGGTACGGGGAGTATGTCCAAAACCCTTAACCGATATGGTTACTTGAAAGGAATATGTAGGTTGGTTGGAGTCTCTGAGACGGTGTTCAACGCTACACCGCAAGGGTGTAGACTAACTGTGTCTCGAGGTCACTGACCAGTTCTGAGACAGTGTTCAATGCTACACCGCAAGGGTGTAGACTAACTGTGTCTCGAGGTCACTGACCAGTTGTTCCTACTTCTTTTGGGTAATTTGCCACTGCAACGGCTTAATTCGAGGCGTTGGATTTTCTCTTGGGGAGGTTTACTGAAAATGTGAGAACTAATTATTCTAGTCACCCACGTTGCCTTTGATGCAGCCGGTTGATCAGAATATTGAAAGCTTATAATGAAGATTCAAAGTATACAATGCTTCAAAACACAACTAAACTGAAGAAAAAGTGAAAAATGCAAAAAACTACAAAAACGCAGATTCCCCCTAGGGGGATGGGGAGTGGGCTCGAAAGAGCCGACTCTAGATCTTTTTTATTATTTGGTTGCAAAACTTTAGAATAAATGCACTTTGTCCCTTGTTATTCGGGATCCAAAGGCTTACAAAACAGTAAGAAGAGAAGCCCGGCTGAGGGGGGAACTTCTTGGAAGCTCCAAATGGCCCAAAACTTGATTTTTGGGCAACGTATCCTTCTCTTTTTGGGCAGACCTGCTAAAAACCAGCAAGCAAGTTTAGTAAAAGATTCCCAAAAACACTTTGGAAGTGTCTTTGGACAACGCAAAATTTACCCAAAAAAAATCTAAGTTAAAAAGTTGAAAAGAGGTGCAAAAAGGAACCAAGGAGAGCGAGCCTTCCTTGAGAACTTGGCTTGCCTTTTGGTCAGCCAATATGAGTTGCACTTTTATGCTAGATATAACTTTAAAACTTGAAAGGAAAAACTATTGCATGCAAGCTATAGATTTTACTGAAAATGCCATGCAAAAATTGATTCCTTTGTGTCTGATCTTTTCAGAATGAATGAACAATGCTCACTAGATCTGATCTATTCAAAACTTGAGAACTAGATCTAAGTGCAAGATTTATATTTTTTAATGCAAAGATCTAAATAAACAAGTTGGGTAACAAAGGGGGAAAATTGATTTTGAAAAAAGAGAAAGGAAAAAGAAAGTATTTTTGCTGCCGGGGGTTTCGCTTTGAAACACTTTGTAGTGAGATGCCGAGGGACTATGTCTTTTGTATTTTCTTTGAAAGGGGTAGCATCAAGCTAGATCCACACCGTTTCGAAAGCTACGCAACCTGAGATTCAACCAAAACTCAAACAATACCCGTGAGATCTTGAAATCATATACAAAAAGAGGTTAATAACGCATGAAAATAAACTTAATTAGCATGCAATGTTTGACCTCTAAGCATACAATGATAATATAGAAATTAAAATAATCTTGCTTTCAATTCCTATTCCTACCAGTTCGGAGAAACCATCAACAAACAATGCATAAAAATTGGAAAAATACAGTTTTTTACCTCAATAATGCATGATAGTCTTAATCCACACAACAAAGCACACCACCACTAGCCTCCAAAGCTTTCTTTTATTCCAAGCAAAATAGCAAATATCATTACAAATTACAATAGCATGCGCTCTCTTACTCCAAATCCAACTAGTTTGTGAGAGAGGCAAGGGCTTTATTTATAGCCAGACTGGCCAAGAGGGGCGCAAGCCTGACTGAGAGATAGAGTGTGGTTGAAGTGGAGTTGAACCAAGTCTGATCTGATCCTGAACTGAGCCTGATCTGGAGTAGACTGAAAACCTAATTGACACCTCCTTCACTGAACTGAACCATCAATTTATCAGATGCCAAGTGCCCCACACATGTGGAGGAGAGAGAGGGGTGCATCCTTTTGATCTGCGTGAGCCTTTAGTGCCCCTCACCAACTGGAAAACACTCATATTTTACAGTTGTCTAACTCGCCTTCAGTGTTGGGAGTTGATGCCATTGATTTCGGTCAAATCAAAGCAAATCCCATTGATTCAGGATTTTAGGAATATTCTCCATTTATTAATTATTTCTATTTTTTATTTAATAAAAATGATTTTTTGGAGATTTTTTACTTCAGTGATAAATTTATCACTTAAATCTTAGGAAAAGTGGGTTTTTGGGTTAAACGGGTGCTCCTAGTTAGAAAATGAGCACCCCCATGTCCAAAGCTGATCCCTAACCACACTTTTATTACAATCTCAATTTTCCCAATTAAACTATTAAAAATAAAGCTAGGGGAACCTGGCACATGTCCATATGACTCAATATTAATGCCTAGCATGTTTATAAACACTGACACATAGGCTCTAATAACCCCCTAGGCCTAAATACTAAGACGACCACCCCAACTTTGGAGGTACGAGTGAAAAACTCAGAAATTATTAGTCATTTGTTCAACAACAAATAATCTCTAATGGAAAAAACACTTTGGGCTAGTCGAATTGATAAATAAGTCTAGGAGACCGAATCTTTTACATACAACACCATGCTAGAACATTTTATTACAACTCCCCCAAGGGGGGTATGAACATGTGGTACAAGAAAAAAATTTTAAAAATTCCCAGAAGAAGGCTGAATGACTTCTAAACTTTGAATAATGAACAAGTGTTTGTTCTCATCACCCGACTCACTTGATAACACCAACTAGGTATGACCTAGAAGGTAACACGACCTTCTGCAACATCAACTGGCTCTATTGGATCAATGGGATCAACAGGCTCAACTGACTCAATTGGATCCCTCTGAACTGTTGAAGGGAGGGAGGGAGATGATACCATCTCCTTTGGAGCCACTGGCTCCCTCTAAATTGCTTAAGGGGGAGAGGGAAATGATACCATCTCCTTTGGAGCCACTAGCTCCTCACCATCAATCTCCATATCAGATCCTCTGGCTTTGATAAAGGCTACCTCCTCTTCAAAGGAGATATCCCTACTGACCTCAATCTGTCTCGATCCTAGGATGTAGGTCCTGTAAGCCTTCGAAGACTCACTATATCCCACAAATGTAACCTTCCTACCTAAAGGTTCTAACTTTGTCCTCATTTCCTTGGGCACATTAATATATATCGGGAAACCAAAGATTCGTAGGTGGCCAACCTCTAGCTTCACACCTGTGAAGGCCTCTTTTGGAGTCATGTTCCTCAATATCTTATGAGTGCTCCTGTTTTGAACATACACTGCGGTACTGGAAGCTTCTGCCTATAAGAACATGGGCAAACCCTTATCATGAATCATAGCTTTGGCTGCCTCTACAATCGATTTGTTCTTCCTCTCTGCAACTCCATTTTGTTGGGGGTTGTAAGGAATAGTGTACTCCCTCTTAATTCCCGCCTCCTTGCAAAAATCAATGAAGTCTATAGAGGTGTACTCTCCATTTTTTTATCTCAAAACTTTGATTTTCTTTCCTAATAGGTTCTTGACATGTGCCTTGAACTCATTGAATCTTCTAAGTACCTCCTCGGATTCCTTGGACTTAAGAAAGTAAATCCAAGTCTTCCTAGAGTGATCATCAATAAAGATAACATAATAGTAGTATCCACCCAATGAAGCAACTATCATTGGTCCACACAATTCTGAATGTACTCCAAGTTTCTCTTGGGTCTGTTGTGGTCGTTTGGAAAAGAACCCTTGGCATTCTTACTAAGTGCACAATCTTTGCAAATGCCATCACGATCTACACAGAGTACTGGAAGTCCTATCACCTTTGTTCTCAATGATGGAAGAGATCTATAGTGTAAGTGAGCAAGTCTCCTTTGCCATAACTCACTCCAGTTGCTAGAATCGTGTACCAATGCCTGAACTAGTAGTGTAGCTAATCTGTATAGGCTCTCCTATCGGACACCAATTACACGAGTTGAATTCATGCTAGAGTTCTTATGCCATGCAAGAACCTTTCCATCAAAGAAAGCAACCTTGTATCCTTTGTCCTTTGAGGATGATATAGAAACAAGGTTCCTTTTCATCCTAGGTACAAATAACACATCACTCAAATGTAGAGTATCACTAGAATGTAACTGGAAGTAAGTAACCCCAGTTCCCTTCACAATATAACTAGCATCATCTCCAAGTACAACTCGTAGATGAGACTCTTTCTTTACCAAATTTGTAAGGTTTTCTCTGTAACCTGTCATATGTCTAGATGCACCACTATCTATTAACTAAGTATCACTAGTGGTAGGAACAGTAAATGAAACAACCGAAATAAAGAAGAATTTTGTTTGATCATCATTTCTTCACTTCTTGTGTGGAGTATCTTCATCAACATCAGTAGTCGAGGCATCATTCTTTCTCTTCTTTGTTCTGTGACATTGTCTAGCATGGTGACCGTACTCCTAACATCCAAAGCACTGAATTTGTGAAAGATCCTTCTTCTTCTTCTATTCTGGAATTGGGCTTGATCTTTCACCTTTATCCTTTTTGCCTTGCTTCTTCCTTCCCTTACCTTTTCCTCTCTTATCATGTGATGTAAGGGCTTGGCTTTCTTCATGTTGAGAGCCATGCAACCTGCCTCTAGTTGCAAGTCTAGTTTCTTCTTGTGTAGAATCTGCCCATAATCGATCAAACTTGGGCAATTTGGATCGCCCACTAATGCTCTAAATGAATGATTCCCAAGACAAGGGAACACCATTGAGGGTCATCATAACAAGTTCTCTGTCTTCAAATATTTCCCCAATGGTGCTAAACTGATCTCTTAATTCAAAAATCTTCATGAGCTAGGATGTAATTGAGTCTACTCTTGTCATCTTGATATTGGAGAGTTGTTGTCTCACGGCAAGTGCTCGGTTGATGTTGTTATTCTCAAACAACTTCTTCAAGACATCAAACATCTTCTTGGTCATCTTCTTCTAAGAGATTTAAGGTATCAAGTGATCCTTTACAGAATCTATCAAAATCCTCTTTTCCTTAACAGCACTCTTCTTCCATTAAGTCTCCTCTGCTTCCTCTTATGGTTATGGTACCTTCTCATTAACAAACTTCAGGAGATCATTCTCCTCCAAGATAATAAGTACCCTAGACTTCTAAGAATTGAAGTTGGAAGCCCCATCAAGTATATCTTCCACTTTCACACTGTTCATCTTGATTGGAAAACCGAGATCTGAAATCTGACCCAAAAACACTAGAAGGAGATAGGTCAAAATTGAGGTTTGGAATTTGAAAAATATGATTCCACAGATGAATGTGCCCTCCTAGGGCAAGTTGAATGGCCCTTCTTTTCTCCTAGATTTGTGGACAGAACAACTAGAAAGTTGAAGCCCTAGTTCTGGATCCCGGTAGAATTAGGTCAAAATTTGAAAGTTCACCAAACTGGAATTTGCCTCCACAGAAAGGTGTGCCCTCCTAGGGCGAGTTCCACAATGTTCTTTTCAAGACAAAACTGTGGTTAGAAGTCTCTGAAATAGAAAGGCCTAGTTTCTAATAATGGCTTCTTTCAACATTGCTCTGATACCGTGTTAGAAATCTAAGATAGCAATATAATTTCAATCTTATTTGCAGCGGAATATAAATAAGGATCACTGAAAGAATAATTGTTATCACCAACCTTGTAGTTTCCTTTGTGATGTGGATCCAAGAAGGATGGTAGACAGACAAGCAACTAAGGAGGTGGAACCAAGATTGCCTCGACTCCCAAATGGATGGTTGTCACGCCAATCGAGGCAGTCTTCGCTTTATGCTATCTTAGCCCAAGACAACAATGGGTGAGACCTAGATCTACCCCCGACAGAAGAGATCAAACCTAGACACCTAATCAGATCAAATGGACTTGAGGTACGTAAGGTGCAAGGTAACTGGAGACCTCAGTTCAATGGAGGGTGTCACTAGGTGTACCAGGGCTTTGGATGAGGGCTTTAGGCGTATGAGGATTGCTCCAAAGTGGAACACGAGTGACCTATGGGGTAAATACTAGATCTAGGGTTGAGGTACTAGCAACTAGTGAAGATATCTGCTACCTTGGGAAACGTAACCAATGCAGGCAGGGCAAGGACAGGATTGGGGCTATCTAGTACCGATAGATAGACTCGATGATAGATATGACAATATCAAAGTACCCAAGTCATCAGGGAAAAATCAGATTGCAAGGAAAAAAGGCCAAAGAGGGGCTAGCACTAGGGTTGGAGATCAATGCCTTATCAGATCTAGGGCAATGGAGTCACTATCTGCCTAGCGTTTGGAGAGACCCACATGGGAGATGCCCCGATCTACAAACCCAAGTTGGAAAAATGCCGAAAAAATCAAATCTAGGAAAAAGTCAGAAAAATGATGAGAAGCGCTAGGGTCCTGGAAGACAATTTCTCAGATCTAGGGTCCCCTGTCAGCATCTAGCTCAACATTGAAGGTGATTTGGAGAGAGGAGGACCTGATCTACAAAACCAAGAAGCAATTTTGCCAGAAAAATCAATCTCGAAAAAAGTCAGAATTTATTGAGCGTTAGGGTTTGAGAAGACAGTTTTCCAAATCTAGGGCAAACCAGCCACTTTCAGATCAACGTTAGGGGTGAATTGGTGAGAGGGAGGCCCAATCTACAAACCCAGCAATGGTTTGTCTAGAGATCAAGCAGTTTGTTTTTTCGTATTTTTTGGTTTTTTATTATCTATGGAATTTTCAGTAAAATGAAGAAAAGCATGTGTCAATGGGATGAGATCCGGAAGAAAGGAACTAACCTGCAGATCTTACCTGGAAATCCTTGTAGATTCCTTGAAGGTGATGATCCATGCTATCACAATCAATTTGAGAAGACCTGTGTGATTTCTAAGCCCAACGTTTTGCTCCAAGTGACCAATGCACACTCTCTCCTACACAAGCAAACGTCAACAATATCAGATTTGTTGTGTCATGAGAAAAAAGACAAGATCTACAAAAAAATAACAAGATGTAATCATAGATCACAATGAAGCTAATGAAAACCCCTTGTTACAGATGAAGCCAGTCCAAACAAGTTAAGGTCCCCCTACAAAAACGCTTGAGTGAAGTCGCCCTCCTGTAGACAAGACAATGATCCCGAAAAAATATAGATCTCACACAAATTTCCCGAATGCTAGGAAGCAAAAGACTTTCCAATCACCATCTAAGAACACCATATGCAAAGGAGATCCAAAAAATATCCACAAGAAAGTTTTTCTATTAATCAGATCCAAGAGCCAAAGACCCCTTACAAATGAGAAGCTCTCTCCTTTAAATAGGAACGAGAGAACCAAAATCCTAACCACTTTCAAAATGAGTAGATAAGATTAAAAGATATAAATGTTCTAATCAATAGTTGAGATGACCTCAACATACAATACATGGATCAATATAACCATAAAGTACCAAAGTGGACTAGATCACCCAAAAAGAGGGTACCCCACTCAACAAGTAATAAATGGGGCACATGGTAGGTCCATGGAGTGTTAACTAACTCCCTCTGGGTGTCCACATGGCACACTAAAACAATATAATATTTTAATTTTTTGACTTTGTGCCTCCTTGAGGAAATCGTGAGCCTCCCAAAAGCTCTAGAAAATAATATAAAAATGCCCAAAAATTAGGTGTGGGCCCAATCAGGTGCTGCAACTGCTGGAGAAGGTGCAGAGGACATCACACTCATCATCATGACTCATCTCATGTCATTTCTTTGCCTCAGTAACCCAAATCGATTTCTTCAATAGCCATTTAAGCATTTTTTAATCTACCTTGGGAAATGTGAACCTTCCAAAACAGCCTCCTAGGGTGTCTGCGTTGTCCAACTGAGCCCACCAAGCTCTCTAGGATGGGGGTACTACGGTACAATCAAGTGGTTGCACCCCCTATGCCCCATACAGCGCCTTAGGAGATCCAATAAAAACATCTCCCTGCTCAGACACATCAGCCTATGAAGCAAAACTGCATCAGAAGGGTAAAATGAACCTGACCATCTCTGCAAGTGCCCAAAACTGAAAATAAGCTATCTCACTAGACCTAGAGAGTCCAAATCCATCTAGGGTGTATACTCATACCCTTTCCAGGTCTCTGCCTGATCATCAACAATATCCAATAGACAATATAATCACTTGTAAATGACCAGATACCAATAATATAGCTCAGACTGTCATTCATCTGTTGCAAGTGTTACAAGGCTAAGACATGCTCTACAAATCATTTAAGTAACAATCATAACAAGTAGCAATCACTTCACTGGCTGTACATCAACCAAATACATATATAGGGTTTTATTTATTATTACTCAGCCCAGACTTTCAGAACTATACTCACTTCATAGTTGTAGTCAATTTGCTAGTGAAAGGTGAAGGCTAAAATTTACAGGGTTAGGACAAAGGATGACTACCAATTCAACATTGTGACACTTCGGATATGGAAAGGGAATACTCACTATAACCATATGCCGGACAAACAACAACACAGGGGATGGCAATGCCTCACAAATGGTTGAGTTGTTCAAAGAATGCTTATTCAACTTAGGCATCATGTCTACATAAAGTTTGATCCAGGTTCATTAGGATCATCAATTTTATTTCCATGGCCTTTTTGGCCTATATGACCCTTTGGGACTTCACCAACGCTTAAAAGCACAACTAATTGCAGCTTTCATCAAGGACATATTCAAATTTCTAAGGTTAGCAATATTCGAATATAACATATATTTAACCATTGCTTTTGGGACCTTTCGTTATACCCTTCGTGAGGTATTTCAGCATTTCATTGTTCTTGCCTTTTACTCACATATGTTAAAAAACACATTCTAGAGTTTACAATTTCCATGGGCGCATATATAAATATTTCCAATACAAGTAGTACATGAGCTTTCAGTTTTAGCCAACATCTCAAGTGACCAGGGGGAGTTCTACACAGTGCCAAACATCGGGACAACCGACCAGAATGATTTAGGCATACAATCCAACTTACCAAAGGCAAGTTCTGTCACCAACTCAGAGCCAAGACAGAATATAAACAGGGAGGTTTGTCCAACAAAGGTTCTAGCGGAGAAAGGTCCTCCATGCCACAAGACAAGTAGTAAGTCGGGTTAAAACAAAACTGGAAGGAAATGGATGGGTGGAGACAATGAACAATAAAGCCAACACTAGCAAGCCAGGGTATGGTGGAAATGACTACCTCTATTCTCCCTAGGGAGGGTAAAACCAATGAGTATAGATCAAGAATTTCCAAGTCTAAGTAGGAACATCAATACATAATACAAATACATCCAAGTCCACATATTTATATAACCGCCAGATCATGACACTAAATGCTAATACATGTCACAAGAATGAGTATAAGAGCAATGATAACCATAACACAAGATAATAAATGTTGAGTCATAACCATGCGAATAATCCATCTAAACCATCATCTATCCAATGAGAAATACTGATACAAATCTGGGCATCACTAACTGCTCTCCAAAATAACTAAATGGCTACATCAGTCGTCAAATCTGAGTGTCCTGAGACTCTGTCTTGACATGGGAGAGTACTATAGTCCACTAACAAAATAATGATCCGTCAAAACTGCTCATCTCAGCATCTCATATGTAAGAGATCTAGCTAAAAAAATGTACTGTATCTAAAAACTAGAATATGGTAGCCCGGCTACTATATTGGTGATAACAATAACCAAAGCACAGAAACAATAGACACAAAGATTTATCTTGGGAAACCACAAGGGAGAAAACCCAACAACCTTCTTATGAGATATCAGTTCAAGATACAGTGTGCATGAGCATACAACCAGATACAAGAGTGATCACATAGATCAGCTGAAGATAAACCCAAGAAGAAAAGAGTAAACTCCTCCAAAGATAGCAAACCCTAGATAATAGTCTTCTAAGTTCTACTAGCTTGAGCGAACTTCCTTCTTGTTGGAGTGAATTTGCTCGGTGAGAATGAGGAGGCATTCCTTCTATTTATACTTTTTCATGTTGCCTTTTTCACTTTTGCTATGGGGCCAACTTGTCTTCCTTGCCTAGGCCGACTTCTCTTTTATTGGCATCATAAGTGTTATTTTATTAATTCTTTTGGGGCTGACTTGGTGTGAAGATGCCTCACGCAGCTACAACACCAACAGATATAGTGTATTGAAGAGAATCATAATTGCAAACATTCTATCTATGGTTGATGGGTTCGCAGGTTGGGCAGTATAAGAGTGTTTTTAGTGTTCTATGCCTTGTATTATACAGATTGTTTCCCTATCTAGATCATTTGAGCATGTAGTATTTTTTGCAATATTGCTTTTGTTTTGTGAGCTTGCCATCTTTTCTAGGTAGTTCTGATTATCCAAGTTATGGTTGATTGTCCCTATGTATGGTTAGCAGTGGTTTATATATCTGCAGTCTTGATTTCGGTGTAGGTATTAATATTTGAAGAGTACAAGTGTGCATAACATTTTGTGAATCAAGTGACTGTATGCTTGAATGCAAAGAAGAAAAATAAAAGCATAATACTTAAATATAGTTTTAAAGAATAAATTCTTATATACTGCGCATAAAATTATATACATTTGACTATATTTTGAAAGAATAAATTCTTCCATACTCTGCATAAAACTATATACAATTGACTTACCTCCCCCACATGAGGCGTTGAGCACCATAGGTGCCAATTAATTCAGACAAAAGGCAGCATGTGTCATCATAGGGATACGGCTTCCTTGACACACGGAAGAATGCACTCACTTTTACATAAACCTACATTTACCACCATCTTAAATGTATAGTTAACTCTTATTATATCATCATTGTCCATAATACAAGCTTACAGTAAAAGGGAACAAAAATTACTTTAGATCATGTTAGTATTAATGTATTTACCAAGAACCATAAAGAGTGTGTAAAAATTACACTAAAAAACATATATGAATTGCTAGAGCTAGAAGATTAAAATTAAAAGGCTTCTCTAATTAGTCTGATATATTTCCTTGGTCCTCTAGAAATCAAATTTCTGAAACAAAAACTTAAAAGCACTAGCAATAGACCCTTTACATATCTATACAGCTAATCATTTTTTTTATATTTCTAAAATTAATCTGCTACCTTTTTGTTATCTATTATAGGGAAATGATAAAATGCATATACTTATATACATTATTAAGTAATAATATGCAAATAATAATCATGAATCTTAAATGTTTAACAGGTTGATTATCACTGAGTAGGAAATTAATTCTCCACAATAGATCTTCGTCTACATTTGTTTCTTTAAAGTTTAAATTAATGTATTCAACTCCAAATTATATCTGGTACTATTCTCGTTTTCTAACTATGTATTCTATAGTGATGGTCTTGACAAAATCATTCACAGTTAAATTCATTCAAAGTCCCTCATTTTATCTTTTGCATTATAATTTCTTCCAGAGTTATCTATGTCTTTGACATTATTCTTCCATGTAATGTCCTTTTAATAGTGCCCACAAGCAATATAAAACAAGAGTGTATCACCTCTCATAAGAGTTAGCTCACAAACCATAATTAAATAATTAAAAAAAGCTAATTTTGTTTCATGTGTAAATGTTGGAGATAAAGCATGGTAGATAAGATAAGACAGTCATATTAATGTCCAATAAATGACCAGGAAAGTAGGTCAACAAGAATTAAATAGTGCACTTAGGGGTTAATAAAGTCATTCTATGAATTTAGTTTAATCTAGGTTTTTATGCTTAATTTGCTTTATTGCTTTTATTGATCTATCCAACATTCATAAAGTGTATTGATTTGACCTCATTGTAACCTTTATAAGAAAGCTTTCACTTTCTCATTATAAGGCAAAATATTATGATAGCTCTTTCAAGCTATTACTTGGTCTCTTTATGTGTTCGATTTACGTGATATGGTATTAGAGCTCGGTTAGAGCCTCGAAGACGTGGAGAGTGTGAAGACCTAGGGACTGCTGTCGGCAGAGACAAATCAAGGGATTGCTAGCATAGCACATCAGAGACCCAAAAGGGTTCCATCGGAAACCAGGTACTGTTTCAATTTTTTTTTAATTCAAAGCAAAGTCAAAAAAAAAATTCCCGTTGCTTGAGGTTCCTAATAGAGAAAATAATTTTTTCCAAGGCAGTCGTACACTGTTGTACAGATCCAGCCTCCATTTCTCAGCACAGCCATGCAGATTGTTTTTCTGCTGTACAGATTAATTGCAGCCATCAGTCGTGCGATTCTGTAAACAGCCGTCGTTTTACTCAACCATACAACCGCCAAGTACAGCCACCGATTTATACTGTACGGATCATGTGATTTACAGACCGTATGGATCAACAACTGTATAAAATTGTTTGTATGGAATTAATCATACGGAGGGCTGGCCATAGGAATTTCTCAACCACCACTCAACATTACAAATTTCTTAGCCATCGTACAGATTGAAGCCACCGTACAACTATACAAATTTTTAGCCTCTGTACAGATCGGTTTTAAGCCACCATTCTGTTGTATAGATCAAACAGTCGTACAACTCAATTAATTGCAGCTTCTCAGCTGCCAAAACTGAAATTGACTTGAAATTGCATTTATTTTACATTGAAAATGATTGGTTTGAAGCTGAATTGACAGTTTACGAGTTGTTTGAGAGCAGATTTGTCAAGATTTGTGGGTTTTTCAGCTGTTTGATTACAGATCAGGGGTTTATGAGGCAGATTGTGAGCAGATCTGCCTAGATACACATGTTTTGGGGCTATTTGAGGGCAGATTTATCAGAAATCTACGAGTTGATTAGCGATAAGTGGCTGCTGCAATGATCTACAGCTAGTATATATGAGTTTTCTAGGTTTTTTCCTCATTTTTGCTTTGTTTCAGTATTTTTGAGCACATTTGTGACTTGTCAGTATGGTTTCTTTGCTCAACATCAAGTTGCAGGCAAGCCAGAGGTTCTTGCAAAAACTACAATATGTGGAAGTTGTTATCCACTAAGTTGCACGTAGCGGTCTCCAGTGAGTCGTCAAAGTATTGAACAAGCCAGTCGTTCATCATTAGTGCTCAGAAGTTCAGTGATTACATCAGGACCAATTGTGGTCCCTTTTTTTCAATAAAATGCATGTCCATACCCCTTGGAGATGTTGTAATAAAATGTGCTAGCATGGTCCACAATGTAACAGACTTGGCTTTCCTAGGACTTAGAGATTCCATTCCAGGGTGTTTTTTCCTTGTTAATTATGCACTGTTGAATAAGTTGTGTATAATTTTCAAGTTTTTCAGTTGCTCCTCCAAAGCTGGAATGACTTATTGGGTGTCTGAGCCCCAGGAGCTTACTAAAGTCTATGGCTCTATGTATATAAACATGCTAGAGACTATTTTGAGTCATATGAAGATCGCACTAGGTCCCCCTTGGGTTTTTTTATTTTTTTAAGTTCCGAGAAAAATAATTTTTCCCGCTAACTTAGGCCATTTTTTAATGGTTTAAATTGGAAAATTCAAATTGTAATAAAAGTGTGGTCTGGAGGCCGATTTTAACGCAGGGGTGCTTTTTTTCAAACTCAGAGCACCCCCTTTACCTCAAAACCCACTTTTCCTATGTTTTGGGTGATTAAATTATCATTTGGAGCGTTTTTTCTTAAAGAAAACAAAATGTCAAAAAAATGCTAAAAAGCAACACAATGACAAAAGACAAAGTGAGAAAGCCAAAGGGAGCATGAAAAAACATGTTTGATGAGGTGGCAATATTGTCCCATGTGATGGGCGATTTAGAATAAGGAGTAAAGCGTTGGATTTAAGATTGATTTGAGAGGTAGTGAATCATCTAAAATTAAGGAGTGTGCCTTCTTCATAACCGTACAACTTGGTTGATGTGGCACCTCTTAAGTGGATTGGTAGGAGTTTGGATGAGGGCGCATCTCTCTTGGAAAAGGTGGCACATCCTCAAGCCAATCAACCCAACACATCCCTTCAATCGCTCAAGGAAACTAAAGCTCATGCGCTAGTCATCTTGAGTTGAGGTTTGCCTCCCCTGGGTCTTCGTTATCTATGTAAGCAAGGCTTTCTTCCTCATTCCTAGTGGAAGTAAGGAACCTCTACTCACATGCTTTGTAATTGTTTGTCTTTTTTATGAATAAAGTTGATGTTGAAATATTGCAACTTCGAGGAATATTCTATATGTATTTTTTGTGGTCCCCGATGTTCATACCAAGAGAATCACTTGTATTTCTTTATACCCCGATGTTTCTAATCGGGAGAACTAATAAGAGTCATGAGGAAGTCCCCTCCGTTGTAAGTCGAGTCATTAGTCCCCCAATTGTGTGGTTACTCGAGCCTGCATGATTAAATTAGGATTACTCGAGCCTACATAACTGAATTAATTATTAAGTGAACAAAAGAATATAAATAGAGGTGAGGTGCTTCTCATTTGAACACACACACACTCACTTGTGTAGCGCATGAGAGAGAGAGAGAAAGGGTTGTGGCTGGAGAAGAAGGAGGATCAGTCTTTTGGGTTTTACCTTTTATCTTTTTGGGGCATCTATATTGAGGAAGCTTTTGCTGGGTTTTTCCCATTAGGGTTTTCCCAGGATAAATCTTTGTGTTCTTTTTGTGTGGTTGTGCTTGTCTATCTTTCAGTGATCTTTTGGCTTATGGTTATGCTGTTATGATGCTAAATGTTTTAAGATCTGATATAACCATTAAAAATTCAACATGGTATCAGAGCCACCCTGAAAGAAGACACTGTGCAGTTGCAAAAGCTAGGGCTTCTTACTTTTTGGGTCTCTCTCCACAATCCATCAGCAAAAGAAGGCTAGGCTGACTCTCCATTGAAGGGCGCATCTTTCTGTCGAAGCAGAATTTGATTCCGGGCATTTTCAGTTTTTGCTGGAGGAAATTAGGGCTTTTTTCAAAAGAGGAATTTTTGAGTGAGCTCGGCATAGGATTACTATCCTCATCAAAATCGAAGTTTAGAGACCTGGGTCGAGATTTTTGGTTGGGTGAAACTCCGGGAAAGTCAAACCCTAGTTTGACCCCGGGCCTGAAAAACCCTAAAATACTGAAACTGATAGTTTTGGTAGATTCGCTATATCTCGAGATTGGAGAAGGCTCAAGTGTCGAAACTTTCATAGGTTGAAGATAAATTCTTTATGTACACTGTGTCCCAAGTTTCAGACTCAGATTCGCTATATTCTAGGAGATATGATTCCTCCGAGTTAGGGTTCTAGCCTCTCCCAGGATTCATCCCTAAACAGGACACCTGGGGAGAATTGCTATATCTCGAGCTACGAAGGTCCAAATGAAATTTCGCATGATGTTCCCAAAAGGGTACGGACTGTACTTTCTGTGGTACAATTTTCAGACTCCGAAGATGAAACAGTGACACGTGGAAGTCCGTACAAGTTCGCTCTTTTGAACAGTCCTAAAATGAGTCACCTTGGGAAAACGCGCATAAGGCCTAATTGGTAAAACCAATTCTACTCTAACCTGCAGTGTTGGAAAGAGGACATGCGAGGCTATCGCAGTACGAAATTTCATACACAGAGGAGCAGTAATTTCGGAGATAACACAGAAACAATGTCAAGCATTCTACAGAAGAAACTGAAGAAAACTAAGGCATCAGATATTTTGCAATTCTTATCACAGTTTTGGGAAAATGAATATGCTGCTCAGCTCGCCTTCAGAAGGCACATATTTCTATCCAATCAGATCTGAAAGATTCCAAGTTTTGAAAATTAGGGTTTCTCTGACAAACCCTAGATCAGCCACATCCGGAACCAAGACGAACATCTCAAACTGGTAAGATCTAATATTTTGCCATTTATATTTAAGGTTCTTATTTCAAAATGACCTAGCACCTCAGCTTGACAACAAGCTTGGTGAAGCTAAAAACTTTCGAGCATGGAAGCATAGGATTTTATTGGTTCTTGAAGAAAAATGAATTGGACACCTACATAAGTAGAGAGGTTCCAATTCCAAAGGGAAATGAGGCTAAGGCCTTACACAAGAAGAAACTCGACTCATAATAAGAAAAGAGAAGATGGGAGCAACTAAAGATCAAGCACTCACGATTCAAAGAAGATCCCTCAAGCGATGAGGAATATGAAGAACTCAATTCTTGAAGAACCTCTTATCCATCTTATCATGATGATGTCATGAATGAAGAAGATGATGAAGCAGAAGGATCAGGAAGGAGTCTACCTACAAAACAAATAAAAGATAAGTATTCAATTGTCATTTCATGGTATTGTTTTATATTCAGTTTATGTGTTATGCATGATAGAATGTTTGCATTAATGACAGTATGCATGTGATGGGTAAATAGCTCATGGTGCTATACACCTCTCCATTGCTACTTATCTAGAATGAAACCTTCTTGCTAACATATTGGATTAGTGCACAATCTCAATGATGTCATCTAGAAAGTTTCTGTGAGATATGGATGAATGTTGTATTGGCTAAATAGTTGAATGATGCGGCGTTATGCATATGTTCTATGAAATGGTTCTAACCATGAAACTGGTGCATTTGACTTATAGGAAAGGTCTTGTACAACCGCCTACAAGAAAAGAAGGATGAGACTTGTTCCGAAGAACAAGTGATGACAATTCAAGATTCACTCCAATAAACATGAATATGAAGCTCTTAGGGGCAGAGACACCGTCACGGAAGAAGAGAACGGTAGATCCACCTTGAAGGATGAAGACCACCATGGGTACAAGAGATAACTCAAGATGAAAAAAAGAATGGCGAGACTTCCAAACCAAAGTAAGAGGCCTCGGAGACACTCTAGTTGTGTAACACAGTTGGGTGACATGATTGATGCTAACCTTTACGGCTATGAAAGAAGTTAAGATCAAAGAGTAACAGTCGATCATGGGGAATGATGTCTACGATATTGTTTCGAGACCTAATGGGAAGTCCATAGTATCTTCCATATGGATCTACAAGAACAAGTGTACAAGGCAAGGTTCGTGGTTTTCCTCAGAAAGAATAGACTATGAATAACATACTTTATTGACCAAACCCACTAGAAGTATATACCAAGTAAAGAACCACCTGTACAGAATGAAGAGGGAAGATGATGCTCCGCTTCAGGGGGAGTGACTACAGAAGATCTCTAAGGTCGACATGGTACGACATGATGGACAACTTCTTGATGGATTGAGACTTTACCAAGAGTAAAGTGGGTTCCAACCTTCAAGGTTGAATGCAGAAGACTAGGATATGTTGATGACCTGACAAGACGAACTCATGGAAGATGCTATGATGAAAGAATACTAGAATGATGTTTAGGATATAATACTCAAACCAGAAAGCAAAAATGTGGTATCTTCCAAATGGATTTGCAAGATAAAATATGTTGCTGATAGAAGTAAGGAAAGACATGTGGCTAGAGGTTTCTCTCAGAAAGAGGGAATTAATTCTAAAGAGACACTTGCTCCAGGAAGCAAGATCACTTCCTTTAGAACTATCATGGTAATTGCTTCCATGATGAAGTGGGATATACACCAAATGGATGTAAAGCCAAGCCTTCCTTAATGGTATGATTAAGGAAGAGTTTTACATCAAATAGTTACAAGGATTTGAAGTTGAAGACAAACGGACTCACATATGCAAGTTGAAGAAGGCCCTATATGACCTGAAGCAAGCTCCCAGATCTTGGTATGGAAGGATAGATAGTTTCCTGACGAGCTTGGGCTTTACCAAGAGTAAACTTGACCCTAACCTTTACTTCAAGGTTATAGAAGATGAACCTAGCATACTATTACTGTATGTGGATAATCTATTTTTTATGCAGTGGAAATTTTGAAAAGATTTGATATGTTGGAATGTAAAGCCATGGCCACACCCATGGATTCCAACCTGAAGTTGTTAAGTTGATGACTCGTCATAGTTAGTGGATGTGACTCAATACAGACAGATTATTGGGTCGTTGATGTATCTAACAAATACCAGACCAGACATTTATTTAGCTGTGAACACCTTATCTAGTTCAACCTAGACGTGCTCACCTAATAGATACAAAACATGTGCTAAGATATCTGAAAGGGACTATAGACTTTGGTCTATACTACAGATTGTATGGCTATACAGATGCAGATTGGGCTGGAAGTGTCTCAGACAGGAAAAGCACTTCAGGTGTATGCTTTTGTCTGGGGTCTGCTATGATTTCATGGTTTACCAGGAAACGGTCCAGTATTGCTCTTAGCATGGCGAAAGTAGAATACATAGCAACTTGCTGTGCTAGTTGTGAATCCATATAGCTTCGGAAGTTGATGTCAAGTCTCTTTGATCTGGAGATGGATACTACTGAGATTCTATGTGATAACCAGAGTTATATAAAGATGACAGAGAACCTAGTGCTCCATCGAAGCACATAGAAATCCGGCATTTCTACATTCGAGATAAGATACAGAAGATGATGTTTCAGTATTCCCATACTGAAGATATAGATGATGTTTCGGCATTTACATATTGTAGATGCAGATGATGGTGATTCAGTATTTCTATACTGAAGATACAAATGACGATGCTTTCAGTATTTCTATACTGAAGATACAGATGATTATGCTTCCAATATTTCTACGCTAAAGATATAGATGATGATGCTTTCACTATTTCTATACTGAAGATATAGATGATGATGCTTTCAGTATTCACATACTGGAGATACAGATGATGATAGTTCAGTATTCACATACTGAAGATGTAGATGATGATGGATTAAAGATGATGTTACAAGATGATGATTCAACACTAATGTGTTGACGAAGCCTCTATCTCGGGTAAAGTTCGAACACCTTCAAGACAAGATTGGTGTTGTTCAAAAAGACCTTCCTTGAAAGGGGGAGCAGTGATGTTGTAGTGGGATTGTATCATCCCTGGACACTTGTCCTAAAGTGATCTGGTGACTTCGGTCCTCGAGAATGAAGAGGGATTGTATCATCCCAAGACATTTGTCTAGAACAGATCCGGTGACTTCGATCCTCGAGAATGAAGAGGGATTGTATCATCTCGGGACATCTATCCAGAACGAATTCGGTGACTTCAGTCCTCGAGAATGTGGAGGGATTGTATCATTCCAGGACATCTATCTAGAACGGATCCGGTGACTTCGGTCCTCGAGAATGTGGAGGGATTGTATCATCCCGAGACATCTGTCCAGAATGGATCCGGTGACTTCAGTCCTCGAGAATGAAGAGGGATTGTATCATCCCAGGACATCTGTCCAGAATGGATCCAGTGACTTCGGTCCTCGAGAATGTGGTGGGATTGTATCATCCCTAAACTTCGATTCAGAACGGATCCAGTGACTTCGGTCCTCGAGAATGTGGTGGGATTGTATCATCCCTGAACTTCGGTTCATAACGGATGCGGTGACTTTGGTAATCGTGAACGTAGTAGGATTGTATCATCCTTGAACTTTTGTTCAAAACGGATCCGGTGAGATTGGTACTCGAGAACATAGTAGGATTGTATTATCCTTGAACTTTTGTTCAGAATGGATCTGGTGACTTCGGTACTCGAGAACGTAGTAGGATTGTATCATCCTTGAACTTTTGTTCAGAACGGATCCGATGACTTCGATACTCGAGAATGTGGTAGGATTGCATCATCCTTGGACTTGGTCCTAAAGTGATAGGGAGTGATTATCCCGTAATTGAATCCGGTGACTTCGGTTGTCGTGAATGTGGTGGGATTGCATCATCCCTGGACTTTAAGTCCAAAAGTGATCCAAAGACTTTCATCTTCGTATTATGGATTGCAGGTTGTTGCTAATGATGATGATGTTCCTGATCGAAAGATCAGAATCTGATGATGATGATGTTCCTGATCGAAATATCAGAGTGTGATGATGATGATGTTATTGATCGAAAGATCGGAGTGTGATGATGATGATATTACTGATCGAAAGATCAGAGTGTGATGATGATGATGTTACTGATCGAAAGTTCAAAGTATGATGATGATGATGATGATGATCAAAAGATCAAAGTGTTGCTGATCATGATGTTACTAATCAAAAGATCAAAGTGCTGCTGATGATGATGTTGTTGATCGTGATGTTGTTGATCGAAAGGTCAAAGTGTTGATAATGATGTTGTTGATCAAAAGGTCAAAGTGCTGATGATGATGATCAAAAAATTCAAAGTGTTGATGATGATGTTATTCATCTAGCAATCAAAGTGTTGCTGCTGCTGAAGTTTGAAGATGAAGAATATATGTTGAAGATGATGAAAAGATTCCGATGATCTATAGATGTGTCACCCTAATGATGTTGATGATATCCTCTCTCTCCTACTATTGTTGTTGTTGATGTTGATGTAGAATACCCTTCTCGTTAAGAGGGAGTGTTGAAATATTGTAACTTCAAAGAATATTCTATATGTATTTTTTGTGGTCCCCGATGTTCATACCAGGAGAATCACGTGTATTTCTTTATACCCCGATGTTTCTAATCGGGAGAACTAATAAGAGTCATGAGGAAGTCCCCTCTGTTGTAAGTCGAGTAATTAGTACCCCAGTTGTGGTTACTCGAGCCTGCATGATTAAATTAGGATTACTCGAGCCTACATAACTGAATTCATTATTGAGTGAACAAAAGAATATAAATAGAGGCGAGGTGCTTCTCATTTGAACACACACACACTCACTTGTGTAACGCATGAGAGAGAGAGAGAAAGTGTTGTGGCTAGAGAAGAAGGAGGATCAGTCTTTTGGGTTTTACCTTTTATCTTTTTGGGGCATCTATATTGAGGAAGCTTTCGCTGGGTTTTTCCCATTAGGGTTTTCCCAGGATAAATCTTTGTGTTCTTTTTGTGTGGTTGTGCTTGTCTATCTTTCAGTGATCTTTTGGCTTACGGTTATGCAGTTATGATGCTAAATGTTTTAAGATCTGATATAACCATTAAAAATTCAACAGTTGAGCCTTTGGAAGACAATCTGTTGGTGCAATACTTTCTATGGTGAATGCTTGTTCCATAACCAAGGTGATATTTGTGTAGCATTACTTTCTTGTTCATGCAATTTTAAATATCTAGCTTAGAAGATTGTATTCCAATACGTAGAATAGGCATTTGAGTTTCAACTTGCTTATTTATGAGTAATCATGTAAGATTCAAGAGTTATACTTTGTAGTCGGTAATACTTGTATGCTTTTGGTTTTATGTGATTTACCATACTATATCTGACCTATGGCATGAAGGTTTTTTGTGTAGTTTTGCAGATCACCGAGAGTGGAAGAAGACTGGAGCTCGGTTGCAACTTGTCTTCTTCACCACTTTCATTTTAGATATAACTTGTCTGCTCTATAGGCACCCTTCCGGTCCACCTTGTTCAAGCTTGAGCTTGAGATCTTCTTCCCTCTCAACAAAATACTCAACCTTAATCTCTTTCTTTTTTTTTGCAAGTTAAAATCTGATCTTTTAAGTTTATCATACATTTTTTACTTCCTTCAATTCAGATCTAAGAAAAGAATGAATTTTTGCATCTAAAAGCTTAAATCTAGGTTGCATTTGCTTTAGCACTTCAAGTTTAATTTTTTCAATACTTTTCCAAGTGTTAAAGTTCGTAATTTTTTGTGATTTAGCTAACATTTCAAACATTTTCACAAGTTATAGCTTGCTAGTTTTTAGCAGGTTGAAGGAAAAAGAGAGGGAAATGATGCTGAAACTTTGGGTTTTTGGCCATCCAAAGCACCCCAAATTCATCCTTCTTCCCCCTCCTTCACTCCTCTTCTTCCCCAGGCATTTGTAAGCTTGTTTGATCCATTTTCAAGGGTCAAAGGTGTTTCTCTTTCTTAAATAGCATTGTAATATAATTAATAAAAAGCAAGTGGGATTACGGCTCCCACACCCTCCATCCCCCATTTGGGTAAAGCCTATATCTATCCCTCTGTCATTTATTTGTTTTTTACGTGTACTGCACTAGAATAGTTTTACTTTCTTGCATTGAATAAGATAGATCAATCATATTAGTTTGCTTTAGGTCTCTTCTTTTTTATTTTTGCAATAAACTAGATACTAACCTAGCAGTGCTTTACCGAATTACCAAAACGGGGAAAATATATTCACTACTATAGTAATTAGAAAACTTGTCTTCCATTTTTGTTTTATTTTACTTTGGAAACTAACCCCCTTTCTCTCTCGAGTACGGCCTTCAAGCCTAAAAGAGATTCTTGGGGTCTAATAATCAAGAAAAAACACTGCTTTAAAACTCTTAAAATAAACCAAGGCCTTTCTTCTCGTATGCTCTACACCATCTGCGGTTCGTCCAATCCAGAGTGGTTGTATCAAAAAGGAAGTTAGGTGACTAGCATTAATAGGTAAACCTAATTAATCTAATCTTCGAAAAAACTCAGGAGTTCGCAAAGGGTGACTACAAAGAGTCAGGGGGCTACACCAAGCAAGTTCATCCTCGCCCCGTTGGACACTTGGTAAAGCTGCTTTAGCACTCAGTCTTTAGAAGGTGAAGTGTATTGGGCCAAACCAACAACTAACCAACACTTTAATCCACGCATCAAATCCACATTAACTTAAAACGAACCAAGAGAGATTTGCAAAACACTTTAAGTTTCCGGCAACATCGCACCATTTTATTTGACTCCATTACCATTGATCTCCATTTGCAACAGTACTTTACATTTGCTTAATATCAATTCATTAAGGTTGCTTTATTTTTGTATGTTGATGTTGTCTTTTATACATTGTTGAAATACTTCTTATCTTTGCAATAATATTGATTCGGTAATTTACTTCGAAAACTCCTACAAAACCTACTTCATCCTTAACAACTAAAAATTTTAAGAGCCTTAGCAACTCTTTGTAGGGACCACCCCCATTGGCTCCGCTAGGAGTTTACCTAAACGGAGGAGTCAGAATCAAGTGACAGCACCTGACTCGAGACTTACCCCTAAGGAAACACTGAGCAACTTCAAGATTTTTGTTATGCTTCCCCCCAGGTGTGTGTAAGACGACAACATCTATTGGTGTCATTGACGCGCTCTTTCTGAGCTAAAGTGTAAGTAACAGATTTCTGTTATGGAGTTATGTCTTCTCCTTATGCACGATGATACCTTGATAATTACAGAAATGGCATAGTTTTAGGCGTTCAAGAAACACTTCTATAAATGCGCTATGGACTTTTTTCTATCTTTCTTTCTATATGTAAACACACTTTATTATCAGAGTAATTTCGCTTTAGGCTCTCATAATCATGTTATCACGAATCTTGTAGTTGCCCCGTAAGAGTAATCCTATACAAGATAGCAGAGGGGACAGGAAACCAAAGTCGTGACGTACGGATACCCCAAATCCCAGATGATGGATGGTTGTCAAGCCGGTTGAGATATCCTTCACTTTATGCCACTGAAGCCCATGTGACAAAGGGGGAGACCCAGACCTATCCTAAAAGGAAAGGCCTACAACTAATCACCAGACCAAACCTAAACATGTTGATTTTTCTGAGCAGCATCGAGAGTTATTCTCTTAGGAGAATGGAGACACCTAGTTCGAGACCAGGGTGTGGACTCAACCTAGAGTTGAGTGACCATTCTGTTAAATGGGGATATCTAGTCCGAGACCACGATATGAAACCAGTCTAGCACTGGGAGACTCAACATTGAGTTGAGTGACCATTCTGTTGAATGGGGGCATCTGATCCAGGACCAGGATGTGGAACCAGTATAGTACTAGGGGACTTAGCCTAGAGCTGAGTGGCCATTCTTTTGAATGGAGGCACCTGGTCAGTTACCAACACCTAGTCCAGGACTAGGGACTCAGCTCGGGGCTGAGGGCCATTCTTCGAGAGAATGGAGGAGCTTGGTCTGTTACCAAGTATTTGACCTAGTGTCAAACCATGCAGCCTATGGCTGAGACACCTGGTCTATTACCAAGAAGACACTATAAGCCCTAGACCGGGTCTAGGCATGTGTGACACTCTGACCCTCGATCAGTGGGCTCTGTGATCTTCTCCAAGGCTTAGCTACGCTTGGTTAAGACAGTACCCGATCTTGGCGTCACACAGAGTGTGAGATAAAAGCATTAGTAATTCTCTCTGTTTATGATGTACTTTGAGTGGGGATGAAAGACCACCTTGACCACTCGTATTGACTACAGGGCACTTGAAGAAAGCTAAAGCAAAAGTCAAAAATACATAAGGACCCTTAGTACCACTAAGGTGTAAAAGTGAAAGTGCAAAAAGACCTTTAGTACCACTAAAGGTAAAAGTCAAAATGAGAAAAGAATAAAATAATAATATTTTGTTCTTTCTATTTTTGGTCCACTTACATATGACTTCAAGGATATACAAGAAGATCAATCCATTTCATTATCACACACACTCTTGCTCTCACAAGTACAGCTGCTCCAACAGAAGATCTCATAGTTTTTGAAGAGAAGGTTGTCTTTGTGGTTATGCACTAGCATGGATGAGTCTAGCTAGGGCACCCACTTGTTTTCCAGTTGTACCATACAACCAGGGTTCTTGCTCTTCTCACCTCACGGCCACCTAAAATAGAGTTAGGATTTTACCCTAACAACTCCCTCCTCCACAAACAGCAGCAAGGCATTCACGAGCAGCTAGGGTTTTCCTTAGGGCAACCTTCTTCCTCTCGACAGCACCTCCGCGCAGCCCCACTCTTCCACGGGCTGCCATTTCTACTCTATCGACAGCACTGCCAACCCTCAAGGCACCTACAACAGGGCTCAGGAATACCCACGAGCTCCTACAGCAGCTCGGGCAACTAGCAGATTGGCCCGAAAGGCCTCGGGCAGTTAGCAAGCAGGCCTGGAAGACCTTAGGGAAAGCAACCAGACCTTGGGCCAGCAGCAGGACCATCTGGCAACTCTGATAGGGCTTGGACATAACAGGTGCAACAGATCTGCCCTCCGAGCAGCAGATCCATCCTCGGCCAGCAGGTAAAACAGGTCCGGGCAGGTGCAACAAAACTCGGGTAGAGTAAAACAAGTCTAAGCAGGTGTAGTAAAGCTCGTGCAGGGTGAAAATTACTTTGGGCAGATAGAGAAGTGCAACCTACATTTTCTAGGCAAGAGAGAAAAAGATTAGGGAAGCAAGCCCTAATCTACTAAAATCCCTAATTGGGCATTTTTTGTAAAAAGATTATCTTCTATGTAATTGTGGATCTATTAAACAAACTTGTTAGGGTTTGAAAATTTTTTAAGAATGTAGTCATCTCATTTACGAGATGAATTACTAATGCTTTTGGGGTTTTTGTCCTTTAAAGGTTTCCCTAGTGAAAAACTCTTGTCTTCAATGTGTTGATGTGTTGATGGTGTTTACTGCACTTGTCATTTGTTTATGTTAGTCTGCAAATTTTAAAAAGTATTCATGCTAATGCTAAAATTCAACATTTCATCAGAGCTTAGCATGTGACGACACAGTAAAGGGAGATTGTTGTTGTCTTCCTAAACCTTTGGGATATGTTTGCAGACTTGACATTTGACTAAGTGGCATACATGGCCATCAACATCTTCAAACCAGAAGAGAAGTTACAAGGGTCAGCTAACTATAACTCATGGAAATCTAGGCTTACAACTATTGTAGAAGAAAATGACCTTGATGACATTGTGTTTAATGTCAGTGAAGAGCCAACATCTAATGCTGGCAGACTCTTACAAGAAGAAGCAGGCTAAGGCTAGAAGGATCATTTATGATTATGTCAAAGAAATGATGATGCCCAACAACATAGCATTAAATACTGCCAAAGAATGCTTTGACACCTTGGTCAACTTGTATGAGAAGAAATTTCCCAGTCAAAAGAGAGTTTTGAAGAAAAGGCTACGAACTTTGAAGTTGAACAAGGATAAAGGGTTTGGTTCTTTCTTCACGAAGATTGCATAGGTAAGTGATCAACTTATTGCTATTGGTATTGTTGTTGTTGATGATGACCTTGTGCAGACTGTGGTCGATGGTCTCCCAGGCTCTTGGGAAACATTCATGGCATCTATCAGTGGATGTGAGAATCAGCCAACTTTCGAAAGACTTTGGCATGATTGTATAGAAGAAGAGGGAAGGACTTCAGGCATGGTAACCAAGGAAGGTAACCTTGCACTTGCAACAAAGACAAAGAAGTTCAAGAAGCCCTCCCCTCAGCAAAAGAAGAGAAAGAAACCTCAAGGTAAGCTCTCTGATGTTTCAAAAGTGGAACGCAATAATTGCCACAAGTTTGGACACTTTGCCCGGGACTACAGGAAAACCAAGAAGAAATCCAAAAGAAGATTTCAAGCCTCTACTGCAGAAGCAGAAGAAGAAGAAGAAGAAAAAGAACCTAAGAAGAAGAAGAAAACCAAGGCTAACAAAGAAGAACCTAGAAGAGAAAACTACCTGATTTCTGCTCTCTTTGGATCCATCATAGACAGTGCTACTTCTTAGTTGGATAGTGGTGCCTCCAAGCATAAGACAGGTAACCATGGAGCTCTCACCAGTTATAGAAAGAAGAAGTTCACCACACAGGTGTAACTTGGAGATGACTCCACTTACAAGATTGAAGGAGTTGGCTCAACTTCGCTTCAACTTGACTCAGGTACGGTTCTAAAAATTGATGATGTCTAATATGTTCCTGGTTTGAAGAAGAATCTTCTATCTGTTGTTGGCTTAGAGGACAAGAGCTACAGAGTCCTCTTCATGGACAAGAAAGTCCTTCTATGGGCAAAGGATGAAGATCTTAGCTCAGCTGTACAGATTGGGGTTCGAGAGATAGACCTTTACAATGCTTCCGAAGATTCCACTCATGCTTTGGTACATCATACAGTTGATCCATGTGAGCTGTGGCATAGAAGGTTTGGACACCTTCACTACACAACTCTCCCAGGCTTGTAGAAGATGGTCACAGGTATGCCAGAAGTATCTCCAAAACATGATGGAATTTGCAAAGGATGTGCTCTGGGTAAGAACACTAAGAAATCCTTTTCCAGAAGCAAGAATAGATCTAAAAGCATTTTAGATTTGATTCACTCTGACATTTGTGGGCATGTCTTCACCTTCTTTGAGTGGGTGTTTATATTATGTCTTGTACATTCATGATCACTCTCAGAAGTCATGGATTTACTTCCTCAAGCTCAAAAGTGAAACTCTTGACAGGTTCAAAGACTTCAAGGCTCTGATTGAAAATCAAACTAGCAGACACATCTGTATCATGAGATCAGAAAATGGAGGTCAAGTATGAATCTAATGAGTTTGATGATTCTTGTCGAGAAGCAGGAATCAAGAAGGAGCTGATAGTACCATACAACCCTCAGCAGAATGGGGTTGTAGAAAGGAAGAACAAAACGATCTGTGAAGCTGCTAAAGCAATGCTCACTGATCTAGATCTTCCTTTATCATTGTGGGCTAAAGCTGCAGGTATTGTTGTGTATATGCAGAACAGAAGCCCTCATGCTATCTTGGGGGAGAAGACTCTAGAAGAAGTCCTCACTAGGAAGAAACCTGCAGTTGACCACATGAGGATATTTGGCACTCTGGTGTACATTCATGTGCCAAAGGAAAAGAGGGCCAAGCTAGATCCTTTCGGTAAGAAAGATATATTTGTCGGGTACAGTGATTGCTCGAAGGCCTATTGCATCTATGTACCTGAACAGAGGTACATTGAAGTCAACAGAGATGTGATCTTCCAAGAGGAAGTTGTGTTCTGTTAAACACTAGAGCTTTCAAAGTGTTGTCGCCTTTCACACACCTGGGGTCACATGGCAGAAATCTTCAAGCCACTCGGTGTGTCCTTGGGGGCAAGTCTCGAGTCAAGGCTATCACCTTGTCCTTGACTCCTCCGTTTAAGCTCAACTCCTAACAAAGCCAAGGGGGGTAGACCCTATTAAGTTACTAAGGATAATTGCTTAGTGTGGTGATGTTAAACTGAATGAGTTATTTAGGAGTTTGAGATTTAACTATAGATAATCAAAGATGGCAAGATACAAAAATGAACACACGAAAGCACAATGTTGAGACACAACATTTATATAAAGCAAGAAAATAACCAGTGCCTTAGAATGGAGTCAAACAATAAGATCAATATACTTGCATGTGCTTGGAGTGAATGTTTTGCGATTGCCTCTTGGTACATTTTAAGTTAAATTTGAAGTGTGGGTTGTTTAAAATTAGGCAAAGGGGGGGACTCCAGATATACCCGAGAGTACTTGGAGTATGTCCAAAACTAAACCTTCACGGCTACCCGCAAGGAATATGTGGGCTGAAATGGAGTCTCTGGGGCTATTGTTCATAACGCACCCGTTAGGGTGTGACAAAGATCGGCGCCCCGAGGTCACTTTTCAGAAGTTCCCGCTTCCTTTGGCTATTTTGCCACCGTGATGGTTTGATCTAGGTGTTGGATTTTCACCTGTTGGTTTGTTAATTTGGGAGAGTGAATCCTAATTATACTAGTCACTCAAGTGCTTTTGATACAGCTTGACTGATCGGATGAACCGCAGCCAAGTGTAGAGCATACACACCGGAGTCTTGTCAATTTTAGTAAATTTTCAATGGGCGTTCTTGTTTAAAAGAAAACCCTCCAGGAACCTCTTTTGATCCAAGTGGATCTCAATCGGGGAATCGAGGAGGGGTTAATTTTATAGTAGCTGAAAAACAAATATTAGGAAAAAGCAAACAAATACACAATTCTAGTTTCCTAATTAGTCCTACCATGAATCTCTTTCCCCTTTCGGGTCAATCGGGAAGTCGTGGGGTAAGTATTATGATTACTTTGAAATATCAAATATGGAATATGAAATTTATAATGAAATAAAGTATACTACCCTGCAGATTAGATCAATACTAGTTTGAAAAGAAATGAACAAAAAAGCAACAAAAAGGACACTGACGCAAACCCCCCCAGGGGGGATGGGGAATGGGCTCGAAAGAGCCTATTCGAAAAATATTTTAATTAACAGCGGTTACAATATCAAAGAACTGATATAATTCATCTTGAGACTTATATGGAATGAAATCAAGAGCTTACAAAGTGCGAAAATTAAAGGTTTTAGTCAAACGGGAGACCCCTAGGGGGATTTAAACGCTCCTGAGGCCACCTCCGAACAGCAGCTTCCTTTCTTTTCTGTCAAACCTGCTAAAAACCAGCAAGCATATCAGACTCAAATATGCCCAAAAGAACTCTGAAAGTACCTTTGGGTCAGCTCACTTTTAACCAAAAAGGTAAGCTGAAAACTAGTTAAAAAGGGAAAACAGGAACCAAGGAAGGCAGGCTTTCCTTGGGATCTTGGCTTGCCTTTTGGGCAGCCAATAATATGTGCACTTTTATTGCAGAATATAAAATTTTAACGCACAGCAAACAGAAATCAAATGCATGCAAGCTACAAATTTTCTTTAAAAATTACACGCAAAAAGGACGATTTCCCTAAAGCTAGATCTAGAAAGCTTATGAAACTAGTTAAGAGCAAGATCTAGACTATGAGCTTCGAGAGGATAGATCTATGTTGAAATTACTTTTAAGATGATAGATCTAAACAAAATCAAAGCTATGAAAAATTAACCGGGTGAAGAGTTGATCTTGAGGGAGGAAGAGGAGGAGAGAAATGCTGATTTCCTTGAAGATCCACAGTGGAGCTTTCAGGTGGTGTCGAGGGACTATTGCCTTTGGAAGGTTTTGGAGAGAGTGAAGAAACAAACTAGATCAGCATCCTCTCCAATGTAGGAACCTGTAGCTCAGCTGAAATCAAGAAACTTGCCAAAAAACTTGTGAGATCCGATTAGTACATACACAGAGATTCAAAATAACATGCATATAAGCTTATAGGACATGTTGAATCTAGATCTCTAAACATGCATCAAAGGAAAGAGATGGCCAATAAACTTATTGAAAAGCACCTTTCCTACCAAGATTATAATAAGCTTATTATCAATCTTAACAACGGATCTACAAGCAATTAGCAAATCATGAACACAGATACAGGTTACCTCAGTAAAACAATGGCAATCATCATCCACACATACAATGGCACAACACCGTCTTGCCTCCAAAGCTTCTCTTTATTTCAAATGAACAATACAACAGTACAATAGCAACAGCACCTCAATCCCAGTTCTAACTAGCTTGGAAGAGGCTACTGTGCTTGAATATATACAAAAACTAAGAGATCTAGCCCAGGGGGGGCGCAAATCCCAAGGAGACACATCAAATCAGCTGAACGAGAGTCCATCAATGCCTGATCTGTGTCTAGCTGAGCCAAATCTGAGTCTCACTGAGTGCAACTGTCAATCGGGGGGCTGATCTGATTGACACCTCAACCTGTTGACTGAAGCATCCACCAAAACTCATCCAGATGAGCCAAAAACGTGTGGAGGAGAGAGGGAGGGCGAAATTCCCCATAAAGGATGCTGAAGATCAACTCTGGATCTGATTTGATCACCTCCTTCAGTCAAGGATTTGTCAGATCCAGTGAATCTGCTTCAGATCTGACTTATTTCAATCAAATCGGCTGAGAATCCACTGATCTATGATTTTGGATTTGCTCCATTATTCATCAATTTACTAATTAAAATCATCAATAATTGATTTTTGGGGCTTTCTGACCAGAGTGATGGAAAATCACTCAAAACTAGGAAATAGTGGGTCCATGGGTTTACATGGTGCTCTTAGCTTGAAAATGAGCACCTACATGACTGAAACTGATTATTGGGCCCACTTTTATTACAAAATCAATTTTTCCAATTAAACTATTAAAAAATACCCTAAGTTTTGGAAAAATTAAATTTTAATAAAAAACACTGAAAAAAATAAAAATTTGAAAAATTGAAAAACACCTAGGGGGGCTTAGACATGTTCATATGACTCGATCATGATGTCTAACATGCTTATACATTGACACATAGACTCTAATAACCTCAATAGGCCCAAATGCCAAGCTGACCACCCCAACTTTGGAGGTATGGAGTGAAAAACTCAGAAATTATCAGTCGTTTATTCAACAACCAATAATAACCAAGGGAAAAAACACCCTGGGCTGATCGGATTGACAAATAAAGTCTAAGAGACCGAGTCTTTTACAGACACTATCATGCTAGAACATTTATTACAACTCCCCCATGGGGTATGAACATGTGATATAGTACAACAAAGCTTCCCAGAAGCAAGACTGAAGGTTCTCTGAAGTCCGAACAAGTTATCCTTGTCCAATTCACTAGGCTCACTTGATAAAAAAACCACTAAGTACAACTTAGGTGGTAACACAAAGGAAGATGAAGTACCTCCCCTTGAGTTTCCAGATTCAAAAATTCAGAGGGAGGAAGAGGAATTTGAGGATCAAATTCCAGATGCACCTTAGGACATTGAAAGTCCACCAGAAGAACTACTTGAAGTTCCTCCTTCCAAAAAGGGACCTGCTTGGTACCGAGAAACAGTACAAGAAAGCAAGAAGCATAAAGCTCCTCCCAGGACTTTCCGAGAAAGCATAAGACCACAGAAGTACTCCAGTCTTATGAGCCAGCTTATCAATGCAAAACCTTCCTCATACGAAGAAGTAGCAAGTCAACAAGTATGGGTTGATGCCATGATTGAAGAGTACAGTTCAATCATGAAGAATGATGTCTGGGAAGTTGTTCCCAAACCAACAGGAAAGTCAGTGATGACATCCAGAAGGATTTATAAAATCAAGCATGCTTCTAATGGCAGGCAGTGTGGAGAAGTATAAAGCCAGATTTGTAGCTCGTGGCTTCACTCAAAAAGAAGGAATTGACTATGATGAGACATTTGCTCCTGTTTCCAGGTACACTACCATTAGAACCATCATTTCTCTTGCTACAGTATTCGGATGGATGTAAAGACAGCCTTCCTCAATGGCAAGATTGAGGAGGAAGTCTATATTAAACAACCTAAAGGCTTTGTGACTCGTGGGAAGAAGACCCATGTTTGTAAACTAAAGAAAGCCTTGTATGGACTAAAACAGGCTCCAAGAGTCTAGTATGCGAGGATGGATGGATTTCTCCATAGCTTGGGGTTTTCCAAAAGTACAGTGGACTCTAACTTGTACTTTAAGGTTGTTCATAATCATGTCTTGATACTTGTTCTCTATGTAGATGACTTGTTTCTTAGAACAATGTAAGAGGGAGCCTACCTCTGAATTTGAGATGAAGGATCTCGGTTTGATGCATTATTTCCTTGGCTTAGAGGTCTGGAAAAAGCCAGGCGAGATCTACCTGACACAAGGAAAGTATGCAGTGGACATCTTGCAGATATTTGGGATGCAGGATTGCAAGTCCATGAGTGTACCCATGACTACCAACCTGACAAAGTTGCGTGACTCAACTACCAGTTCATAGAGTGTGGACTCTACTCTGTACAGACAGCTTATTGGATCCATGATGTATCTCGTGCATACGAGACTGGACAACTATTACACAGTGAATTCTCTAAGTCGGTTTATGTGCAATCCGAAGCACATACACTTGGTAGCTGCAAAACACATACTCGGATATGTGCGAGGTACTATCACTTATGGGCTCAGGTATACTTCTAGCAGTGGAGAATTATTATCTGGATATGCTGATTCAGATTGGGTTGGCAGTGCAGTAGACCAAAAAAGTACCTTTGGTTACTGCTTTAGTATGGGATCTGCAATGATCTCTTGGTCCAGCAAGAAGCAGGGTTCCATAGCTCAAAGTACAGCCGAGGCAGAGTATATTGTTGCAAGTGATGCCTGCAAGGAAGTAGTTTGGCTCAGAAAACTTCTATCTGATCTGTTCGAGGGAAAGCTTGACTCAACGATCATCCATTGCGATAATCAAAGTTGCATTAAGCTTTCGAAGAACCCAGTGTTTCATTATAGATCGAAACACATTGAAATGAGGTATCATTTCATCAGAGACCTAGTGCAGAGAGGTGCTCTGAAGTTGCAGTACATTCGTACGGATGAACAGATCACAGATCTCTTGACCAAGTCTCTGATAGAATCAAAGTTCGTATACTTTCGTGACAAGCTTGGCTTGGCAGAGAATGCCTCTCTCGCTTAGAGGGAGTGTTGATTTCTCTGAGCAGCATCGAGAGCCATTCTCTTAGGAGAAAGGAAACAAATGGATATACCAAGTCCGGGACCAGGGTGTGGACTCAACCTAGAGTTGAGTGACCATCCTGTTGAATGGGGATATCTGGTCTGGGACTACGATATAGAATCAGTCTAGCACTGGGAGACTCAACCTTGAGTTGAGTGACCATTCTGTTGAATGGTGACATCAGGTCCGGGACCAAGATGTGGAGCCAATCTAGTACTGGGGGACTCAACGTAGAGCTGAGTGGCCATTCTTTTGAATGGAGGCACATGGTCAGTTACCAGGAATTTACCTAGTCCGGGACTAGGGACTCATCCCAGGGATGAGAGCCATTCTCTGGGGGAATGGAGGCGCTTGGTCTGTTACCAAGTATTTGACCTAGTGTCAAATTATGCAGCCCATGGCTGAGGCACCTGCTCTGTTACCAAGAAAACACTATAAGCCCTAGACCGGGTCTAGGCATGTGTGACACTCTAACCCTCAATCAAAGGGCTCTGTGATCTTCTCCAAGGCTTACATACCCTTGGTTAAGACACCTTAGTACTCGATCTTGGCATCACACAGAGTGTGAGATAAAAGCATTAGTAATTCTCTATGTTTATGATGATGTACTTTGAGTGGGGATGAAAGACCACCTTAACCACTTGTATTGACCACAGGGCACTTGAAGAAGGCTAAAGCAAAAGTCAAAAATACATAAGGACCCTTAGTACCACTAAGGTGTAAAAGTGAAAGTGCAAAAAGACCTCTAGTAACACTAAAGGTAAAAGTCAAAATGAGAAAAGAATAAAATAATAATATTTTGTTCTTTCTAATTTTGGTCCACTTACAGGTGACTCAAAGCATATAAAAGAAGATCAATCCATTTCATTATCACACACACTCTTGCTCTTACAGGTACAACTACTCCAACAGAAGATCTCACAATTTTTTAAGAGAAGGTTGTCTTTGTTGTTTTGCCCTAGTATGGATGAGTCTAGCAAGGGAACCCACTTGTTTTCCAGTTTTACCCTACAGCTAGGGTTCTTTCTCTTCTCACCTCACGACCAGCTAAAACAGGGTTAGGGTTTTACCCTAACAACTCCCTCCTCCACGAACAACAGCAAGATATTCACAGGAAACTAGGGTTTGCCTTAGGGCAGCCTTCTTCCTCTCGGCAGCACCTCCGAGCAACCCCCTCTTCAACGGGCTGCTATCTTTGCTCCACCGACAGCCCTGCCAACCCTCTGGGACCCTACAGCAAGGTTCGAGAGTCACTCCAGGCACCTACAGCAGGGCTCGAAAGTACCCACAAGCTCCTAAAGCAGCTCGGGCAGCCAGCAAACAGGCTTGGAAGGCCTCGGGCAGTTAGCAAGTAGGCCCGGAAGACCTTCGGGCAAGCCACCGAACCTCGGGCCAGTAGCACGACCATCTGGCTACCCTTCGGGCATCCCGGACAGAACAAGTGCAGTAGATCTGCCCTTCGGGCAGAAGATCCATCCTCCGATTACAAGTAAAATGGGTCCAAGCAGGTGCAACAAAACTTGGGCAGAGTAAAACAGGTCCGGGCAAGTGCAGTAGAACTCGGGCAGGGTGAAACAGGCTCCGAGAAGGCAGAGAAGGCATCCTGCATTTTCTGGGCAGGAGAGAGAAAGATTAGGGCAGCAAGCCCTAAACTGCTAAAATCCCTAATTGGGCATTTTTTGTAAAAAGATTATGTTCTGTGTAATCGTGGATCTATTGAACAATATTGTTAGGGTTTGAGAATTTTTGAAGAACTCGCTAATCTCATTTACGAGATGAATTACTAATGCTTTTGGGGTTTTTTTCCTTTAAAGGTTTCCCTAGTGAAAAACTCCTATGTTCAGTGTGTTGATGTGTTGACGTTGTTTACTACACTTTTCATTTGTTTATGTTAGTCTGCAAATTTTAAAAAGTATTCATGCTAATGCTAAAATTCAACAAAACAGAGAATACATAAGGTGAAAACCAAAAACCCTAGATTTAAAGAATAAGCCACGATTTAAGGAATGCTTGAGTGGAGTTGGTTAAGGGTGTTGGGAATGTTACTTGAGCCAAATGAAACAGTGACTTATGGTATTAAAGATCAAATCTAGGATCAAAGTGTTTGTTCAATTGATCAAAGCAGGGACCCCGGGGGGATTTAAACAAAATATGGAAATTCCCACGGTGAGATTGAATCAGAGAATTAAGGCTTACAACACACTTGGTCGAATGAAAGATTTGACAGTGTGACGAAATCCGAGCAGAAACCGGAAACAAAAAACACTCGGGAAAACAGGTTGACAGGTCAAGATGGGTGTTCTCTCCAGGGATTAGTGTTGCTTTAAAGTGGGCCGATGGAGTCCAAAAATGACGCCTAGGAGGGAGAGAGGATTTTTATGAGGGGCAACAAAACCAATCGCCAATTCTGTTGATTCCCAATGAAAAAAGTTCCGATGATTTTTTCTAATTACTATAAGTGGTTTTTTCAGTGAAGTGGGTGATGTGCAATGCATGAAAATTGAAACATTCAGAAATAAAGCTGAGAGACGTACCTGAAACTTGTAGATATCCTCCTAGACGATGAAGAATGCTTCCTTGAAGATCAAGTGAGAGATTCAGGCAAGATCTTGGTGAATTTATGCTTTGCTCAGTGACCCTAACACCCCCTTTCACTTGCCACACCATTGAAATCAATTAGCAATGACAAATAAATGGGATTTGAAAATAAAGAAGATATAGGAATGAGAAATCATAAATAAGTAACCACTCCTCGATAAACCAAATCGAAGTACAGCAACAAAGTGAGCTCCCCCACCAGTGCGCCTCCTTCAATTCGCCTCCTTCAACCTGCAAATAAAAATGGGTACAAGAGAAGATTCAAGAACTATGGTCGACTTATCTCAATGCAGGAGACCAGCAATATCGATCATCATCACATTCATCTATCTACCCAAGAGACAAGCGATGAATCCCAGAATAATATCTTTATTAAAAGTTACAATGCCAGAGCTCATGCTTTACAATGGGGAGGATCTCGTCTTTATATAGCTTTTGAAAGACGCAAACCCTAACATACTTTTTACATCCGACAGTTGAGATTATAACATCATCAACAGTGGAAATCAACTTTACATGGATCAATACATGGATCACTTTGACTAGATCAAAGGGGAGCGCACTTTTTTCCCAATGACACCTTGTCCAAGTCAAAACATAATATAACATAAGATATGATCATGATAATACATCAAAAGGGGATCACTAGGGGCTTAATTCGCCCTATGCCCCATTACAACCTCAAATCATAAGATATAACACTGTAATACATCAAGTGGCCAAGTTGCGGGTACCCCTTGGGGGACTTCCTCACTGGCTAAGCCGAAATAAATAATCCCGTACCAAATGCTGACTGAAACTAATGAAGAAGTGTCTAGGGAGCCATAAAATAACAACGGAATAAATTTCCTACCATTTCCTTGACTTCCCTAGCCAAATCGATTTTACCAGTGATTTCCTAGTTCATTTTCTGATGGTACAACGTCTGAAAATCATAAAAATCAATATATCTTCATTCAGGCTGATAACTAGGGAAAACTGACTGCACAGGAGTATCTGGAGATATAAAAGAATGGTATAAGTGACTATTTATACCCCCTAGAACACTGTTGTGCTCTAGGTGAACCAAAACCACTGTAATAATAATAAAATCTGACCAATAGTAAAGTGATAATAATCAGTGATCATGCAATCTGAGGCCAAACTCTGAAAATTGAAACCGCAGTATTGGTTCTGGGCATGTCTAGAGTAAATATAAGCATTGTTGTTTTTTGAGTCACTACATTGGGAACTATGTTTGACTTGGTCAACTGGGTTGACCAGGTCAAAATACCCATGTTGTAGGTTAGATGCTGAACTAAGATGAACCTGCATGTATCCGAGGTAAGAAATGCTCCAATGGTGTGTATTCAAGATAGGGAAAAGATCTTCAATCTCACAAGTCTCAGTCAACCTAAGTCATGGGATAAAATTCAAACTACGGATGAACTAGATGGATGGGAGCAAGTGACACATGGAACCAGCATAGCACTAAGGTTTAATATTTGTGTAAAGCATGGCATAAGAAACAATCTTCAACATTGGATTCTTTAGCTAATCTCAACACAAGCTTAAGCATCAATATGCAATATAAGCATAGGTCACCATGATCATCCTAACACAATAAGCCTAGGTGTTTAACATACATCAAAGAGAAAAAACCAACCAAGGAGCCATATACCTGATCTCACCATATACCTGCCTCTATCTGATATGCCCATCTGTGACTGTGCACCATATCTGCTACTCTGATTAAATGAACTAGGTCACCACTGGAATCATCTCAATGGACAAGGGGATCTCAATCCTAGAAAGGAAATACTGCTAAATAAGGCTCTGAAATGGTTGAGGCTGTTATTATCCATGCTAAAACCCCATGTGAATGAATAGCTCGAAAAAAATAAAGAGATCAATCTGTATGTTGCATCATGGTAGCACCACTGCAATATATATGTGATAACAAATCGATCATACCATAACCTCGTATATAGAGAGAATTTGAAAACATGACTATTAATTAAGAGCCCCTCAAAGAGCATAGTGAAGGGTCTTAAAAGGAACCCAAACAATGTCGGTTGCATTTTAGTCTTCTCTTTCTTTATTATATCCTTGTTGTGTGAAGCTAAGGCAGTCAATCGTTAGAATGAGTTAGCGAGGTGACCATTAGGACATCTCCTTCTATTCCATACTTTGCTTTAGCCCATCAATAAAAGACAAGGATATAAGAAGAAAGGCAAATACAGGTTAAAAATAGCAGGCATTTCCCCCCTAATAAGGCATGCATTGAAAGGTCTGCTAGTTGTGGTGCCAAGGAAATAAGTATACTTTGTCACATTGAGGCTAAGGCTTGGCAAGGAAAAGGTGAGTTAGAGGAGGTTACCATTAGCACAGACATCTCCTTATATTTCATAGCCGATCAAGAAAAAGGGGGGAATATGGGCCAAGGAAAAATAGATAGTAGGCATGGAAAGTAGGAAAATCCATTTGAAAATGAGAAGAAAGGTCTTTGTCCGATGCAAATACGTTTTGATTTTTAAGGGAAAATTTCCTTCTAATCCTCCTATCAAGGTATTTCCATTGTCTTTAAATACGTTACGCTTCATACTTATATCCTCACTCAATTCTCTAAAGAAAGCCTTCCTTTAAATATGCCTTATTGGACATGTTACACCTTATCGGTCGCTCTCCTTATGTGTGAGGCTTTAGCTTCATAGACAAGCTTCTGGTGGTTATATCGCATAAAGATGCATTAGCGGTTACTTTGTATCTATGATGTGAATAAGGCCCCACCCCAGTATGAGGGCCATTAAAAGTCATTTTAAAGACAAATTAGGTAGGTCGGCTTCAAGGAGGGATAAAGTTAGCATTTTTTTCTTATGAATAAGACACCTCCTCCTCGTTCATAACCAAGATCATGGAATCAAACATGACTGAATTTTTACTTCTTCTGTACATGAGCTTTTGAGTAGTGCTTACCTCCTTTCGCGGCTAATTCTAGGTTTTTCAAGGAACAAGGCTGATGTTTTAGGTTTCTTTACTATCTTTCAAGGCTATTCTAAGGTGAAAGGATTCTTGAGGCGCTATTCTCTTCTCTTTTTCTTCTCAATTGTGATAAGATCTTGAAGTCTCTTGTCTTGCACAGTTGGGGGCATCCAAGGTAGGAGTAATTTAGGGTATTATGCATAATAGCCTGGTCTTGTTAGTGAGACATCCCTCTTGAAGGTTCTCTCTTGTTTGCGCCTTGGCATCTTTCTTTTCCCTAACTAGGTCAAAGGCTAACACAAGCTTGGTTTCCTTAGCCTAGCCCTTGTTCATTCAAATATTGAATTGTCAATTCTTAGGAGAAACATTCACCTCGATTTCTCAGTGCATGGAAGGAATAATACCTAGGTCTAATTCCCTCACTTTCATCATCTCTCTTTTTACAAAATTCCTTGTATTATATATTTGAAAAAATACCTAAAAATTAAATATTTTGAAAAACCCAAAAATTATTTTTTTTTGCCATTCTAATTGTGTTTAGTATTGAATAATTCCAGAATAGTTACTTCTGTTATAATTTTCTTAAGTGTTTATATTATGCAAGAATCCATAAAAAGGTGAAAAAAATTGTTATCTTGCAGCTCAAAAAGGCCCTAAATTAGGGTGCCATCAGCCCTAGGGAAGTTGACGTCATCCTCTAGCAGCTGGTACAGCCTTATTGCAGGTCTGGTACAAGTGTTTTGCAAGTCCAATTTTGACAAAAAACTAAACGCTAGTGGTTGGAAAGGGTTCCTACTTCATCTCCAAATCTTGGTGGTTGACCCTGGGGATTTTCAAGTGCCAACTCAAGCTATTCGTCTATTTTTGCAGGCTGTTACAGATCTGAAAGTGAAATTAGTCCCAAATCTCCTCAATCATCCATCAAACCATGTGTGCCCTAGTGGGGATAGGCTCCTCTTTGGTTGGTGAGTAATGGGAGGCACTTTTCCGAGCATTTTCGCAATCTATTTCAATTTTTTTCACAAGTTTATGGTGCTGGATTTTACTGCAGTAAAATGACAAATCTTATTAACCAATCAGTACCAAGTTGTATTGCTTCTAAACCTTCCTAACCATTGAGCATTTATTGAAAATCTTGTTGACTCCATTAAGACGACACTGGCATACTAAGTTACTAACCCAGTAGGAAGGTCTATAGAGCTATTTCTCCTTATATTCGAAAAGCCTCTCATGGCCAAAGGAGCAGGCCAAAAGAGACAGGAGAGTGCATTGTGGTGAAATTGGGTGCATCTTTGAAGAAGTTGCCAATCTTGGCACCGGTCCACATGACCTAATTATAAGGGTGCTAATTTGTGAGGTAACACACAGCATTTTTGTTTCAAAAATATGTACCCATTTCCCACTATTATAGATAAATTTGGATTTTCATAATACAAGATTTGTAAAACTAGAAAACTAAAATATGAATAAATATATTACCTGAGAGAATTTGGACAACCCCAATAGCCTACTCCATGATTCACTTTCCAACTCATTCCTATCAACATAAGACATATCAGGTAAAAAAATCATGATGATAAAATGCATGTAGTAGATAACCATGTAGAAGACCGTAAGATGTTGAATATTCACCAACTTACATTGGGGGTTTACAAAACCCAAAATGATCAATTATAACAGTTGTTGTAGGAAATTGTGTGCATAACTGTTCAATATCTGCCAGAGGTGGTAACAGACCCTGCCATGATTAGATCCATACATAGTATTTATATATTAAATCCACCCAACAATTAAGTTTCAAGTACATTCATATAAATATTTGAAAATGAAACTTTTTCTATATGAACTATGAACAACAATCTAGACTTCCAAACTCCGGCTAATGGACTTCAAAACACAAATATCTGAATAACCAGGAACATCCAGTGATAAGTCTAGAACTTTTTAGACAACTAGCAACAATAAAATTTAAAGGAAATGCTTTCCACTTTCTAGAAAAATGATGACAATTATAACAGCACTAGGACCATAGAAGTGTGGTCTGGCAGCAAACCATAAGATGATTGAGCTTGTATTAGGGCAGAGGCACAAGTTCAAAACCCCAAGTGATTGTGGATGAGGCAAGGTACAAATACTGGGTGAATCTGATATCATAGATATGTCCCTCGTAAGGTGGAAGCTTAGCCAAATAGATTCTATAAGAAGTATTACCCCCACAAAAAGCGTATAACAGATGTCAAATAGTAGATTCAACAATTACACAAACACAGTGCAAAACCCAAATGAATGATCAACCTATGACTAGATTTCAAAGATTAGAGACATGCACTCTCACATGGACATAATTAGAGATCCACACTAATGGATGAGGAAACTTCCTTTAGAAGAAACTGAATCACCTTCAATGCTAAAGGTAAGCCATACCATTTTAGATACTTTAAGAAACACAATACATTCTATATTACTTTTCTGAAATTCTAAGCATTTTGACTGAGAAGCATTTTCTCTTGCACAAAAAAATCCAATATTAGTAGGAAATCCTATCGTCTTATATTTTTCATTTATTTTAACACTTTCTCCATAATTTTCAATTAGTTTCCTTCTCTAAAAATATCTAACCAAAATTGAAAAAATATTTTTGCCATACTTTACTGTGAGGACCACTGAGACAAGCAATAGCACATGCAAGTGTGTACTTGTAAACGCAAGATCAAGTAATCAATCAATGATCATATACAATATATGCAGCTATGTTGCATGGGAGCGCCCCCCCCCCCCCCCCACTCCTAAAGCTCGCTTCCGAAGGAAGCGCCCAGGAAGTGCTGGGAAAGCGCGCTTCCTTAATGCTCCCGTATGGGAGCGTTTTCAGGAAACTCGCTTCTAGGCAAAAAAGAAAACACTCCAGCCCTTTTTTCCAAGTTTTCTTCAAAAAAAACCAAAAATAATTGTGATGGGTAGGGTGTAACTAACCCTAGGTCCATACTAATGCTATATAAAGGAGGCAAGCCTAATCTAATAGCAAAAAACCTAACCTTAGTAATCATCAGTAGCATTGAACAGTAATATTAAACTCTTAAAGTAAAAGTTGGCATTCTCCTTATCTTTCATTTTCTATCCTTTTACTTAAATTTTTAACATTAACATTAATTGTTTCAAGATGTTTGAGAGTGGTTCCAACCTCATCGGACTTCAAATTCAAAAAGGAGAATTTTCTATCCCATTCAAAATTCAACAGGCTGAACAGTTTTTAGGATTTCAGGATTGCAATGTTTCCACTGGATTCTATCATATATGAGGGTATGGCATTGCCATTTAATCAAACACATCAACCCCTCTATGTATCTTGAAGCTAGTAGTGTTGATTGTTCAGAATGATGTTGGTGGCCTCAAAACTAGTTTTTGAAGAATCCCTAGTTTATAGCCTATTTATTAATGTTGGTTCAGATATGGATTGCACTCGGAGCTATTTTGGTTGTATGCACTCTTACTTGCTATATACATGAGAAACTTTGCATATTTGTGTATAATATTTTGAATTTTGATGGATGCACATGGCTTTGTTGACATATGCGTTGTGACCGGTTGAAATAGCAGTCCAAGTCACCGATAAGCATATGAGGATGAAGTGACCACTGTCACCTAGGTCAACTTCTCCCAACTGCTTTAGAAGCCTAAGCCTTCTAGGGGTGAGCCCTAATTCGACTCTAAAAAAACACAAAACATCCAAAAATAATCTCTTTCGGGGATATCAGTAGCTAGTGCCTCATGGAATCAGGTTAAAGATGAAAATGTCACACTACGTGGCCTTATGAAACGATAATCGAACAATTATCAGTCACTACGTAAGTAAGAAAAAACCAAATGTCATTAATCCAGTAACCAAGTAATGCAATGTGTCAAATCATAAAGTCACTACTGCTCACAAAATAGTATGTTACTGTCATATAAGCACAAGTACAACAGAGTGCATAAGTTAGTATTTTGGCAGTTTGATAATTCAGGCTTTGAATATAACGTATGAGTAATGTGCATTAAAAATGTGTGGAAGTAATAACAACATTAACTATTTCACGTGAATATCACCAACATATGCATCATTGTCATTATTTTTGATGTAAAAGCAGGGCGGGAGTTACTTATCAACACTGAACAGCAGTATCATGCACTTATGCAACAATATAACGATGCTTCAGTGTTCAATCCAAACTAAGCACATCCAGTATCCTAACAAGATATTAATGCATTAAATAGGGGCAAAACCCAGGTTCAAGGTACGTAATTATCTAACCACTAGTCGGTTGGTTGTGTGCAAGGTGCAACGAACAGAGCTAGGGAAAGAATGATTATATATAGGAAGGAAGGCTGCCACTGTAAGGGAATCCTTTGGGCTGAATAGAAGGATGGAAAACTCAGTAAAGGGCTAAGATAGGTCTGCACCCCAAGTTGCACGAAATGGAGAAACAGGGACGAAACGAGGAAACGTGACCGCCCAAAATTTTGGAAATGAGGAAACGCGATATATATATATATGAGCAAGAACATTTTTTTATTTTAAAAAATAAATGTGAAATATAAATCATAAATCATACAGGTCGACAAATCATTGCCTATATTGAGATTCTATTCATCAATAACACCCTATGCCTCCCTCCTCTAGGCTCTAGCCTTTGTCTCTAACTCGAATTTTAAACATAATCCTCCAAGTGTATTACTCAACAGCTCAACACCCTACAATTTTGATGAAACTTCCTAATCCAATCGTTAAAATAAAGTAGAAAAAACTTCCCATGCTTAATAAGTGATTTTGTTTCAGTGAAGAGTATATTTTTATTAATGTCATGACAGAGGAGTTCAACAATCAACACCACCAACATCAAGATACATATAGGGGTTGGTAATGTTACTCAAGGTGGATAATCATGTGGCTTGCGAAGATTCAAATAAGATCTAGGATTTTAGTGTGCTGGTTCAAATGATCAAACCCAGACCCTGGGTGAATTTAAGCAGATAATTGAAATTCCCAGGTCGAGGTTGATATTAAGATTTATGGCTTCCTACACACTAACTTGGATGGCAGATTCAACAATTGGAAGATCCAAGTGAAACTGGACGAAAATACACAAAGAAAATGGCTGCCAGATAGAGGGGTGCTCTCTTTCCTAGAGATCAGCGCCTGAAGGTGGCTAAATGGAGTCTGTAGCTGACGCCTACGAAGGACAGAAGTTTCAAGGGATGGCCAACAAAACCCGGATCGCCAAATTTGCAGATTCCTGGTGCAAATTGATCTGGTGATTTTCCATACTTCTATTGAGGGTTTTCTGAATAGAAGCAATGATGGGCAATGCATAAAGAAATTAAACGAGAGAGAATTTACCTATGAGACGTACCTGGATTTTGTAGATGACCTCTTAAATGATGAAGAATGTTGCTTTGTTGATCAAATGAGTATTCCGAGAGAAATCTTGATGTGGTTCAGCTTTTTCCAGTGACCCTAGCACCCCCTTCAACCTGTCAAACCAGAGAAAATCAAAAGGTAAGACAAACGAACAAGATCTAAAATATAAAGAAAGTACGGGAACAAAAAATCATTAAGAAAAGATCACTCCCTGAACAAAACACCTGAGAAGTCGAGGCAAGGTGAGTTTCCCCACAAATGCGCCCTCCTCTAGCGCGCCTCCTTAAGCTTACAGATAAATGGGTAAAGGAAAAGTAAAAGAAATATCTCGAAACAAGCTCAATATAGAAAGACAACAAGGCCAATCATCAACTCATCAACAAGACTCAGAGTGCAATCCCAAAAAAATCTCTTTATTTAATATTCTAGTGCCAGAGCTCATGAAATACAATCAGGGGGTCACCTCTCTTAAATAGTTTGAGAGTGTGTCCACATTTCAACTAACTATCATCCGACGATTGAGATTAAGACATCATCAACGGTGGAGATCAACAATACAAAGATCATCACATGGATCAAGTGACCACATCAACAAGCGGGGCGCACTTTGCTCAAGGACCCCTATCTAAGGTGAAAGTCACAATATAACATAAGATGTGACATCATAATACATAAATGGGGGTCACTAGGGGATTAATTCACCCTAGGCCCCTTTACAACTTCATAACATATGATATAACAATGAAATACATCATTAGCCAAGTTGAGGGGGTGCCCCTTGGGGATCTTTCCTCACTGACTGAGCCAAAATAAAATAATCCGGACAAATACTGACTGAAAACTGTTGAAGGACTATGTGGGATGCTGAGACACATCATTTGCCAAAATTCCAAGCCATTTCCTTGACCCAAGAGGCCAAATCGATTTTTTCAGTGAAATTCCTAGTTCATTTTTACTGGTACATCCTCTAGAAAATGATAAAACCACCATAACTCTGTCCAGGACAAGAACTGGGGAAAACTGACTACACTGGATGACCTAGAGACAAAGAAGAATGGTATAAGTGACTATTCATACCCCCTAGAACACTGCACTGCTCTAGGAGAACCAAAATCACTGCCATCTGTAATAAAAGTTTATCATTTGGCCAATAATAAAGTGATAATAATCACTTATCAGAAGATTTGGGACCAAAATATCAAACCTGAAACCGCAGTCACTCCAAAAATTCACTTTTATGCGCAGCCCTGCTAAAAACCAGCGAGCTAACAATGTTATAAAATGATGGGAAAGACAATGCAAAAATAAAATAAAAATTTGAAAAAATTTTGTACTTAGGAAAATTTTGAAATTTTTTTTTCTTTGCATGTAAGTACCAATTTCTAGCTTTAGACCTGTTGCCCACCTATTTCGACTAGGTGGCAAGTCCATGTACATGAAGGTGTACATAATTGTACCTGAGGATTTTTCACTTTTGCAGGGCAATTGCCCCTTTGTAAAACGAAATGTCCGCTCCCCTGCGTGGGAAAATTAATGTAATTACATGTACTAGTATGGGTCATATGATATGGATGCCACACCATGGAACTGGTTGTTAGGGAAGTCCCCTCATCGAGTGTTTTTTCCCTTTCCAATTGATCTTGTTGTATAAACGATTTTAATTGGTTTGGTTTTTCACTCAAAATCCTCCAAAGTGGTGACGCGCGTTCTAACAGTCAAGTCCATGGGGTGGCTAAGGTTTCAAATATTATTCATGACCATGCTAGACATTTGTCTAGAGTCTTGCGGAGTTTCGTTATGTTGTATTTTTATTAATTTTTTTCAGTTAATTAATTTCACCCCTTGGTGGTTAATTAACTGAGTTTTGATAATGTAATTGCTCAAGCATGGCATTTTGTAATAGGGGCTATGAATGCAAAATAAAATTGCTATGAAACCCCCTAAGCCACTGCTTCGAGTCCCATGTCGTTCGATAAGTGGTTGAAGAGATAGACCAATTTTGGTCAGAAGGGGTCTATCTCCCCTAGGAAAATTTTAATTTTTCCCAAGTCAAAAATTCACATTATTTGATTTTGAAGTAAAAAATCAAATAATGCCATGGGGGTTACTAAACCTAGGAAAAATTATTTCAAATTTTTCCACCCCCCCATGGCCAAGATATGAATTTTTCAAGTTATTTTTAATTTTTCCTAAGTTAAAAAATTGGGAAATTTTAAAAATTTAATTGAAAAAATTAAATCTAAGGTGAATTAAAAATTTAGCCTAAGTTTAAAGGTTGAATAAAATTTATTGGAGCTAAAGGCTATGGTCAAAGCCAAATTAAGAGGAATCTCCACCAAAGATAGAGGAGGCGCTAGCCTTGGAGTCAAAGCCAAGTTTAAACCGTCACCAAAGTGGCCAAACCATCACAAAGGGGAGGCGTTTTCATTTGGAGATCAAAACGTGGGGTTTAAACCCTCCTCTAAATATGGCGTCCAAGTAAAACCCCCAAATTTGATGGGGCGTCAAGGTTAAAAGGACCCTAAATGTGGAGGCGCTACCATTTAAATAGGAGGGCGCTATTTATAATGGGGACACTATTTTAGAGGTGGGGCGCTATGTATTTAGAAGGGCGCTAGCATGGTTTTAGAGGGCGCCACATTTGGAGGGCGCCACTAGATTTAGAGGAGTCAAAGCCATTTTTGGAGGAGGGCGCCTACTTGGGCCCATGTTTTTCCAGAAAAGAGATCTAGGGTTAGTTTTTGGTCAATACCCTAGATCTAAGGGTGGAGATTGCTGGGACATGGATCAAGCTTCTAAGCCATTGATTGAAAATTAATCTAAGGGTGTAGATTGATTGAGAGGAATAAAAAGTCAAAAACCTAGATCTAGTGGTGGAGATTTAACCTAGATCTAGATCTAATCTCAGCCATTGATCTTCAAGGGGTTGGGGTTTTCCTCAACTATAAAATGAGGGTCTCACTCCCTCATTTCTTATGCTCTCTCATGCTATTGTTATGCTGCCGGAATATTTCTTCACTATTCTTTCAAGCTCTTGTGCTATTGTAATCTTCTTGCCCTAGTTGGGCCATTTAATCAAGTAAATCTTTGGAGGAAGTCTTGGTGTCTACATTCCATTTTTCTTTGCGAGGTAACCTGTGGTTTATTTATTTGATTTGTACTTGTATTTACTTAGATAGCTCTCCACAAAGTATTTTGTGGAGAGACTTGTAGATAGAAGTATTTCTATCTACATTTGTGAGTAGATTAGTAAAATTTTACAAGGTATTTTGTAGAATTTATTATTGTGCTCACCTCTTGGTTTACATTGTGCAGCTCTTATAAGTTTATTTGCAGGGAACTAAAGCGAAGGAGCCCTTTCCATTGGTTTAAAAACTCAGATTTTATTTTCGCACTTTTGGAAAAAAAGGTTTTAAAACTCAGTTTTTATCACTGTATAGTGATAAAAACCTTGGTTTTAAAGCCCCAATCCTTAGTATACTAGTATAGGGTTCTATTTCTGTTGTTTAAACATTATTTAGGTGGATGGAAACTCAGTTTCCAGCCCTCTAAACATCTCTATTTTTCATAATTTCAATTCGGCCATATTTTTTTTTGTGTTCTGAAACTGGGTTTTATTCACTGTATAGTGAATATAACCCTTGTTTTAGGGCCCCCATCTATCATATATCAGTTAAAGGCTTTAAATCTACTGTTTTAGTATCATTTAGGTGGCTGAAAACTCAGTTTTCAGCCCTCTAAACTTCATATTTCTGTCATACTTTCGCTCAGATTTTTTTACTGTAAATTTGTATTTTTCTGTACTAATTTTTCTAACAAATTTTTTTAGTGTTTACTATGATTTCCAGCAAGCTGTGACAGGTTTTGCACAGGTGAAGGGGAGGTGCTGCCCAAATTAGCCCAGAAACACCTCAACCTTCATCCGGTTCCAAAAGGGGTTCAAGCCCTCAACTCTTTCCTTCATTTTTCTGTTATTTGTAAACCCCAAAGAGGAGTCCTCTTGGGGTATTCTGCAAAATTTATAAAGCATTTGTAATATACACATAAATAAATTAGGAAGTAGAAACTTGCTTTATTTTCTGTTCACCCACCTCTATTTGTGACAGACCACCATCTCTGTCACAAAGATTGAAGTGAGGTTAGTTTACTGTTTTATTTAGTTTACTGTTTTATTCATTCACCCACCTATCTCTGTTACAGACCACCATCTCTGTAACAGAGATTGTTGTGAGGTTAGCTTAAGCAGATTTATTTTTCCTGTTACCCACCTATCTCTGTGACAGGGCACCATCTCTGTCACAGAGATTGCTGTGCGGTTAGGCTTTACTTTTACAGTTTTCTTTCAAGTTCAGTAATCTGTAAATTTTTTGTTAAAGGAAGTAACCATACAACCCATATATCCTGCATATCCTCTATCCACTTGTCATCTCCCCTTTAGGGACTTCAAGTTGGATATGAAAAGCAGGAGAAGTGGGGGCTTAGGTAATTAAAGAAACACTTTATTTTCCTGTTACAATCTTCACATTTAAATTTTCAGTCCAAGATCGAATACCAGCACCTCCCATAAGGGACATCGCTTGGTGATCTTGTTGATAACTTAAAATTTACATTGCATCTTAATCACCCAAGACTTAAAATTAACCCATAGAATTAACCAACAAAGCTTCTCTATTTCCTGCTCCTCTACTCGATTATCACCCTCCGGGGTACTCCGAGATACGACCAGAGGAAAGGGAAGTCCTAGTTTAATAGGCATCCATCTAGAGATTTTCAAGTTGATTAAAAACAGTGACTCGGAAGCTGCAAGGGGTAGTAGACCGTGGGGGGTCTCTAGGCGCTTCGACGTCCTCCTTGTGAGCACCGGGCCATTGGGGTTTGACCTGTGAGCTAGGGGTGGGCTTTGCTCCCACCTGTTGAGCGCAACAGCACTCCCTCTTCGATTTGAGAAGAACTAGATCGGGGTAGTCACACCACCGGATCTAAAACTTAATCAAAGACTTCAACTTTAATAAAATCTATTAAAATAAACCAAGAAGCATTGCAAAACGTCCTACAAACACAGGTCATTATATTCATCTTTGCCTTGCTGTTCAAGGCTTTTACTGCAAGCACTTTCATTTCTCAGTTGCAAGTATTTTCTTTCAGTTTTGCAATCTCATATGGTGGTACCTTTAATTCATTTCCTTAAGTAATCGCATTGTTTAACCTTGTAACTTGAAAGTAATCTGTCCTTTGATCTTTGACATAATAACTTGTTCATATTGTGTAATTCTTTAGCATTTGTTCATATTGTTAATATTGTAAATCTTGCTTAGCTCAGACAACTGTGGATAATCATTCTTATTCTTTGAAAGTTTGCAACTTGTAATCTTTTGACTCCATTTAATCTAGGCACTGGTCTTGTAATTTTGTAATCTTAGGAAAAGATCCCTTTAACTAATAGTTAATAAATCTGGAACTTATTTTCCTGTAGGGACTACCCCCCTTGGCTCTGTTGGGATCTAGCTTAAACGGAGGAGTTGTGGACTGTGGTGACAGTGGTCCCCAGCTCTCACTTGCCCCCAAGGACACACAAAGCGGGTTGGAGACTTCCCCGTGTCATAAAGTGTGTATTAGGCGGCAACATCTTTGGCGCCGTTGCCGAGGACAAGTCTTTTGTCCTTGGTCTTGACATTAATTAAATAATTTTAGATCTAATTTTTTAATTCTTCAATTTAATTCGTTTTAAAGTGTTAATAAAATTTTTTGAAATAACCTTAAATTTTTTTATTTTATTTTTTTTTTCTTTTACCCATATTGAAAGTTTACTTGTTCTCCAAGTGGCGACTCCACTTCAAAATATATAGTAAGATATTCTACTTGGAGCCCTTTGGTTTGCTTAGCTCCTTCTTAGATCCTGAAAAAGCTTTTAGAGGAAACTAAACAAACTTGCTCCCTGTAGAATCTTTACAAGTCTTGGAGAAGAAGCCAATTTCTAATATGCCTTTGTGGTTTATCTAAGTAAACCAACCTGAACAATGAATAATTATTATAGACCATGTGATTTCTCTAAAATTGTTGGTTACCCTCATGATGTTCCAGAGAAAGCTGTTGATAAGTTGCTTTCTTTTCGAGGAGACAATGTTGCAAGTGTTAGTTTTTCAAGCATTTATATATTCGAGCAAAGTGTTTACTGTTCTTTTACTTTTCTTCCACTTTAAACAAAACTTAGATCTTTAAACCAACAGATAGATGAACACTTGAAATGATAACCAGCAGTAGAAGAAGTACACAAATAAGATCTCACACATGCACAAGAATTTACCCTAGAGAAACCCAATATGGGATAAAAACTCCAGCAAACAATCTTCCTTTATTGCAAATAATATGTAAGATCGAAATACAAACTTTCCACCATGAAATATGCTTGAGAGAGTGACTGTAAGACCAACCAGACACCAAGATACTTCGCTGCCCTCTTACTGCTGTTATAAATCAGCAGGTCAATAAAATACTTCGCTGCCCTCTTAAACTGTGTAAAACGAACCAGCAAGACAAACTGCTGTCCTCTCTTTGCTGTGTAAATTCAGCAATAGAAAAGTTTTACTACGCTGCCCCCTCTCTCTCAAAACTGTGAGAATGATTATATTATTTAATAGACAGCAGGTGAGATTAATTTATAGGCATAAATTCCAAGAGGACTCGTTATGCAACTTT
>LPNX010171741.1:0-43086 GCA_001517045.1 Pseudotsuga menziesii
ACACTGGAAGAAGCATGGAGTAAAATTAAACCAGATGTAAGTCACTTTCGTGTGTTTGGTTGTGAAGCATGGGCTCACATTCCAGATGAAAAATGGAAATCATTGCAGCCTAAAAGTGAAAAGTGCATATTTGTTGGATATTCTGAAGATGTAAAAGGTTATAGATTTCTTTAGCCCCATTCACATGATATAATCATTAGAAGAGATGTTAAATTTGATGAAAATCTCTTGGCTTACGAGCCCAACTTGGCGAGTGTGCCATCTTTGGCCTGCGAGCCTGATTCGATGATTGTGCCTTCTTCTTCTTCTTCCAACTTCCTTGACAGGTTTCTAACTCCAGTTTCTGATGATGACAGTGAGGATGAAAATACACCTCCGCTTGCTAATGTTCCTCCAATTGCACCAGCACCAATACTTCTTCGATGGGTCTGTTCAACATGTGAAACAGCTGGTGATCTTGCAGGTGATCCTAGAGATCAATGTCGAACACGTTCTCAATTTCAGCGAGCCTCTTCTCTTTTGGCTCAAGTTTCTGAAAATCATGATCTAGAAACTTTTGCAGAAGCTTCAGGAAATCCAGATTGGGATGTAGCTATGGATGAAGAATATCGTTCCTTAATGGCGAACAATACTTGGGATCTTGTTCCTCTTCCAAAAGGAAAAAAACTTGTCAGATGTAAATGGGTCTACATAACTAAGTATGCATCAGATGGAAGTGTTGAAAGACTTAAGGCAAGATTAATTGCCAAAGGTTTTTCCCAAGTTGAAGGGATTGACTACAATGAAACCTTTGCCCCTGTAGCAAAAATGAATTCCATCCGCCTTGTTCTTTCCCTTGCAGCCTTACATAACTGGGAAGTCCATCAAATGGATGTCAAGTTTGCCTTCTTACATGGTGATTTACATGAGGAAATTTACATGGAACAACCTCCTGGATATGTTCAGAATAACTCTATCCTTGTTTGTCTCCTTAAGAAATCCTTATATAGCCTTAAGCAAGCTCCTAGAGCTTGGTATGCCAAAATGGATAGCTTTCTCCTTGACACCGGTTTTTCTAGATGCCATTCTGACCCCAATGTCTATACCAAGAAAGTAGGAAACCATCTCATCATACTTGTTCTTCATGTTGATGATCTTATCCTTACTGGTAATGACCCTAACCTTATAACCCATGTGAAATCCAGTCTTAAGCGAAATTTTGAAATGTCAGACTTAGGACATTTGCATTGTTTTCTTGGTCTCCAAGTCTTGCAAACCAAAAAAGGAATCTTTCTTTCCTAGTCTAAGTATGCTTGTGAACTTCTTCGTCGCTTCCACATGGAAGATTGTAAACCAGCCCCTTCTCCCTTCCAGTCTGGAGTCAAAATTTCTGCCACTTGTACTTCCCCTGAAGTAGATGCCACCTTGTATCGTTAGCTTGTTGATAGTCTTTTATACTTGATTCATTCTCGTCCTGACCTTTCCTTTGTCGTTGGTCGTGTTGCCTGTTATATGCAAACTCCTCATGAAAGTCACTAGAAAGCAACAAAAAGAATACTTCGATATATTCGAGGTACAATTTAGTTTGGGATTCATTACAGTACAGGGGGGAAACCTTTGTTGGTTGGTTTTACTGATTCAGATTGGGCCGGCGATCCCGATGATTGAAATTCTACTGCAGGTTATGTTTTCAGTCTGGGATATGGACCTGTCACTTGGGCTTGTAAGAAACAACAAGCTCTTTCTCTTTCTTCAGCAGAAGCAGAATATCGAGCCGCAGTTAATGCCAGTCAGGAAGCTTTATGGCTTTGACAGATCCTTTCGGAGTTTGGATTCGAGTAGGAGTAGCCTACTCCACTTTGGTGTGACAATCAAAGTGCCATCAAGCTTTCCAAAGATCCAGTTCTACATTAGTACAGCAAACACATTGAGCTACACATGCACTTCATCAAAAATCTTGTTCATGATAGTGTTATTGAAGTTCTCTATTGCCCTACAGATGATCAAGTTGCAGACATCTTCACCAAGTCTCTTACAGAAGCGAAGTTTTCTAAACTTCGATCTATGTTAGGAGTTCAGGAATGTGTCCTTAAGGGGGGATAGGCTCTAATGCCTCCTTCCTTCTCCTAATAGTGTCACTTTTGGAAATCCTTCAATCCTATCCCAAGTTGTTCTTAAGGGGGGGATGTTAGGATATTTAGACACTTAGGATTTAGTTAAGATCAACTTGTGTAATATATATGTTAGGTAAAAGTGTGTTTCTTTAGTATGCATTAGTATGCATTTGTAAATATTCTAATCCGAAGGTCACGATATGTTCTAGACATAGAGTGATTCGATGGTTCAACTTCTCTTAGATCATATCTACCATTAATCCGTGGCTTAACACCCGATTGTTCTATGATCTCTATTTAAAGAGCATAGAGGGTCCTTGGCTAGTTGATCGATTATGAGAAGCTCATGTAACTTTCTTTCTTTTGCATAATAAATTGCTCCAAGTAGCTATTTGGCTAGGGCCGTGGACTGTTTCTCTCTCGAGGGTTTTAACCACGTGACAAACATCGGTGTGTTGATCTGTGATTTGTTTGTGTGAAGTGGTATCTGAAGGTGTTCGGTATTTTGGGAGTACCCTGTGTACTCGAACAAAAATGATGCAAAGAAATCATTCTAAAGAGCAAATCATTGGTGATATATATGCAGGTGTTGAAACTAGAAGAAAAAGGAAAGAATATACTTCAAATCAAGAACATTTATCATTACTCTCTCTGTTTGAACCCAAGAATGTTGAAGAAGCAATTAATTATGAATATTGGATGAAAGAAATGAAAGAAGAAATAAGTCAAATAGAAAGAATGAGACATGGGAATTGGTTCCTAGACCTTTAAATAAGAATGTTAATTGGGGCTAAATGCGTTTTTAGAAATAAGTTGGATGAAGTAGGCAAGGTTACTTCACAGGTAGAAGGTATAGATTATGGAGAAACTTTTGCTCTTGTTGTAAGAATGGAATCCATTAGGCTGATTTTGGATTATGCTAGTTCTAAGCACATTAAAGTTTATCAAATGGATGTAAAATATGCATTTTTAAATGGTGAATTAGAGGAGGAGGTATACATGGAACAACCAGATGGGTTTCAGGTGCAAGAAGCAGAAAATTATGTTTACAGGTTGAAATAGTCTTTGTATGGACTAAAGCAAGTTCCAAAAGCTTGGTATTCTAGGATTGATAAATACTTAAGGCAACAAGAATACATAATAGGTAACACTGACAGTAATCTTTATATTAAAGAAGAATGTGGTAGCTTGGTCATTGTTAATATTTATGTAGATGATATCATTTTTGGCAGTGATAATGATCAACTTAGCCAACAGTTTGCTGAAAGTATGTAGAATGAGCTTGAGATGTCCATGCTTGGTGAAATGAAATTTTTCTTAGGTCTTCAAATCATTCAATATGATAAAGGTATTTTCATTTCTCAAACTAAATATATCAATGAAATTCTCAAGAAGTTTCAAATGCAGGATTTTAAACCAGTTGGCACTCCCATGGTTACTGGATGTAAGTTAAGTCAAACTGATGGATCTGGAAATGTTGAGCAACAAATGTACAGATCTATGATTGGCAGTCTTCTACATGTTACAGCTACAATGGTTAATGTTATGCATGTAGTGTGTCAAGCTTCTAGGTTTTAGGCTTCTCCCAAAGCTTCTCATTTACTTGTAGTCAAGAGAATTCTCAGATATATTAAGGGCACACCAGAGTATGGTTTATGGTATCCTAAAGGTAATCATCTTGATTTGTATTCTTTCACTGATGCTAATTGGGAAGGTTGTGTTGATGACAGTAAGATTACTAGTGGAGAAGCATTCTATCTTGGAGGATTTCTGGTGAGTTGGTCTAGAAAGAAACAATCAACAGTTTCCCTTTCTATTGTTGAGCCATAATACATTGCAGATGAAAATTGTTCCACTCATATTCTCTAGATAAAACAGATGTTAGAAGATATACATATTCATTATGATGCTCCTATTCCTATTTTCTGTGACAATACTAGCACCATTAGTATTTCCAAAAATCTAGTTATGCATTCTAAAACGAAACATATTCCTATTAAATTTCATTTTCTCTGAGAGCAGGTTTTAAGTAATACCATTAAGCTGGAATATGTTGGTACAAAAAATTAGATTGTTGATATCTTTACTAAGCCTTTACCTAAAATGCAATTTGAGAGTCTCAGGGATCAGTTGGGGGTTTTCCCTCTGTAATTATTTTTCTCTTTCATTATACTAAGGATTGCAGATTCCATGGTGAATCTTTCAGTTTTGTTATCATATTTTTGGCTCATCTACAATACTTTTTCCTCGTTGGTTATAGCTTGCATAGGTTCATGTTTTTTTGATAGGGAGAGTTGGTGTTGTTTTAGTTGTTGTACATGTGACCTTACTTGGTATTTCTGATAGGGGAAGCATGATTGATCCTTTTCCATCGGTGACAAAAGGGGGAGAATAGGTTTAAGTTTGTCATCTATTCCAAAGGGGAAGTTTGTTGGCCAGTTGCACATGACAGGGTGAATGGTTATTGTCATTGATGTCAAACTTGTCACACTTAATGAACTTGGGTTTTCATATGCTTATGGATTGCACTCACATGCAGATCATGGTTATTGGTTTGAAGACTTGAATGCTATTTTCCATATATATTGGTCTTTGCTAAGTATAGCCAAACCTTTAGCACTGGTTCTAATATACATTCACTAAGGTTTTACAATCTTTAAGCAATGTCTTATCCTTAGCTCTCTTAATCTTTAAGCAATGTTTTGATGCTTTGTTTCTAACAAATATGAGCGCTTTAGTTTTTAACACATGGCATCAATAAATGGTGGAGGTTTGGTCAAGCAACCATGATGACCATCTAATGAAATTTGCTCTCAAACTCTTTGTAACTCTCACGATAGCTCTTCACTTGGAAATGTGTTGGTCTTAGGACAAGTCAAATGGTAAAGCACTAATGCACTCTCACTCTTAAGAGGATTCCGATATGTTTAGTAGATTTTGATAGTTATGTAGAAAAATGAAAAAATTATATATGATTCCTCTTATGGAAAACATTTTAGAAGAAATGGTTTTGTTTTACATAGTTACAGTAACTGTTGTAACTACTTTTTTTATTGAATTTGACTATGAGGAATTAAATTATGGTTGAGATAGTTTCGTTTTTCTTTTTAGGTGGAGTTGGTTGGATTAACGATTGAGATATAGAGTTCTGGAACTCTGTCAAACTTTTTCTTTAATGACAAATAAGTAGAGATGAAATATGTAGATTGTATGGTTGGATTTGTAAATGCTTATATAGAGAATAAAATACTGATATAATTTTAGAATGGTTGCATTTGTAATTCAAAAAAATACATTGAGATCATTATATGTTGCAATGAAGATTATCTACAGGTTTGATTTCCACGGTTTATAACAGAGTAAATATAGACAGATTAACTTGAACAATATTGGTGTTGACAGAGTACTAACAAAGTTACATTTGATTAAGCTTTGTCTTGGCTGAAAAATAATAAAAGGTTTGGAAAAGAGACGATTGATAGTTACAGGTTGATTTTGACAGAAAGAAATTATCAAAAATATATTGACAAATTTGAAATTTGAGATTGTGTTTAACAGTATAAAATAGGTTGGTGCCTATACTGCACGAAGGAAGGGAGTAGATAGGGAGACTAACATTCTCTTTGCAAGTTGATGTGTGTATTTAGGAAATACAAGTTTTCTTTCAGTAGGTGCTGAAGAAAAAGATGTAGTAACCTCATTCGAGTAGTTGCGTAGAAAAAATATAATGTAACTGAAGTTCTTTGCTTGCTTTACATCCCCAAGAAGAAGAGTTTTTTTCCCTTTATGGGTTTCCTCATAAATATTTTGTGTCTCTTTCCATTTCATGTGATTGATGGTTACTGATTTATGCGACAAAATAATTATTAGGTTTTAATTTGCATTAAAGAAGTAATCCGTGTTAAAGAAATACAAAATTACAAATGTGTATACAACTGATTCACCCCCTTCTCAGTTTCCTGACTTGTCCAACAAAAGAAATGCTTAAATGTCTCAAAGTTTCTGGGTTGGAGTGAAATGAGGTCATTCTCTAGAATATGGCCTCTAAGCTCATATTTTTTCCAAACAAAAGTTCAAGCTTGTACCATACTTCCTTTAGAGTTCTGAGTCTCTCAAGGTGGAGCAAGAACTTCGTGGAGATGTGGATGCATATGAAGTCGATGAATTCATCTATCCTATTCAGAAACTTGGATTTCTCAACATACTGCTGGGGCTCGAATTCTCTTTCAGTTTTCATCCTAAACATGCCTTTTTTGTGCAAGGCTATCTACATAGCTTCCCTCCAATCAATGTAATTGAAGGGTGTAAGGATTCTAGGTGATAGCGGAGCTGAATTCTCCATTTCATTGTATGTTGATCAACAAATATTCAAGACCTACATAGATACCTATAAAATGATTGCAAAAGAAACTTCAATTCACAAATATTTGTCAGTTCAAACCTTTCCAGCTCGACATGTGCACTTTTTCATATTTTTTCACACATGAATAGAATTCTCTAGACAAAATCTAGAGGGAGCAATGCAATGATTCCTGGAATTATTTGGAAAATCTGTGGCTTTTGGTGCAAGCATGGAGGTTTTTGAGGTTTGTTGTTGTCTTGAAGATAGGCTCTAAAACGATGTTAAATTTCATGAACCATATATCTACAATCCAAAATGAGAGCTATCTAAAAAGAAGTATGTAGTGGAATTACCAAATCAATGTAAACTGAACAACAGATTCATGACATAAATTTCACACAAATCAGAAAGTACTTCTTAGATTATCATAACATTAATATTCATTAATTAATCAGTAATACAATAAATATAATTTGAATACTATGGATAAGATTCGAATTCACCAACTCAAACTGATTGGTTAGCTAATTCAGAGTGGAAATAATCACTAGTTAACTCCAGATAACCAACTTATTCTACAATCAGTTAACTGATGATGGTAGGTGAGGGTAGGTGAATAATGGTGCCTACACTCCTATGAATCATGCAAACTAGTGCTAATATAAATAACTGTTATCTAACTGATGGTTAATGAATCATAACTAAGCATGACTGATTACCTACCATAGGAAACTGAAGGTGACTGCTGGTGGCACTCAGAGTGAGCTCTTATAATTTAGGCATTGGTCCCTAGGGATCTTAAACTTTTGCAATCAGGTGTAGTAAGGGGCATATGACCCTTAGGTGTGTCCCCCATGAACTGGTGGGTGATGGTGACCTCCTAAGATAGGATAAATGAATCAAATAGATTTATGCTAACACATGGCAAGCTCAAGATCTTTTCTCTTTGATACAATATTTTGTTGCATGAAAGGAATACAGATATGGGGTAACATCGTCGCAACAAACCATTCTTTATGTTGGATATCTGACATCTGTAAACTTACTTTGGCCATCAGAGTTTTGAATCTTTGGTCGAAGTCCCACATAGACTCCGTAGGAAACTGTCTAATTTTGTTTTATTTTCGTAATGCACTGCGACTCATATTTAGGCTTCTTAAACTCATCTATCAATCCCATCCGGATTTGATCTAACATCTTCTAAGGGATTCCTACTGGAACCACGGAGAATTTAATATACCATTCTAACGCGCAACCTATAAAGGTAGTGATCATTTGGGATTTATTTATGGCCTCATCTTGGACCCGTCGCATGGTCCATACATCCTCATAGAGGAACCAATATTTCTTAGGTCATATAAACCATTTCCATTAAAGATGAGGAACTTTATATCATTTCCAGCCATTCGGTTTACTCTTGGTACAGTTGATTAAAAGTTTGGCTAGTGGGAGTTCCTTGAATGCTATTTCCACTATTACTGTTATTTTGATTGACAATGCAACACCTCGGTTTTGACCTTGACTGCATTAAATGTATGTGATGTATATATTGTAATTAATCGTGGTGTGGAGCTAAAGGAAAAATCCCCACCATTGATTTATCGTTTTATGTTTTGGCGATTAAAATCGATGCTGATGGTATTTTGTGCTAGTGAAGCACATTATAATTATGGACACCATGTACATATGGATTTTAATTAAAATAACCACAACCAGCTATGCCAATGCAACATTAAAAGAGATGGGGGCATGATTCCTAAGGATAAGGGGGGGGGGGGGATTTTTAACCTTTGGGGCCATTGGGGAAAAGCCATGTGTCAAGAGGAGAACCCATCTAAACCAACTACCTTCCCTTGTCTTATTCACCAACCCAAATTAATTCACCATGAGTTGGTTGGGTATTTATTTCCCTTGGGGGACAAATTCATTGGAAACCATCATCTCTTGCAGGACTGTTAGTCCTTTGACCGCACGCATGCCCCAAAGAGGCAGGTCGCATTCAGCTACTCACGTGGGCAGAGAATGACATTCCACACTCACGCTGGAGGAAGCTGGGCCTCAGGAATACATTCGAGCTACGCATTCTCCTTTCCTGATTTTTGTGTGTGTGTTTGAATTCCTTCACATTGGAAGGGGTCGTGATCTTCATCTTACACAGGTTGGGAGATCGTTTTTTCCTCTCCACGAATTTTGGGATGCTGAGTCGTTTTGGCCACGTTAGGGCCATAAATGAATCTGGAAATCGTCTGGCACAGTTTGAGTTGTTTTTACCCATTTGCCATACCTGATTTTGGTCTCTACGGTGTTCTCCCTTCAATCCCAGAGTTGTTATTGTTGTGTGTATATGGTTGTTGGTCTTTGGACTGTCTTTGGAGTGGAAATGGGGTCTGAGCTTGCTTGACAAACCTAGTGTGTGAAGGAGCCTCACAGATAGAGCTAGAGGGTTGGTTTTCTTCTTTACATCCCCTGAATAGAACTGAAAGGGAAGGCATAGCCCGAGGGACTTTATAGTAGATAAGGGGATGCTTCCTTGTGTTGTGCGTGTAGATGTTTAGGAATTCAGGCTAGTTCTGTTGCAGGTGTCCATAGCTCTTTGGTTGAGCTCAATATCTTAGCAATCAGCCTTTCCAGCTCTTGTCTAGTCTGATAAACCCAACCATGTTGGTTTGGCTAAGTTTTGTGTATCCTTGGCTACGTGTGAGCCTTCTAGTGTTCCCCTTATTCCTTGTGGAAATCATGCGTAGCTCGGGGGTGGCAGTGTTGATGAGAGATTGATGAGCACACTGGTCTATGGTTGGGTGGAACGTTGCATCGACGTAGTTGGTTGCGGGACAAGCTTCTGTTAAGATAAGTATTATTGTCTATCTCATCTTTGCAATTTGTATTTGTTGCTTAATGAAAATAATGAACATGTTAGATGTTGTGAAAGTTTGAAAAAGATGTATTTTTCTTCCATTGTTTAATGAATTAGATGTTTGCATATGTATTTTGTTTTCAAAGCATTTTATTATATATGTTTATGGGGCTAGTTTGCCTGGATTAGCTAACAGTTGTTAGTTACGTCCTCTCCACCGAGTAGACGGGTGGGGACGTGACAGACAAAACCACTGGGTGATGTGTTTCTAGATCTTACCTCAGGATATGTGCCTGGGGTTGCTGGTATGCCATAATCTTGATCTCAATCTGGTGCTTTTTTTTTTTCCAGATATAAGCTAATATTATTCTTCTTTGTCAAGGATGCTTCGTCAAAGTGCAATCCCAATTCACATTCCTCTCTTTCAGTCACACTGCAACTCTCTATTCTTGTCATAGTCCTTCACTTTCTCGACCAAAATCTTCTTCCACATCTCAGGTGTCCACCTTCTAGCTCAGTTTTACTATCACCAGAAAACATCTCAGCTTATTCTGATCCATTTTATTCAAATGTCTCTTACGACATATCCCAAGGCTCCACACCCTAACATTTATCTTTCGTACTACATTATCTGGATCCATTTTTCACACAGCAACATCTTGATCCACAGTTTCAAGGATTTCAATTAGCAACCTCTAGGTTCTTGAAAGAACTCTATTTTCATTTCACTATACAACCTTATTGTGTTGAGTGCAAATTTTGTGATATATCCCTCTAGAATACTGTCAATCCAGAAGTTGAAAGCCCTAGATATCGTATTATTAACTCTTTTTAGTCATTGGATTAACCAAGCCTAGGACTCCACTCTATAGGTTTTCCACCTTCAAATTTTTTATTTTGGGTCGCTAGCTCCGACAACCACTCATGTAATACAATGGGAAATTCGCTAAAGAAAATCTCATGAATTTCTATGTAAAGGTATCGTTCCAACCACTTTGTTGGGCTCAATCGTGATCCTTTACTTTCTTCCCATGCAAAGTCTAGTGCTTTAAAATCAACCAAATCTTGATTTTCTGGCTTCGTCGGGTGCCAAAACATATCCTCGTCAGAATGTTTCAAGTCCCGACAATGGAACCATTTGTGTGTGTGATTTCCTGTTGAACCGAGTTCATATCCCTTTTTCATCAACAAATCCCAAGATATCGAGCCAACAAAGCATAACTATGTCGGAAACACCTGCGACGCAGATGAAATCTCACGTGAGATATCTTATTGGGAACTGCCAGAACGATGTTTCTATATTTATGTGGGGTATTTCATTCTTACAATATTATCTGATCACTCGACCAAACCGGGAAATACACTTATGTTCTCGTACATTCATTCAAAAGAATAACCTATAGATATGTTGAAACATATAATAGTATATAACATAAAGGATTAACATCTATTATCTAACATTCCATATGATCATATCAATATATGTGCGAGACACACACACACACACACACACACATATATATGCACATACCGTACGAAAAACTGAAAACGATTTTAGCACATTTCAATAGCTGAAAATACGGTATGTGACACATGCACATACCGTACTGAAGGATCTTATGTATATGCGCAAGCATATATGTAAGGATCTTCCATATATGTGCAAGCAAATGGAAGCACATATACAGAAAGCACTGCCGTATATGCGCACTTTGCATCGCATGTATGGAATGCGTGCATATATACCTTAGATCCTTTCGTATATGTGTGGCGTGTGTTAGAATTGTATCCTAGTTCTACCTTAGGTTTTTCTTAGTAGGTTACATTTTCCTATAATGTAATTATGTTCCTCTTGGCTTGATTTTTTGTGGTGGGGCCAACAAGGAGAGAGAGCCCACACAAGGCACTTGATACAAACCCTGGTGTGTTTGAAATAGCTAACTCTTGTAGGTTATAGCTCTTGCTACCTTTATGATTTGCTCTCAAGAAAAGAGTCTCATAGTTGAATTGACTAATTTCAAGAGAATAAAAACTACTTATGCTTAACTAACCTATAATGCACACTTAACTAACCTATAATGCACATTTCAATAGCTAAAAATAAACAATTTTAATAGCTTGGATTTTAGCAATTGCTAACCTATAGCTTTCTGCCATGAAATGAAATTGTTATTCTAAAATTAAAAATAGAAATTGTTCTACTTAATATACTCTAATCTATGTTGCACAGAAGCATGATCTAATATAAGTCTCACGCATCTGATGCATATATAACAGATCCTATTAACCCTTTTGGATTATGCATATATGATTTACACATCCGTTCTGCAGTAAATCCAGATATTTAAATACAATAGAGTACTCATTCCAAACCAATAAACTGATAAAATTGCATCTAATTTATATTCAAATGGATAAGCAGAAAACATTTTTACTACAACAATCCAACAATCTAATGAATCAGAAACAAAAACTATAAGAAATTTTGGTTACAAAACAAAAAAATAATTCTTGAAAAGAAACTTTACAGAATTATTTTTGCATATCCAGAAACCATTTCTGCCAGCATCTCCCTTTTTCCACCTTCCCATCTCCCTTTTTTTACCTTCCCATACAAAAGAAACTAAGAAAAATCACAGTACTTTGTACTTTTGGGCAAAGAAATCCCTCAAGTGCTGTGGAGACCCCCCCTCTCACCCTCAACTGATTTCTTCTTCTTTAAATAGGTAAATAGATTCCCATTGTTCTTCATCGAATGAAAGGATTCCTCAGAACATGTAGATATACTCGTGACTTGGCAACTTCTTTTATTCCAAAACTGTTAATGTGGCAGCAAATGGAACGATCTCAGCAAGTCCCTATTCTGTATTTTCGTTCCTATTCGTTTCAGAATGAAATCATGGAAAAATTCTTCTTTCATTCTGCATAACAATCTTCGATGAAAAACCCTCCAATTTCCGGGCTTTTCTTCCTTATTGAATTCCTGATGAGCTGGTGCACACGTCTATAAATTTTGTTCCATGTCCTCGGATATTTCTTGCATGAAGTGTTGTTTAAATTCCACATTGCATTGCTCCCTCACTGCATTGTCAACCAAATAACTGTGATATTTTCTTTCCATGGTTCGAAATATTCAAACTTTATTCGTTATCTACTTCCAACAAAAACCTGCACATTAAAGTTAGCATTAGAAAACGATAAAAATAAATAATAGCTTAAATTGGAAAGAAGTGTGTTCATTAAGAAGACAATTGTAGATATAAAATAATTCTCCTTCTTAATCAACTTGAAATGGTGATTTTTCATTGTGAAATGCGCCGATTTTACAATTTTAGTGAACAAGAGAACTAATCCTTTATTTTATAACGTTAAAAAATGGAATATTTTGTAGTGGAAACCTTAGTTTTCATATGAAACCATCACTTTAATAGACTGGAAAGTATTAAATACTGGTGTGGAAAGTATTAAACACTGGTGCAGTAGACCATTAGATAACTTGATGATTAAAATCCAATGATCCACAAAACCCCTACACCATTAGATATCAACTTGATGTTTGAAATTCAATAACCCACAAAACCCCTAACATTTAATACTCTATGGCATGCCATATATTTGTATCCGTTCATGAATGTCTTCAACCAAAATCTTGCTTTATAAAAACAATCCGAAAACTGCTTTTATTATGATCTTTATTATGTCTTCTTAATTTAATTCCAACAACTTGTGACACGTCATAATAGCCTCAGCTGGACTCTTTCTTGTTGGCTCGTAGAAGGAGCAATCTTCTCACTTACTATTCCAAGATTTTATCTCTTATCTCAACATATTTTTTTTTCCAAAGAAAAAATTTGTAAATATATTATTCACTTTCAGTAGATGGTCCAAAAGGTCCATTGTACAAAATAAGCCAACTAAAAGTTGTCATTACATTGATATTTGCCTCAAAAGGAGTACACAATATCTAAACAGATCATATAGATTACCAACTGTTTAAAGTTGATATAACAATAAAAAATACCTCATAAAAAGCATTACAGTTCATCAATCATCAAGTCTGATCTTAGCAGACTTTTTTCATCATTCCTGATAAATCAGGTCAGATATGATCTCAACACATTATAGTAGTGAGTCGTGACTTGACACATGATTTAATGAATTTTATTGCGGTGATTTTACTTCTTACATGTGGCAATCAACTATTCAACAAATTCTCGAACAATGAAAAGCGCATTGGTAAACCGGGTGTGTTGGAATTTAAGGGGCAAAATGACTGTTATGGGGCATATTTTGACCGTTAAATATAGTTAAAAATTATTACCAAGGAAAATAAAATTTTAAAAACGGCAATATATTACTACTATTTTTGAAGGGCAATAAAATTACTACAACTCCATTATAAATTACTATTAGTAAATTAGTAATATCAATACTTTTATCTTATTATTATATAAAATTATACTTTCTAAATTCCAACCACATTTTAACTAAAAAAAATTATTAAGTTAATATTATTTCCATCCTTCATGCTTTTCTATTTTATTGGTTTTTTTGATTTTTTTTAAAGCAAAAAACATCATTTACCAATGATTTTTCTATTATTTTTGTTTTTTTTAACTATTGTAATTAGCATCTACACAGTACAAATTTCAGTGCTCAATGCTCAACTAAATGATTTGAAAGTTGGAAGTGGAATTTGGAAGGCTAGAGCTCTAGCCTAGAAGCCCTTGGAGTTGGAGAGTGGACAACACACAGTGTTGGAAAGCATTATCAAGATTCAAAGGAAGTGCTTGTAGAATTTTTTTGATTTAGATTTAAAGATTTGTTTAAAAATCTATTGATTAGTTTAAAATCTACTATGTTTTTTTGTATATTTTATTTAATGTATATATATTTAAACTCATACTCACAGTCGATACTACATGGTTGAGAATAGAAATACATAAGTACATCAGTTAACCAATATAATATTTCTATACAATTGCGCTGAGAGATTCACTGTGTCTTGGCTAATTTTAGCAGAGTATTATCTCTAAATCAAATTTCTTTACGAACTACAGAGTGCAAAGTGAAAATAACATAATATATCCAAGAGAAGGAGAAGGTTGTGAGGGCTGTGAAATTGATCCCACTCTCTTGTGTGAACTCGGTCATTTACTTTTGCAAATATTTTAGCATAACGTTGCTTCCACCAGACTCCTTCATAGCTTCTTTGTGCCCGTTATCCATTTTTATTTGCCACTAATGGATTGATGATCCACAGGCTCGAAGCTTGATATGTTCCAAGTTTCTTTTATAATTACAGGTTGTCATCATTTTTAGATTGTATCTGTTACAAAGTCTTTCTGTGGCTGTCGGTCGAAAGGGGCTTAGTGGTTCGTTTAAATAATTGTTGGTTTGTATGTGATCATTCTTGTGACAACAATGTGTGATAGTTGGGCATGGAGAGACTATGTCCTGTTTTTTATAGTTAGGCATGAATAGAGTATCTCTTGTTTTTATTTTTTATTTTGGCGTTTAAGACCTATTGTTGAATGATAAAATTTTAAACAAAATGTTTCATAACGTGCAATATAAAATATCAAAAATTAAAAAAAAAACCAAAAATAAAAACCAAAAATTCTGCACATAAGTATTTGGAGAATTGATTCATTTGTTGGTTAATATCCCTTTTTATTAGTGCATTAATTACCATATGATGGTTGTCTTTCATCATGATTTTGAACTATTAGCCGTGTCCTTTTTTTGCTTGTATTTTTAGTCTTTCTATAATGCGGTGTCGAATAATTGATTAATTAGCACTAACCATATTACTAAGATTAATATGTTTAAAATATGTGGAGAAATATATATTTGACATATTGATAATGTTTTTTATGTAACCGCAAATGTAACATATATAAATTAATTTGAAATGTAAACCAGTTAAACTTTATTCTAATTTTTAAAGTTCTGTAATGTTGCAAAATTTTTATATTAAATATAAATTTTGAAAAAATATTTATTAAAATAACTATTGGTTTAAAATTTGCTTACATCAGCTGGGATCTTTGTTCCTCCACCCTTGGCGGCGGGGCAGACGTCACTTGAAGTTAAATGCATTTTCCTCGGCAACGAAAGGCACATGTGGGAATAAGCCATCGAATTCATTTACGGATGTAAATACATTACTTTGCATTTATGATTGGATTTCACATGTGCAGGTTTCTTTCCTTTTACTGTTTTACATCATGGAATGAATACAAGCCTGTTTGGTTTTACAGCATGCCTTGAGGTGAGCCTTATTTACTGGACAGACTCGTATTTAAGACGAGTCTGTCATCTATCAGCCCATCTATCAGTCCATCTATGGCATGAGGCATGGCCATCCATGAGTTAACGGTTTGGGCCTTTCCAGCGTATGCTCCCTGGCCAATTCCCGGCAATCAATCATCCAGGTACTTTCAACTTGACGTACTGGCACCGATGCAACAACATTATATCGATGGGATGGTAAAGTTGACGTACTGGCTTAATCCATCGTAGGTCATTTTTCGGCATCCTGATTCAAAATTCGGGCATTCATTAAATGGCGCCTTCATTAAATTGCCTCTATCGTTTGACTAATTTTGAAGATCGGTGGGTTGGTAGCCATGCGTCATTATAAGGATGGCACGATGGTATCACTTGCCGCTTAGTTTAATTTCAAATTCAAAAATTTGAACATGGAATTTTCCCTCCGAGTCTATTTCAATTTTTTTTATAGTTTCTTATATTCTGGTTTCCATCCAGTCTTGGAACACATTTGGGAGAAAGTTGAGGTACCAAAGATATTATGGCTCAGTTGGATAAATTGTCCATACTCTTCCCTGCCTTCCTGGATAGAACTGCAGAATGTGAAGTTTCTGCAAGTGTATGGGAGCGAGTTAAAGACATTATGGGAAAGGGAAAACGAGTTGCAGGTAATTAGAAATGTATTGTGTTAGCTTGGTTTATTTAGTCGATATTAATATATTACCACAATGTTTTGATCGAATTGAACAATTTTTCTAGATTAGATTCTTGATCCATATATAAATAGATTTTCGGTTGATCCGTCTGCAGGAACCTTCCCAGCTATTGGCATTTTTGGAGGTGTTGAACATAAGCGACTATGTAAACCTGAAGAGCATACTGGACGCGTCGCAATCATAGGGATGGCAACGTTTGCTGAGATCCATCCTACAATAGAGAAAAAGATGGTACAAATATGGGGTAAAGGGGTGAGGGTAGGATACATTCCCTGCACAGACAAACAAGTCTATTGGTTTATCACCAGGAAATCACAACCACAAGGTAACTTCTCTCATATGATATATTCCAAATCCACATCAGTTCAAATTAGGTATTATGCACATCAGTTTGAATTAGGTATTATGCACATCAGTGCCGACCTAAGCTGTGATGAGTTTAATTCCACAGATGCCGATGTATCTCTGGATCCCGAGAACCTGAGATGCGCAGCGTTAGAGGCGGTGAGAGATTTTCCAGAACCCATCAAAGAGTTAATAAAGTCAAGTTCGGCAGACACGTTGAATGTAGCGGAGCTAAAGTTGAGGTGGGTATGGCCGTGGAAATGGGACAAAATGGCGAAGGCAAAGGGGAGCATGATGGTTGTTGGAGACGCGTTGCACCCAATGACGCCAGATCTGGGTCAAGGTGCTTGCTCTGCCTTGGAGGACGCTGTCATTTTGGCTAGATGCCTCTCAGTCTTGAATTTAAATTTAGAAGACAAATGGGGAGAAGCAGAAGAAAGAAAGATAAAGGATTGCTTCAGGGAATTCGGGGCGGCAAGGAAATGGAGACTGTTGGTCATCACTGGAGGAGCATATTTGGCAGGCATTGTGCTGGACGGATACTCCCCTTTCCTCCTATTTCTTCGTGAATGGATTTGGCTGCCTTTCATCTCCATGACTTATATTACCTTCTTCGCAGCGTCTAACTGTGGGACTCTGCCCCCCAAATCTCATAAATTATAATTTACATTGCAATTGAACTAGTGTCTTACTTACTGTTTCATATAAAGTTATTTCATATCTTTGATATAAAACAAGGGGGACGCTCTAGGTATCATTGCGTTACTATATTGTCCTACTGGAATATGGAGCTCTACTTCCATAATAATCAATTGATTTTCGTGCAGTTTATATTGTTCCTATTTTGGTCGACTAAGGTAAAGTCTGGAGCTTAACTTGTCTTGAATAGCCAATTGCCTGTACAGAATTTGTATGGCTGGTATTAAGCTCATGTTGTAACTGTTAAGCTCCATAACTATACAGTAGCTAAAATTTGTATGGCTGGTATTAAGCTCCTGTTGTAATTGTTAAGCTCCATAACGATACAGTAGTTAAAAGCCATAATATCTTGCGAAAGAGTAGCTACATGGCATATCTTAACCTGTAATTAACCATCGTTTTGTATGATAATGCTAATTGGCATTGTCGTTCCAAATTTCGTAGATGAGGACTCGGATATGACAGAAAGTATCATATACTCTAGCCAAACAAAACTATCAAAGAAACATAACTTGGGTGTACTGCATTCCTTTTTTACTAAAAGTAGATACAAAGATGGATTAACATCATAAACTACGTATCATGAATAAAAGTACAAGACATTAAATCTGACACAAAGATGGATTAACATCATAAAGTACATATCATGAATGAAAGATGGAATAAAAAATGCCACAAAGATTGATTAACATCATAAACTACAATGTATTATGAATGAAAGATTTAATAAAACCTTTATAAAGTTTTAACACTCATGACAACATAATTTATACAAAAGTAGTTTTGTTTTTAATTAATCTGTTTTAGTTAACTAATATTAAAAATTTGAACATAAAATTAAAGAAAATTATAACTATTTCAAGACTAATTTTAAATTAGTTTATAATATTTCATCTTGGAAAACAAATTTTAGCATAATAAATTTCTAAAATTATATAAAATTGTATGTGTACATGGCATGAACATTTGTAGATGTATCTTCTATTCAATTATAAGTGTATTCTTTATATAATTATAATTATGTTTAAGCTATTTAAGGAAGAAACTTAATGAATCAAAGATTTATCAATATTTTAAATATAAATTAAGTAATAGTTTTAGAGTTCATTTATATAGATTCATTTTGAATTCTTAAAAGTGAATCTAAAATCCCAAAATATAAAAAAAATATAAAATAAATGATTATAATTTGATAATCTTTAAAATAATAATAATTAAGATCATTTCAAGCTACTAAGCCAAAGGATATGATGTTCAAGTATTACTTTCACAATATCAATAAAACTAAGAAAAGAAACTTTCACATTGAGTTAGTTTTGAATCCAAATAAGCATATTTACAAGGCTTTGGTAGATTAGTATCTACAAAATGCTCCACACCAAGTATGACACTATTAAAAAAAAATCCAAAATAAATATTACAATGAACATACAACTATGTAATAAATGCATCAAAACGTAAACACTCATTAATCATTAATGAATTTAATATAAAATGAATAACTGTTTGAACAAATAAGTACGCCTTTCTCATCGCTCTCAGTAGTTGAAATTACACCATTCAAATCGTTGGTCACTTTTTAGATTGAGAAATGTATACAAAGACTCCAACAAAGAAACGACATGTTTGTCATGTCCTCACCCATCGTTCCAACCAATATCGAGGATGTTTACAAATTACAAGTATCCAAATTTCACCCCAGGGTTATAAATACTAATTCATAATATGAAATTTAGGTGCAAATGTATAATTGCAATAAGAGTATTGAGCTACTTATAATCCAATACGAGGAAGATGTTGTAACATGTAACATTGAGTAATGTTATGTAACATGTTGTTCCAATATCAAAAAAAATTACAAATGGTGCAGGCATAAACAAAAATAAATACATTGTATTGATTTGATCTTAAACCTAGATATATCAAGAACCAAGAGGGATCAAATATCTTGAGGTGTAAATTTATTTTAATGTGTAAAAAATTAGAATCAAAATAATATACACCTCAAGAAAAATTAGATCCCTTTCGCTAGATCCAGGGATAGATCCGGTTTAAGATGGATATATGATGGTTGTAAAACAAATTGAAAAAAAAACTCTAACCACACATGCATCATGCATAAACAAGCATATCCAACTTAACAGAAAAAATAAAATCATATCACATTCAAATAAAAGAGAATATGTATCTTTCAACAAAGACTATCTAAGCAACTCGTTGTGTAGGAGTGATTTTCCACCCAACTGTAGGTATTCGCTGCAAATACCAACCCCAAGTCGAGCTATGAGGTCACTAAGGTGAAGGAAACACCTACATGCTTTTCTCTCTCATCCTACAACCCACTTGCTCTCAATCTTAGCCAAATTGTTCACCTCTGAGCTCTTACAGGGAACTCACTTAGTCATTGCAGCCATGGCACTTGTTTCTACTACCGTGCAAAACAAAAGGAAGGTGTTTCCCTTCATTGCTCCACATTTTCCTTAGAAAATACAACCCTTAGAGTGCTTACAATGTGTGCAAACAGAATTCAATATGTTGCATTGTAATATCCTTAATCTGAAAATGAGAGATATTAACTCAACTCCTAACACATGAAATCAAAATCTCTCAATACTAGGTGTTTTAGCTCCAAACTAGGCATAGGGAGACATGCTTTGAATATGATTGATATAGCTCATCCCATGAGAAATGGTTAGGGACCTCTATTATGGGAATGTTCATGTTTACTATGAAGGACTTATTTAGTTCACTAATAAGTTAGTTAATTAGTTATTATAGGGCATATCTATTTATTAATAGATGTGACTATTACCTTATAATCCATATTTAACATGGATAGTAAGCCGCCAATTAATTTATCAAAATATATAAATTTATTGTATATTTTCCATCTGCGATATGGCCCACCTCCTAGTTTCCCTCTAAGCCCCCCCCTCCCTATGCCCGCCTCTCTCTGCACCTACTCCAACCTTCGTTGCACACTCCATACCACCGCATCCTCCTTCATGCCGCATTGCCTCCCTCCTTCGTGGTCACCCCTCCACATTTTCCTTCTCCAACACCTCAAAACCCTATTTTTTATAAAAAGAGAAATTATATAATAATATACCTTTTATTATATTAATAATTGTTTTTTATGATTCAAATTATAATATTATAATTATAATAATAATTATTATAATTATTATTATTATAATACTTTAATCCAAAAAAAACTATATATTAAACTTGTTGGCTTATCTGTCCTACTTCCCTTTGACCTAAGTTCAGTCCCTTCTACTTAGCATAACAAAGCCCAATATATCGTCCGTACATAGTAAATCCCATTCGGTAGTTCACGTGCAACACACATGCATTCTCACGTGAGATATCTTTCTATGGGTAACTATGAGAACGAGATTTCCACAATTGGCTGGGGGATTTCTTGCCCCTTCTTCATCTACCAAGGCGCTCGACTCAAGCCCACGAGTGGATTTCTTATGCTTACTATGAATAGTTAGACTACACCACAACTCCTCCCTTGCAATAATATAACAACAATCCCACTACAACATAAATGTATTCAACTTATAACAACACGAATAATGTGCATCTTTTCATTCATAAACAACATAGAAACATTCATTCAAAGAAGCATTTGAACATGCAACTCAAACACATTCAACATTCACACATATACACATAATCTGACCTGGAATCCCATTTGGAAAAAACCACAAAGGTGCTCTTCATATGGTATGAGAAATGTATACACCTTTTTTCTGTGCACTAAGCTGCAGACTATGTTCTAGATCTCCCTCTTTATCTATACATACTCTTTCTTCCTATCATGCTCTCTGATCTTCTATTCTACCCTATTTCTACTTGAATTTACTACTAATACGCACACACCCTCGATCGACTCAACTTCTCCTACACTTATGCACACTCAACTACAGATTCTTCAACTCTGTGCACTTGGCACATATAACAGGAAACAATAATCAAGATAACAACCTGAAACTAATAGTAGTGAGTCTATGACTCTAACAATGAATATGCTAACAAAAGAGAAGTTATCCCACATACAACTTGGGTTACTCCTTTTATAGACCCCTTTACAGACTCGTTACAGACTCTTTTCATGTCATTTTCTCAGTCGACATTCTACATTTAGCCAACAAGATGGATCTCTTGTTCTAGCAACACACGACAATAGAAACACACGACAAATGGAGGCAAGGTTGAGAGAAAATGATGAAGAAGCAGCTACGACATCTCAAGAACGATGAAACAAAAGAGGTAGAAGACAAGGATATGAAAGATCAAGATGATATTGACAATCACAATGTCAATATCAATTGTAAAGAAAATGACGATGATGTAGATTGTAATAAGACACAAAATATGGTTAAAAATGAAGTTATAGAAGAACACAATGATGAAAATAAAAAAGTCAAAGTTGACCTTAATCATGATAACGTACTGTAGCAAAACCCAAAAGATATTGCGACAAATGAAGAGATGGACATTCTACAAGTGGTTGTAACTCAAGATGTTCTAGAATCTCAACATCAAAAGGTTCCCCAAGAACAACTAAAAAATAGCTTGTCATAGAAGGAAGTATGTCCATTATTAGTATTTTCTGCTATAGATAAGAAAACCATATCAAAGCATGCATAAATATTAGAAATATACGTCAAATTAGAATATCAAAAGACCACCATTAGATTAAAACCTTAGAAGAATACTCCATGTAGTTGTTATTCGTTTATCTACATAATCATGTGCATGAAAAGATTTCAATGGAAATGCAACCAATTATTTCATGAACTTCTAAACCGTGGTACCATTATTCGCAGTAAGACTTCTAGTTAAAGCACGCTTACTGAAGATTCGGGGACGAATATTTTTTAAGGCTAGATGACTTGTAATAAACCTACTTTTTTATTACAATTGTTAATTAATATCATTTTATTATTTACTTCACTAATAGGCTAATTAATTATTAATTAGTAGTTATTATAGGGCATGTCTATTTATATATAGACGTGACTATTACCATATCAACCATATTTAACCTGGGTCACTATCTCTATAAACCATCAATAAATTTATCAAAATATATATTTATTAAACCCACATTCCAACACATAAGGTTTTATCCTTATAGGTTTATGCAAGTCTGATTTATGGATTTTCACAAAGAGTTTGAATGCAACCTTGACACCCACATTTTGACTACCTGTCAAAACGTGTCACACTTCTTATAGAATGAATCTGTGATAAGGATTTTATGTTGTATACTGTAATATGTGTCGACTGGTAAATAGATTGTTATCTTGAATGAATAAACAAGGAATAAGAAGTATAATCCCTGACTTTGGTTGAGCAATTTGATAAAGTTCTGCACGAGTAGAGATCCCCATATGACTGTAGAAACCTAGTTTTGGCAGTTCCCAATAATATATCTCGGGTGAGACTGCATTTGCATCGTAGGTGTTTCCGACGGGGTCCTCCTCTATCGGGCCAATATCTTGGGTTTTGTTTACGACTAAGGATCAAAACCTGGGTCGACAAGAAGCGCACCAACACAATGCATACAGAAGCACCTGTAATTAAGGAACCTTGAACAATATTGTTTTGCTTAATTCCAATCCAAAATGCAACTAAAATTATTTAAGAATATTATCAAATCATATAACTAAGTTAAATGTGAAATGAAACATATGCAAATGTGGGTGCATGTGTGGGATGCTTTCGCTAACAATGCTCATTCCATAAGTAGATTACATAAACATAGCTCTTGGCTCCACAAAGATTTTTCATGTTTCTACTAGCAATGCTCATGGTTACACCAACAATGTTCATGGTTCCATAAATAGAGACAAGTTGGATGCGTTCCATGATGGTGAAGCATCCACACAATGATTTCAAAGCAATGGATTATACTTTCAGGGGGAATGTTACCGCACAAAATAGAACCCATGATAAATTCATGGATCACGGTGCAATCAATGACTAGCATGGAAGAAGCTAGACTCTCAATGTTTCCACAACCTAGCTTCTTGAACACTAGGAAAATCCTAAAACTAAGGGGGAGTCCATATAACTTAGTTAACAATATTTGCAAATCCATAGAAAATACACAAACAACTTTCCCAATACTCATGGTTCCACCAAGAATGCTCATGGTTCCACCAATAATGCTCATGCTTCATCAAAATTATCCATGGTTCCATTTTCTTTCTTCATGGTTTCATCGCTAAAATGCTCATTTCCCATTGATTTTGTTCAATTTTTCTTACATGGTTCCACCACCTGGTGACCATTACTCATAGTTCCACCACTAAAGCTCATGTTTCATAAATAGAAATTATGGTTCTGCGTTGTTGGTGGAACCATGAGCATATAATCAGTCCAGGGATGCTCCTTCAGGTTTTGCAGAGGCATATAACAAGTCCTAGGATATCCTTCAGGTTTTGCAAAGGCATATAATCAGTCCTAGGATGCTCCTTCAGGTTTTGTAGAGGCATATAATCAGTCCTGGGATGCTCCTTCAAGTTTCGCAGAGGCATATAATCAGTCCTGGGATGGTCCTTCAGGTTTTGCAGAGGCATATAATTAGTCCTGGAATGCTCCTTTAGGTTTTGCAAAGGCATATAATCAATCCTGGGACCAAGGTACCAGAATCCCCCCACCCAACTGCGAAAACTTGGTTCTGGATGTTACCCATAGAAAGATATATTGTGTGGGACTACATCTGCGTCTCAGGTGTTGCCGACTGAGCTTTGCTCTGTCATGCCGATATCTTGGGCTTTGTTGCGCTAAGTGGAAGGGACTAAACCTGAGTTAGGATCCTAAGATGAGGGATAAAAGACATCAAACGATGAGCTTTGTTTATGGGACCATGAGCTTTGTTTATGGGACCATGAACATTATTTATGGAACCATGGGCAATGTTGGTGGAACCATGAGAAATATTGATGGAACCAAGAGATTAGTTATAAAACCATGATCTACATTTATGGAACCATGAACAATGTAGGTGGGACCATGAGCATTGTAGGTGGAACCATGAGCTCTATTTATGGAACCATGAGCACTATGAGTGGAACCATGAGCTCCAACTATGGAACCACCATGACCATTGTTGGTGGAACCATGAGCATTATTAGTGAAACCATGAGCATTGTTGGTGGAACCATGAGCATTATTAGTGGAACCATGAACATTGCTGGTGGAACCATGAGCATTGTTGGTGGAACCATGAGCATTATTAGTGGAACCATGAACATTGCTGGTGGAACCATGAGCATTATTTGTGGAACCATGAGCATTGTTGGTGGAACCATGAGCACTATTAGTGGATGCATTATTGGTGGAACCATGAGCTCTAGTTATGGAACTGTGAGCATTATCGGTGGAACCATGAGCATTATTAGTGGAACCATGAGCATTGTTGGTGGAACCATGAGTAATGTTGGTGGAACCATGAGCATTGTTGGTGGAACCATGAGCACTATTATTGGAACCATGAGCATTGTTGGTGGAACCATGAGCACTATTATTGGAACCATGAGCGTTGGTGGTGGAACCATGAGCAGTGGTCAGAAAGTGGTGGAACCATGAGCATTATTGGTGGAACCACGAGCATTATTGGTGGAACCATGCACAATTATGGAACCATGGGCATTATTGGTGGAACCATGCGCATTTATGGAACCATGCGCATTCATGGAACCATGCACATTTCTGGAACCATGCGCATTCATGGAACCATGCACATTTATGGAACCATGAGCTTTTTGGGGGAACATTGAGCACTGTTGATGGAACCAAGAGATTTGTTTATGGAACCATGAGCTATTTTTATGGAGCCATGAGCATTGTTGGTGGAACCATGGGATTTATTTATTGAACCATGAGCATTAGTTGTGGAACCATGACTAATGGTCGCAAGATGGTGGAAACATCCTAGGGACCTTGAACAAAATTCATGGTAATTGATATTTTTAGAGGTGGAACCATGAAGAATGTAAATGGAACCATGAACAATTTTGATGGAACCGAGAACCATGAACATTGTTGGTGGAACCATGAGTTCTATTTATGGAACCACGACTATTGTTGATGGAACCATGAGCATTGATGTGAGCTCTATTTATGGAACCATGAGAATCAATGGAGGACCCATGCGTAATGGTTGCAAGGTGGTGCAACCATGCACATTTACAGATTCCATGCACATTTATGGGTTCAAGGTTCCATTTGCATTTCTCATGATTCCACCATCTTGTGACCATCTCATCATCCCAACTAGCAAATGGATAGGCATATGTGATGCAAATATTTTATTTGGACATTTTGTTTGGCTTATCATGCCAATTTGAAATGTATGTAAATATTATGTGCATCAATAATAAAATGGTCCAAGAATGGTTGTGTAAAAGAACACCGAAGATGCTATGATTCCACCAGAGGGGAAGAGGAAAGGGGGCCCATGGGAGACCAAATCCTTTGCTTCCAAGTGTCAACTGTTATACAGCTGAATGGCACCTCTCCGTCCGAGTGCTGATATCCCTCATGTCGGCACACAAAAGGACACTTATGGATAGAGGTTTGCCCATTTCCACTATACCTTGGCTCATCAGGAAATACATTGCCTATATGCCCAGCTGATTACTTTGCCATTTTGTGATTTTGAGTTGCATACGCGACTATCTCTATTGACATGTCGCGCATCATGCGCGAGTCTTACGTTTAGCAAGTCGCGCATACTTGTATGCGCGGGTTGCCCTTATACAGAGTCGCGTATCATACGCGGGTTGCCTTACTACAGACCCGCGTATGCTTTCCTCAAAATTAATATTTAAAAATACGAGTTAATGGGAGATTAGTTTATTCATTTACCTTAATCCCATTAACTGCTGCAACCTCCCTAACCTTCGAGAACTGCCTCCTTTCATCCATATAAATAGAGGCCTTGGGGAGGGGGTTGGAGAGTAATACTGGGAGAGAAAAGTTATGCTGGTGGATTTTCTACAGAATCTTTGGAGCAGAGAAACTCAGAGTCCTTTGGTGACAGAGGAGTCCCTTGTTTAGACATTGGGTTGTAACCTAAACTCCCTCTATTATTGTTAATAAAACAGATTACTTCTTCCATATTGTGTTTCATGTGTTGTAGATTGGTAAATGCTTTCATTTCATTATAGTATATGCTTTGCCTAACCTGCATCTTTATATATGAATCCTATTGTTCTGGAAGAGTCTTTGTTAACAGGTTGAAGGAGGAATTACCCTGGAGATTTTAGAAGCAAAGCAAAGAGGAAGAAGCTAGCTTGGATCAACCTTCGTATACTACAAGTAAGTTCCTGCTGCTTTCCTATTTCCTATTTGATGCTTTTAAAGTCAAATTGCCTGCAAGTGTTATAGTATGTTGGTAACCCCCAGACCTAGGTTATTAGGTGAATTATCCATTACAACAGAACTGGCGACTCCGCTGGGGAAGCCAAGTCTGCTTTAGGTCTTTTTCTGTTGTCCTGACCAGTGATTTCTCGAAGTCTTGTTTGTGATCTTTTGTCCTGTTTTCTTACATACTTACAACATTTGAAAGTCTTGGTTTTTCTCTATTTTCTGAGAAATTTTTATGCCCATGCACGGGTTGTCTGTCTAGACAGTCGCGTATTGTGAGTTGAATTCGCGGGTTGTCATATAGAACAGTCGCGTATCATTCGCGACCTGCACTACTACACAGTCGCGTATACTCCTGAAAACTGTGATTTTTGTGTTGAAGTTTGCTTGTCCTTTGGCCTTCTATAAGTCCTGTTTTCAGTTAAGACTTTCTTTAAGAGTGTTGTATAGTTGTCTGAGTATATCAGGTGATCACATATTAGTGCTTTTTGAAGCCCTTTGGTTCTTTTTACTTGTCTTTATTTACTGTCTGCATCTTGAAACTTTCTAGCCTGTTTGGGTTGTTGGTGTGAGTGCCCGAGTCTAGATTAGTGATCAGGGTCTTCGACTCTGTCTGTCCAGTCTAATTTATATCAGTAATTGGTTTGCACTTGTTGGTTTAAAAGTCTGCAGTGATTTCTTGATCATTGTCTGCACCCAAGTAGAGGTCTTAGTCTGCTTTCCTTGCTGGTTTTTGGTCCTGTATGCCTGTTAGTTTCAGTTTGTGTCTTTTTTACAGTTCATAAGTGTCAAGTTTACTCAAGCATTGCATTTACACATGCATAGTAGTTTTTTGAGCATTTTTTAAAGTGGAAAAACAAAACATAGTTATCTTTTGCATTGTAATTTTTGCATAAAGTAGTGTTTGATTTTTCAGTTTAAAGAATTTTTATCTCAGAAAAATACAAAAACATATAGGCTTAGTTTCTCTTATTTAGTGCTGTTAGTTCATCAACATATTTGAAAAAATGAAAAGAAGTTTGTTTTATAGTGACAGTTTGCTTTGAATGCACTTTTAATTTCATTTACTTTCTGCTAAGTCAAAACATCATACAGTTCATCACAACCGCTTCCTTTGAGTAAAGAACAGCCCTTAAAATTAACGTTTAAATTTAAAATCTATTAGTAAGTTTTTATTTTTAGGGCCTTCCACCTACTGGCTTAGGCTAGGTTTGTGGGCTAGGAAGTGTAAACTTCCCACAAACTATAAACTCAAACGTAGTCGGCCATTCATTAGGTAAATCCTTGGTTCTACCGCTGTATCTGGGAAGCTCCTCTCAAACGGGTGTTAAGCACGAGGCCACGTGGAGGCTTGGACAGAGGGGATAACCCCCCGAATCCTTGTCAAAACGTAACCCAGGACTTTTACGCATCTGAGGATTCTGTCTAGGTAGAATTTCGGGCTCAGCTACCCTGCTCATGCGTACGAGACTGGCTTGCGACTGTCCCCCCAGACAGTAGGTATTGTCAAGGTAGCCTTTAGTCTCTTGTCTTTTAGGGCTCATACACAGGTAAACCGGAAGGTTATTTCTGGTTCACCTTGAACGGACTTGGAAGGTAACCCTTGTGGAAAGTGCAGGAGGGTGGTTGGGTGATTCCTCCGCTTGTGCCTGAGAACCACTCAAGGACGCCAAGTAACTGTTCATCGGCCTTCTTCTGGAAGGTATATCTTTATAGCCTGTTTTTTCTTTCTTGAGACTCTAGGATATTTTTAGTGTATGCTCTATGGATTTGCTTGTGATTAGTCTGACCTTAGGGTGTGGTTTGTTTGAGTCTTAATACTAGAGGACCAACAGCTTAGAAGGTCAAGAAGGTTGAGAAACCTTCCTCCTCTCACACCACTTGAACCTCCACCTTTACCCCAAAGGAGGAGATTAAGCACATGTGGTTCTTTTGAACCAGTAGGAACTAGTGAGGTTCTTGGTGAACCTGAGTTAATAGCTAACCGCTTTGATTTAGATACAGTCGAGATAGAACAGTTGCAAGCTGACGAGTTTGCAAGAAACTATAATACCCCCTTGACTGATTTGAACGATCCAGTGATCGTACAGGTTAGACCCTTTAGTTCACCAGTGCTAGGTGTACCTGTAGGTAGAGCTATGTCTTCTGAAGGAGAAAGTTCATTTGTTTTCACCTCAACCTTTCCGGTTGAGGGGGTGCTACCTCCCCCAGTTAGCACCCCTAGATCTAACTTACCTTCCATACCCTTAACTCCAGCAAGCAGGGTGGTTCAACCACCTGTTTACTCGAACATTGGAAGTATGTCTGGTGATATGGCTACTGGGATTCCTAGTATACCTATAATACCTTCTTATTTCCCTAACCCTACCCATAGTGGTCCGGTGGGATCCTCGGCCTTTGTCCAAGGATTCCCTTGGAATGGGGGGCACATACCCCCATCCAGTCCTTACGTAGGTCCACCTCCTTTATATGTAGGAGTGCAGTTTGGGGGCGACACCTCTTATGGGCAAAGCTTCCAAACCCCTATTTCAGTCCCATATACGAGCTCTCCCTTCTCTTTGTTTAGTGGAGGGATATCTGCTCCAATATTTCAAACCCCCATTTCTATGGGGACAACCCGAACAACTTATACTGCACCTCCCACCCATAATCCGGTGGCCTACGGATGGAATCCGTTTCAAAGTAACCTTCCCATTTCACAACCGGTGTCTGGGGGCAACCCCTCTTTTACCTTTGGGCACTCGGGGGCAGGACCCTCGAATCCCCAAGCTAGTACATCTAGTACTCCGGTTAGGCCAAAACTTCCTTTTCTGGCAACTTTAAACTGCCAGATTTATCAAAGTTGATGAATGATCCGGTGAGGCATGACCCCTTGTGGCCACCTGTTCCCACCAAGCTACCTTCAGACATCCCCAAATTCGAAGGTAAAGCTGGTGAAGATCCTGGGGCACATGCCACCACCTTCCACCTATGGTGTTCTTCCAACTCATTGAATGAAGATTCAGTGAGATTAAGGCTGTTCCAGAGGACTTTGACGGGCATTGCAGCAAAATGGTACACCGAATTGCCTTCTGCTTCCTTTAGTAGCTTTTGGGACTTGGCTACTTCTTTCCTTAGCCAATTTCAGCTTCCAATCCGATACGATTTCGGAACAGACTTGTTGTCCACTTTCAGACAAAACAAGGCTACACATATCTCGGACCATATCCAAGAATGGCGGAGGCGAAAGAGCCTTATTAAAGCTACCATCCCTCCTGAGTTTTTATTAGAATAGTTCCTTAAATCTTTATTGCCCTATATATCTAAGGATGTTTCTACATCAGGAGTGACTAGTGAGGAAGAAGCCATACTCAGGGCCCAGCAGTTAGACTTGATCTACTCACAGTCTGGGATCTTATACGAGATCATCCCTGAGGCACCAAGGCCTTCTCATGAGGCCGAGAAACCCAAGCCAGGACCCCATGCCGATGGTGTGGTTGGGTCCGTCAGTTCTCCCACTGTAGAGTCTTTGACAAAACAAATTCAACAATTGTCTGTCAAACAGTCTGCAGCGGAGGCAGCAAAGGCTGCCCCCTCTCCCCAAAATGCAAATGTATTTGCTCAATCTTCTCAAAAGGGAAATCAACAGTCCGGCGGTAAGAAGAAGAAGGGCAAAAAAGGAGAGGGAAACCAAAACCAAAACAAGCCCAAGCTCGCACACAATGCTGATGGGGGCAAGAAAGATAAAAAGAAAGTCAAGTTTCCTTGTAAGTTGTTCCAAGGAGACCATTTGACCCACCTTTGTCCCCTCATGGAAAAAGCTCAGAAGCTATTGAAAACTCAACCAACGGCTGTCCTAAAGGATCCTTTTCCCCAAGGGAAGAATTCCGCATCAGCTTCTACTATAGCAGGGGGCAGTAGTCAAACTGCTCCTGACCCTAATTATATCAACATGGTCAGATCCTCTACTTTACTGTAAACCAGAAACAAGAACTATGAGAAGGAGAAAGAGACTCCTGAGACGGGAAAAGCTGTAGGTGAACCTTCCAACCTGCTCACTATAGAGAAACCATTGGAAATAATGCCAAAGATACCCAAAGGTGTCTTTAAGAAGACTTTGCATAATCCCAATAGGGCTGCTTCCAACTACTCAGTGGTTGAAGATTTAGCTCAAACCCCATGTGCAATGTCTGCTTTGGAGGTGCTTCAAAGTTGTACTGCTCAGCAGGATGCCCTTTTAGCGGCTCTAGGTAGTATGGACTCTTCGAGTCTCACGGCGAAGTTTTGTTTGTCTGATGTCAAAATTCGCCTCCCTTATCATGTAGCCCTATCTATAGATGTCGTCCATGGTGGTAAGACCATTGGGCGAGCTGTTATTGATGAGGGAGCCTCCACATGTGTCATGTCCCTGGCATGCTGGAAAGCTCTAGGATCCCCAGAGCTGGTCCCATCAACCACTTTACTTACTGCTTTCGATGGAATATCTTTCCGTCCACATGGTATCTTGCCAGCTTTCGAGATTAAGTTGGCAGGCAAAGCAGTCTCTGTTGAAGTTGAAGTGATTGATGCTCCCTTGGACTATAATTTGCTTTTGGGGAGGAATTGGACTTATGCAATGACTGCAGTTGCATCGGCTATTCTTCGTGTTGTGGTATTCCCACATGAGGGCAAGTTGGTTACTATTGACCAACTTGATTTTACTCGAAAGGGCCGTTTAGAGTCTAAAGATTCCAATGTACCATTGGTTGATTAGGCCAAGCCTGCTCAGAGCTTGGGGGCTGGATTGTACACATCTTTGATGGGCACATTTGACATCCCAACCTCGATTAACTATATCGGTTCCACTAGTGTGGGGAATTCCATCACTTCGGTGGTGGATAGGACTGATCCTTGGGTTGTCCCAACCCCCCAGGAACTGGAAGTGCCCTTATCAGCAGTGGAAGTGGCATATCAAGCTGTTACCCAAGCCACTGTTGATTTTATGCCAGATCCTCTTACAGTCTCGGATGATCTGGATGAAGTCTACTTGCCCGCATGGGCGAAAAACTCTTTGCATTCCATCAATTGCTTAGAAACTGTTTTACCTTCCGATAAAGCCATTCTGGAAGCTATGTGTGCACGTGAGAAGATATGTGAGGATCTTCATCACTGGTCTTATTTCCTTCCAGAGCTAAGAAAGATCGAAAACCAAGAGTTTCATGTGAGACTGCCTGGAGATGTTGATGTACCTGTCAACCCTTTGCCTAGGGAAGGGGTGTTTGCCGAGGGGAATATGGCAAACATTTCCGCTACTATACCCATCAACATTTCCGTCAACCCAGATATCGTGGAAAATATCTATATAGGAGCAAACTACTCTCCAGAGGAGATTGCTATCTATACTGCCCTTTTCAAGGAATTCCGCGATGTCTTTGCTTGGTCATATGAGGAGATGCCAGGAATTGATCCATCTATTGTCCAGAATGAGATCCGTACTTACCCTGATGCCAAACCAGTTCGGCAGAAATTACGCCCCGTGAACCCGCGTAAAGCGGCGGCTGTGAAGGCAGAAGTTGAGAAGCTCTTGAAAGCTGGTTTTATATATCCTATTGCTTTGACTGAGTGGGTGTCCAACCCAGTTCCTGTTGACAAAAAGCAAGGGACTATGTGTGTATGTACTGACTTTTGAGACCTTAACAAAGCTTGTCCCAAGGACAATTACCCCACACCATTCATTGATCAGATCATTGATGCTTGTGCGGGGAGTGAAGTATTTTCTTTTATGGATGGTTTTTCCGGCTATAATCAAATCCAAATAAAACCGGAAGACCAGCATAAAATTGCTTTTATTTTCCCTTGGGTACATTCGCTTATAGAAAAATGCCCTTTGGATTGAAAAATGCAGGGGCAACCTTTCAACGAGCCATGAACTTTACTTTTCATGATATAAAATCCATTGTCAAGCCTTACCTAGATGATCTACCTGCACATTCTCGTAAGAGGATCCAGCATCCTGATCATTTGAGGTTGATTTTTGAGAGATGCAGATACTACAAAATTCACTTGAATCCACACAAGTGCGTTTTTTGCGTCGAGTCAAGGAGACTACTAGGATTCATTGTTTCAAGCAGGGGCATTCAGGTGGATCCCCTAAAAGTTGAGGCCATTGTAAATCTGCCTCCTCCTCGCACACTCAGGCAACTTTAGAGTCTACAAGGAAAGTCTAACTTACTTCGATGTTTCATCGTTAATTATGCCAAGATCACGAAAGTTTTCATGCGCCTGCTTAAACAGGACACCCCATTTGTATGGGATGAAGCTGCACAACTCGCGTTCGAGGCATTGAAGAAAGCCTTGTTGTTGGCTCCTTTGTAACGCCCACCAGATTATTCTAGGGATTTCATATTGTATCTGGCCGCGTCGGAGTCTACCATTGGAGTAGTACTTGTTCAGGAGAATGATATGCTCGTTGAGCATGTTGTTTATTATCTTAGCCGTGGTTTTGTTGGGCCTGAGCTTAAGTACTCTCACGTCGAGAAGTTAGCCTTAGCGGCTGTCTATGCTGTACAGAGGTTGCGGCACTACATCTTACTGAGGACCACTACTGTAGTGGCGGATGTAAACCCTTTCCAGTATGTTTTATCCCGACGCATTGTTGGGGGAAAATTCAACAAGTGGATAGTCATTCTCCAAGAGTTTGACTTGGTTTTCCAATCCGCTCAATCCAAAAAGTCCTTAGTTTTTGCTGAGCTTATAGTAGAATTCCCTACGGAAGATGATGTAGTGATTCAAGATGACTCATTCCCAGATGAGCACATCTTCCTTATAGCCACCTCTGATCCTTGGTACGGAGATATTCTTATATATCTCCAAACTTCGAAGTGTCCTGCCGCTTACTCTAGGGAGGATCGGCGTAAGCTAAGACTTCATGCAAAAAACTACCTCATAATAGGCGATACTTTATATCGGAGAGGGGTAGATTCGGTATTGCGTCGCTGCCTTACTCATGAGGAAGCGGAGGTTGTCCTAAATGATTCTCACAGTGGAGCATGTGGGGGTCATTTATCTGGGTTAGCAACGGCCCAGAAAATCTTACGTGCCGGTTATTTCTGGCCCTCAATCTTTAAAGATTGTGTGGAAGCTGTGAAGTGCTGTCATCCGTGTCAGCTCTATACCAGAAAAATACGGTCACATCCTGCTCCCTTGTTTCCCATTGTCTCGGTAGGCCCCTTCATGAAGTGGGGGATTGATTATATGACATGCAACCCAACCTCGGCTGGGGGGCACAAATACATCATTGTCGCTGTAGACTATTTCACAAAATGGGCAGAGGCAATGCCTACTTTTAAGGCAGACGGGGAAACAACAGCTTTCTTCGTTTTCAATCAGATTATTTCTAGGTTTGGTATTCCAAAGGTGATTGTCACTGACCATGGCAGTCATTTTCAAAATCACATGATGACAGAACTGACCACTATGCTTGGATTTCGACAAGAACATTCTTCGCCATATTATCCGCAAGCAAATGGTCAGGTCGAGGCTGTAAACAAGACTTTAAAGACTATTCTTAAACGTACTATTGATGCAACCTGCTCAAATTGGCACATCATGCTATATCCAGCTCTTTGGGCTTATCGAACCAATGTCAAAACTGCTACGGGTTTTTCCCCCTTCCAACTTGTTCACGGGGTGGAAGCTATTACTCCGATTGAATGCGAAATCCCATCCTTACAGATAGCTATTCATGTGCTACCTGATACGACTGAGCTTGAAGAACGGTTGTTACACTTAGAACACCTCGATGAACAGCGTAGAGATGCGCTGACTGTGAACCAGGCTCACAAAAATAGGGTTAAGACTCAATATGATAAATCGGTTAAGCCTAGGATTTTCTCTGAAGGGGATCTTGTCTTGCTATGGGACCAAGATAAAGAACCTCTGGGGTCAGGTAAATTCAAGGCCATGTGGCTCGGACCCTATGTCGTATCTAAAGTTTTAAGTAAAGGTGCATATGAATTAATAGATTATGATGGGAATAAGCTGCCTGAGCCTAGAAATGGGCTCTACCTGAAGAAGTACTACGCTTAGGCCTACACTTTTTCTTGTATATTAGTGTAGGTATTTTATGTACATTAGGTTGTTAGTTTTTTTTTTTATACTATCTGCTGGTTGTTGCAGATGTCTTCCGAAATGTATGTAGGTTTTGCTGATGGCACCAGCCATCACACTTGTAACTTGGCTTCGGCAGCATGGGTTATCTATTCTCCCACAGGACAGCTTGTTGCCGCAGGTGGCGCTTGCCTAGGTCCTGCCTCTAATAATGTTGCTGAATATAGGGCGGTTATTGAGCTTTCATGGGATGCATTGTCACGTGGTATTACCCAGCTTGAAGTTCGTTTGGATTCCCAGTTGGTTGTTTCCCAGCTCAATCGAGCTTACCAGGTACGAAACCCTACATTGTTACGTCAGTTCATGAGAATTCGTTCATTGGAAAGGCATTTTGAAGTTATTACTTTTAATCATATTCCAAGGAGCCAAAATTCATTATCTGATGCATATGCAAATTACATTTTAGATTGGCATCTCATACATAATTCATAAAATATACAGCACATATGTAAAAAACACTTGTAAATAAACTGACAACCAAAACTCATATCTATATATGTAAATATCTGTTTATACATCGGATAGGTCAAGTTTGATCCGTAGATCCCAAAATATACAAAATATACAAAATGTGGATCATCGTCCATCAAAATGCCCTAGATCTATGTCCGACCACCATGGCCACTAGGACCTGCCTGGTCCCCGTGATCTCTGCGCCCCCTGGCTTCCTCAGCCTCCTCGGCCTCGGCAGCCTCTACTGCATCTCTATACACTACTACTGCTCTGGCTACTCGTCTGAAAAGACGTAGCCATGTAGGTGGTACCCCAACAACGAACTCCTGTATAGCTGCTGGGAGATGCTCTATCCGTATAGTAGGTACCCGCTCGGTCATCCTGGTCAGCTTCGCCTCGAGTACCTGGATCAGTCCAGGATCTCCTCCTGCTACGATACGTACGAAGGTACGTGGGTGCCCTGCAGGGCGGACCGGTCCAATATCTGCATTTTGACACATGAGTAAGATTAGACTTGTGCATATGTATATATCTTATCATTACAAAAATTCATAAAAATTTGATAATGATAAAAATTAAAAAGAGACTTACCCATCTCGCCCCATGCTCCTCCTGGAGGGAGGACTAGATCTGGATCACCTCGGAAATCTAATCCGGCATAAGGAAATTGCTACAATTCTGGCACCTGTCGTTCCCACCAGGTATAGAAATCATCATCATACATACTCTGTACTACGTCGCCTCCTCTGTGACGGAGGAAGATGTCACCCCACCTGCTCGGCCTAGGCTGACGTGGATGTATGATCTCTAAGGGTATCGCAGGGCTCATGGCTGGCACCCTCTCGAAGAAAAACGCAACCAAGATACTCGCATATCCGAAGTTCTTGCGTCTTCCTTTCCTACAATCAGACAATTGCCTCTTCATGATGGGGGCAATTCTCGAGCACCAGTCATATAGGGTACCTCTAAAGCAATCCACTGCCACTCTCATCTGAGTCCTGGTGGCCAAGTGTAGTCCTGATGACCCTGCAAGTCTGACAATCGTATTGGCTAGTACTTGTAGTGTGAAGTCCTGTATATCTGAGATGAGAATGCTGTTGCCCTTTTTCTGAGTCCCCGGCCTGCAGAATACATCCACATAATTATGAACACTCAAGGGGTCACCACTCCTTCCGATGCCCTCCAGGTTCACCGGGGCTCCCCGATGTGATAATCCGGTAATAAAATAGAGATCTTGAGTGGTAAACTCCAAAGTCTCACCCTCGATGTTAAACATCCCAAGGTCATGATCCCAGTAGTTAACCAAGAACTCTAGTATGCGGACATTGGCCCGCATTGGTGATGTGCAAAAGAATTTATACAGCCCACTATTCCGCAAAGCTTGAATGGTAGGCGGGCTTTGGAATGCCGCTTGGTCCATCATCTCGTGTTCTCGTTCCCTCCACTCTAGCACCATGATGTCCTGACAAAAAACACATAATTTAATTCAGTAATTCATCAAAAAAATTTAAAAATTTGAATTCTTTTTCATGCTTTTGTTCATAGCGCAGTATGCACGACTGTCCATTGGGACAGGACGCGCATCATACGCGACTTCCATATGCAGCAACCCGCGCATCAACCGCGTATGCGCGACTCTTATGCGTGGTAACCCGCGTATGCCTTCTGCCATTTTTTCTATTGATGAATTAAATCGAATTAACCTTCAAATGAAAAATTTGTTTGGATGAAATTAAAGAGCACTGGGTGTAGATTTACCTGCAACTGACGGATTTGAATTCCATTGGTCCAATTGTCCACACCGAGCGATCAAAGAGAGGGGGTAATTTTGTCCTTTTTGTCTCAAAAAGTGAAATGGTATGAAATGTTTCAATTTTCAAACTATTAATAGAAATAAAATTTTGTAAAGTGGGTCTTTTTCTATAGTTTGAAACACTACTTGACTAATACCATCCCTTTTGTGCCTTGGAACAGGTTTACCTATTATTTCAAAGTGTTGATGCTTCTATAGGGTGGTTTTTGCTCTTTCTAACACATGTTGGCAACTTCTCATCCACATTAACCTTAGTATACAACATTTTGCTACGGACTATGGTATTCTAAGCCATTAGTCCCTTGTCTCTACCATTGTTCTTCCGTGGCTAGGATCCATATGTCATGAGTATCATCCTTATATGCCATTGACAGCCTTTGATACTCATTTCCGTCACTGTTTCAGGCCCAAGGGTTTCCTCATAGCTATTTTTCACGCCAAATAGAGCTTCGCATGAATCTCTCTTTACAAGCTATCCCTTTTATAGGACTCCCCACCTTATGGAGTTTCTTTAGGCCCAGGTCTGACTCCTTAAAAATAGACTTGACTGCCGAGTTATCTCGTCCGTTCAAGCTCGTTATGAATATGTGAACGGGCATTCGCATGGTGGTAGGTTATCTCTTTCTCGGCCCATGCGGAATAGTATGAGAAAGGATCACTCTCTTTTCTTCGGAATTGAGAAGAGTATTCTCAGGTATAGGTTTATCACTTTTCCGGACCTGAGGGACTAAATTTACGGAAAAGGAACACCCGGTTTGAGCTTAGTTTTCTCTTTTTCATGCTCTGGACCCAAACATGAAAAAGATTCCGAGTGTACTTTGTGTCTTTGCCATGCTCGTTAAACATCAAGAACAAAGCAACGATTTTATTGTTGTAAGCCCCATTTCTCGTAAACAAATGGATCTTTCCGAGTGATCTTGCTTTCCTTCACACTCGTAAAACTCAAGCTATTTTATGCTGTTATTGAAGGAGTGTTGGGTAGGTGGTAATTTAACCTTTTTCGGACCTTCCCAACTAAGTACGAAAAAGGTTCACCTTTTCTTCTTCGGAAGTTAAGAGAGTTCTTTTGAGGTTTGTTTTATATTTTTTCGGCCTTAAGAGACTAAATTGGATGAAAAAGGACCCCCCTGGAGTCTTCTTTGGCATTTTCAGACTCTCTAAATGTGAAAATACCACGTGAGCATGTACTAGTTCGGGCTCAATAAATCCACGGATCAGTGTATCAAGCATTATTTTCCCATCTCTTCAAGCTTGTTAAAAAATGAAGAGGGAACCGAGTTGTCTTTCCTGGACTCGTTAAAATTTAACAGGTAAGGAAAGGAAGAAGTTTTTATCTATTTTCAGTAATGGCAGCATGTCATCCTTGAACATAGCACTCTTTGCTTTCCGATATCCATGTTTCAGTGTACATCTGTGTTCAGCTATCACTTCGAGTTTTCTGACTCCTCCTCTTGTCCTTTATCCTGGGGAATCTGATCATGTCTCCTACATGACAGATCAGTCTAGTTGTCCTATCTATCTGTTATACGCTGCCTTGGGTCATCTCCGTGTTGTGCTCACTGTTCAAGGATTCTTCCCACTATCTGATTTATAGCCTGATCCAATCACTGTTATATCTGTTATCCTTTTACTTGTGTCTACCTTCTTTTGCCCAGTTCCTAGTCACTCTTGTGATTCATTGGAGGATCTATTGCCTTCCCTATCACAGTATGGTTTAGTTTCAGCACTTCCTGATGACAAAGATCTAGATTTTGACGGTAGTACCTCTGGATTCACTTTCATCATTGGTGAACTCCTTTGCTTTAGTTGTCAATTATCATCTATTGGTTGACAAACTGTTGAATCCTCTCCATTTTCGACTTCAGCTTACCCTTATTCACATGGCTTGGATTGTACTTGGTTCTTTGGGATCCTGTATGAAGACCTTAGTTCCTCACTTATGAACTAAGTTGCGCAAGACTATGTGCAGTTTCTATATCCAGCTTCCAGATCTTTGAAGACTCATCATTATTGTATTGTGGCTTTGATCCACCTTTGTACATACGTGGTTTTACCCGTATTATATGATGTACTCTCATATTGTAAAGGAGCTAGTGTTCCAGTAAATTGAACATAGCATCCTCAGATATAGCTTTGTATATGACATTATTATGTATTGGTTTCAGGTACTCCTTCTGCTCCACTGGACTTCTGAGTTTCTCCAGAGTTATATATTATAATGTATTTCGGCCATCGTTCCCCTCTGACCTCACACATTAGGGAGCATCTGTTATACAGCTGAATGGCACCTCTCCGTTCGAGTGCTGATATCCCTCATGTCGGCACACAAAAGGACACTTATGGATAGAGGTTTTCCCATTTCCACTATACCTTGGCTCATCAGGAAATACATTGCCTATATGCCCAGCTGATTACTTTGCCATTTTGTGATTTTGAGTTGCATACGCGACTATCTCTATTGACATGTCACGCATCATGCGCGAGTCTTACGTTTAGCAAGTCGCTCATACTTGTATGCATGGGTTTCCCTTGTACAGAGTCGCGTATCATACGTGGGTTGCCTTACTACAGACCCGCGTATTCTTTCCTCAAAATTAATATTTAAAAATACGAGTTAATGGGAGATTAGTTTATTCATTTACCTTAATCCCGTTAACTGCTGCAACCTCCCTAACCTTCGAGAACTGCCTCCTTTCATCCATATAAATAGAGGCCTTGGGGAGGGGGTTGGAGAGTAATACTGGGAGAGCAAAGTTATGCTGGTGGATTTTCTACAGAATCTTTGGAGCAGAGAAACTCGAAGTCCTTTGGTGACAGAGGATTCCCTTGTTCAGACATTGGGTTGTAACCTAAACTCCCTCTATTATTGTTAATAAAACAGATTACTTCTTCCATATTGTGTTTCATGTGTTGTATATTGGTAAATGCTTTCATTTCATTATAGTATATGCTTTGCCTAACCTGCATCTTTATATATGAATCCTATTGTTCTGGAAGAGTCTTTGTTAACAGGTTGAAGGAGGAATTACCCTGGAGATTTTAGAAGCAAAGCAAAGAGGAAGAAGCTAGCTTGGATCAACCTTCGTATACTACAAGTAAGTTCCTGCTGCTTTCCTATTTCCTATTTGATGCTTTTAAAGTCAAATTGCCTGCAAGTGTTATAGTATGTTGGTAACCCCCAGACCTAGGTTATTAGGTGAATTATCCATTACAACATCAACCTTAGAACTTGCCCAAAAATTATGTCATGTGCCTTGAATATGCCAATTATTTATGCACATGTGTGAAGTTGGTGGGAAAAGTCACTTCATGTAGTTATTGAAGCATGGGGCTAACTGCACTTTTGGACTGTTTTGTCACAAGTCAGAAGTCAGTCTACAAATGTCAAAAGTCCTTTATTCTAATGTCAAAAGTAATGTCATTTGTCTTTTCAACAATTTTCTCATATCCCTTGGAGTCAACCCTCATTCTCTCATTCTTGCACGCAGATCTACGCTACTTAGAGATATGTACTGTTGTTTATGACTTGTATAACCCAAGAAATTGGAATTTAGGGACATAGATGCAAATTTGGAAGGGAATTTTGATGGTTGTAGATGAGCCGAGAGGATGGGCGAGTTAGGGACTCTTTCCCATTGTTTTCTACTGCTCGCAGATGTTTGAGAAGCCACGAATTGAGGTTGTAGGTGGTTCTCCAACAACATTAGAAGGTTGGCCTTCTTTTATGCACACATTGGAATCACTCGATAAGATGGATCGCCCAAGAGATTTATGGATCAGTGAAGGGGATGTCTGATCCAAGAAGGGTGTTGTGTGGGGTAGGTATTGTGGAAGCCAAGGATTTGATTAGTTGCTATATTAGTTGCTATATTAGCTTGGGTCTTCCAAAAGAGACGCAACTGGAGACTTCAATAAGAGAGAGAGAATCCCGTGGCCACTTTAATGATGTGAAAAAATGTTTTTCAATGGTCAAACATATTTCAAATCTATTATTACATAGAGTATAAAAAAATCTATAAGTAATGATCAACACCTCAATTTTTGATAAATTTCAAAGTTTGGCCATTTATATTTTTTGCATATTTAGATGCTTTGTCATTTAACAATTAGAGACAAGAAAGTAAATTATGCTAGAAAGTGTTTTATATTTTATACAGAGTTCACGAATATGTAAGACTCTTATTATATAATGTCAATTTTCCCTCTTGTTATTTTGGGTACCTTGAAGATTTACCTTGTTTACAAGTGTAAAGGCATGAATATAAGTACCCATGAAGATTTTCCTTCTAAGATTTACCTTGTTTACAAGTGTAAAGGCATGAATATAAATGGCCAAACATTGACAAAAAATCAAGGTGTTAATCATTATTTATAGAATTTTGGTGGAACCATTAGCATTATTGATGGAACCATGAGCAATGTTGGTGGAACCATGAGCTATAGCTATGGAACCATGAGCATTGGTGGTGGAACCATGAGCATTGGTGGTGGGTTAATAACTATCCTATAAGAATGTCTGTAACAATTCTCTAGATTATGCTTCATATTGTTGCATCTCTATCCACTGGAATCCGAAGGAGTCATATTTCATTGCTTGTTAAACTAGATGTGATTGGTGGAACCATGAGTGTTGTTGGTGGAACCATGGATTCTATTTATGGAACCATGAACATTGTTGATGGAACCATGAGCATTGATAGTGGAACCATGAGATTTATTTATGGAGCCATGATTATTAGTGGTGGAACCATTAGTAATGGTCGTAAGGTGGTGGAACCATGTAAGGAACCTTAAACAAAATTCATGGTAAATTAGCATTGAACCATGAAGAATGTAAATGGAACCATGGACAATTTTGATGGAACAATGAAATGTAGGTGGAATCATGTACAATGCATACAACACCATGTGCAATTAAGGAACCTTGAAGAGCATTGGTGGAACCATAAATATCATAATCATTATTTATGGACCATGAACGATTTGGTGAGTAACGCATGTGTTCACGAGGTTGTGAAATCTTGAATAATGCATATGGAACCTTGAACAAAGTTTGATTTGATGAAATCATGAACATATTTGGTGGCAAAATCTTGCACATTAGGTGGTTGAATCTCCAACAATGAGCTCTATATATGGAACCATGAGATTTATTTATGGAACCATGAGCATTATTGGTGAAACCATGAGCATTATTGGTGGAACCATGAGCACTATTGGTGGAACCATGAGCTTTGTTTATGGAACCAAGAGCTTTGTTTATGGAAGCATGATCTCTATTTATGGAACCATGAGCATTGTTGGTGGAACCACAGTGAGCAACTGTTTTGGAACCATGAGCTCTATTTATGGAACCATGAGCATTGTTGATGGAACCATGAGCATTGGAAGTGGAACCATGAGCTCTATTTATGGAACCATGAACATTAGTGGTGGAAACATGAGTGATGGTGGTAAGGTGGTGGAACCATGCAAGGAACCTTGAACAAAATTTATGGTAAATGACCATTGAACCATGAAGAATGTAGATGGAACCATGAAAATTTTTGATGGAACGGTGAACAATGTGGGTGTAACCATGTACAAAGCATACAACACCACGTGCAACTAAGAAACCTTGAACAACGTTGGCGGAACCATGAATATCACAAGCATTATTTAAGGACCATGAATCATTTGGTGAGTGACGCATTTGTGGTCACAAGGTGATGGAATCCTGAATAATGCATATGGAACCTTGATAAAGTTAAAGTTGATGCAATCATGAACATATTTGGTGGAAAAATCTTGCACATTTGGTGGAAAAACATTAAACAATTTATAACATATATCCAATGATTTAATTGTTAAACAATTTATAACATATATCCAACGATTTAAATGGACATGGCTCCACCACTTGGTGACCATTGCTCATGGTTCCTCCACTAACGCTCATAGTTCCACCAACAATGTCCATGGATCCATTAATAGTGCTC
>LPNX010171741.1:43472-69401 GCA_001517045.1 Pseudotsuga menziesii
GTGATGTCAAAGAAACCACAGTAACCAGTTGACTAGGTCGACGTTTCGAATCGATATTTTCTTTGTTAAAATATTTCCACGACACCCTATGAACCCTTCTACCTTCGCATATACTTTGTGTCAACTCTAAGTTTACCAACCTCTATCGATAATTAAATATTAGGTGAATTAATTAAGACATTATAACACCCAACAATGAGCTCTATTTATGGAACCACAAGCATTTTTGGTGGAACCAAGAGCATTATCAATGGAACCATGAGCTCTATTTATGGAACCATGAGCGCTAGTGGTGGAACCAATAGCTCTATTTATGGAACCATGAGCTCTATTTATGGAACCATAAGAACTATTGGTGGAACCAAGATAATTATCAATGGAACCATGAGCATTGATGATGGAACCATGAGCATTGATATTGGAACCATGAGATCTATTTATGGAACTGTGAGCATTAGTGGTGGAACCATGCAAGGAACCTTGAACAAAATTCATGGTAAATTAGCATTTTAGGGGTGGGGCCATGAAGAATGTAAATGGAACAATGGATAATTTTGATGGAACTGTGACCAATGTGGGTGGAACCATGTACAACACATACAAAACCTTGTGCAATAAAGGAACCTTAAACAACGTTGGTGGAATCGTGAATATCATAAGAATTATTTATGGACCATGAACCATTTGGTGAGTAACGTAGGCATGGTCATGAAGTGGTGGAATCCTAGATAATACATATGGTCTTTACCAAAGTTATGGATGATGAAACTATGAATTTCTCAAGTACCTATTCACACAATTACATTTGAATGTAAGGAAAATAAGGCAATTCTAATTTTAGGTGAGTATGAATTTGATTTGAGACACATTAATGGCAAGGGAAACAAAGTGGCTAAATAAACACTTAATGTGGATTGAGATCACCAAAAGAGCCATGCAATTACACATAGAGTTGAGAGGGAATTCTCAACAAGGGTCATGTTCTTACTAGATAAACATGAGCAGATCTCTTTTAATCCATAAGGGTATCTCAAGAGAGCCTCAAGAGATTCTCTATAAGAACATTAGGCTCATTGGGGTATAAATTACATTGAATTACCTCTATTTTTCTTATGGGGGATTTGGAGGCACATGAACCTGGTTCTCTTTGAAAATGTATAGATCAATACTTGTACGGTCGGGAACTAGGTTCATGTGCCTCCAAATCCCCCATATGAATTTTGATAAATTGGAGGCTCTCTTGAGCTACCCTCATGGTAAAACTGAATTATCTAATTCCACTCTCCTTGGTTGTTTTGTGGATATGCATTTACTGTGATTGGAACTTGAGGAGGAGTAGTGTCAAAATGGATTTCAAATGAAGTAAAGAAATTGAACGGAATCAAATCAAACTTAACTTCTACAAATATGTGCAAACTAAGGAAAGTCCAATTACAGATGATGGTAAACATGGTGATTTATTCCATAAGCAAATAATTCTTAATTAAAAAGATATTATAAACAACTAATATGATAAGAGACAAGATTCTTTTTAAAGATTACAATCATAAATAACCAATTCAAATGTAAAGAAAATCTAGCTTATAGACAAGTAACAGACCTTAATAAAAGAAGTAAGTAGAAAACTTAATAAAGAAGATTGAATTGTGAAGCAAGTAGAAAACTTAATAAAGAAGATTGAATTGTGAAGCAAGTAGAAAACTTAATAAAGAAGATTGAATTATGAAGCAAGTAGAAAACTTATTAACTCTTTTAATTCCTACTCTCTAAGTCTATTTAGTCACCACACGGTGAAAGAAACAGGTCATATTACTATAACCAATCTACAAAGTGCTAGTGTACTTTCCTAACATTGACATATCTAACCCTAAAATCTATATACAAAAGGAGAAATCAATCCAAACCAAAGATATAATTACAAAGCATCACAATAATATTGAAGAAAGAAATCAGAAACCACAATAAACCAAAACACAAGACATAACTCAAAACATAGGGTTAAATGAGAGAAAAATAAGAATAAAACTTTAATAAATACTTTAAATAGTCTAAACTAAGGCTTTAATAATAAATATAACCTAAGTCACCGAATTCGGCGATTTTTCGCCTTAGAATTCGAAATTCGACGATTTTCTAGGGGCAGTGAATTAAATCGTTCAAAATCGGCGATTTTCAGTGGCCTACAACTAAACCTAGTCTCTCCAAAACTACCGTCACACTCATTGTACAAGTGAAGGTGTTGTCGTGAATCCTTGCACACAGTGGCAAACACAGTACTCAGGGTAGTCTCAACTCAAGTCACCAGTCTTCATGGCCTAGGACTGCTAACTGCTGGAGACAATCTGTGATCAACCCGCAACCTTTCATTTTGTCCAACTAGTCTATTCGCGATGCTTTGCCTGGCCTGTACGTGCCCTCGAAGAGTATAAACTGTTTGTGCATTAGATCTAGAATTTTATAATTGTCCAACTAACCATGCCGAAACCATGCCATTCGTCCAATCCTTAATTTAGAATTTCTTTGACTATTTGGAAAGGACGTAAATGCGTCGGAGGTTTGGCCATACTTTGGAGTCTAAGGGTTTGGTTATATTTAGTATTAATAATATTACATAAATTGTAATGTAAATTTGTAAAGTCAAGTTATTTATATATTCATATAAATTTAATATATAAAAGTTATGTATAAGTTTATAATATATATTTAATACTTTATCAATTTATAAAAGTTATATTATATAATTAAAAATTATATTATTGAAAATAAAATTTGGGTAATTATATATATATATATTTGAATTTCATGACGAATTTAATCAAAAAAATTTACTCAGCGATTTTTTTTCGAATTTCTTTCATGTCGAATTTGAACACGAACTCAAACCAGGTGACTTAGAATATAACTATTTTCTAACTACCACAGTCAAAATATAATAAAAAAGCTAAAGACACAGGCTTAAAATAGACTAAAAACACTAAAGGCTGAATGAAGGGCTGGATAACAGACTGGAAGGTAGGTCTGAACGACAGGTGGAATAGGTTGTCTGAATGACAGTCTGTATACATAAAACACTAGAATTTTAAGAAATGGTTAACCTAAATGATTTTGAGATCAACTGATTCATGCACATGATAACAAAATGCATAAGAAATGATAAGCAACCCTACTTAATGATAAAATTCAACAGTAAAGTAACTTAAACTAATTCGTAATTCTAAAGACATCATTATCTATTGCATTTTTCAACAAATTGAAATATAACCAAATGAATTTATAACAAAACAAAAGTAAATAAAACTGAATCTACTATAAAACGATAACTTATACTAATCTATAGTTATAAAAAGAAACTGCTTCCTATCATAAAATAAAACAAACTTAAATGGGATTGAACTAAATCTAAAACTTAGATAAAAGTTGACAGAATCAAACCTAACTACAACAAAACTAAACCTACAGAATTATACTAACTAAATTCTATTTAATTGTAACAATGAAACCAAACATAAGGCTGAAAGGAAAGCTGGAAAGTAAACTGGAAACAAATCTATGTGCGAAACCAGTTAATCAACTCTGGAAATGAAGCTACATTAACAACACGGCATTATAATGTGATCTATGCTACCAGAAACAATGACATAAACGATTACAGTAATTAAGTTGGAAATGAAACTATACTAGTTACAGGAAGGAGATAAAGAAAATACACATAAGACAGAAACTGCTAGTTGATGAGGGGCCCTCTCAACAATCAGGGTGGAAACTTGCTAAATGCTTACTCAAACACGATCATATACATCATGAACATAACTTTTATTAAAGTGCAGAACAGTATTACAGAGTTTCTCAAATTGACTGATTACATATGAAAATTCGCTAACTAAGCACTCGTGTGGAGGGTGCTATATATATTGTTTACAGAGGTGAGCAGGTCGACCTCTCTCTAAATTTAGTCAACCATTACTGCAATCAATTTTTCACATGCTAACACATAGCGTTCCTCCTTCTCCTTCGTGCATTGATTCTCCAACGTGCGTGATGTGGCATGAAGGTTCTCCTTGGTGTGGACTGGTGGCATGGTGTCGAGTAGAGGAGCATGTTGGTGATTCTTCTAGAATGAATATTGTGATACCACCTAGACGCATGGACAATAGGCAGTCTGCAGACTGTTCCATGCTTTAACGTTTGGGAATCTATCATCAACAGCGCACTGTTGGCTCAGCGGGCTGAACAGTGAGCTGGATATGCTCTACGCATATCTAGGGTGGATGCATTGTTTGTTCGTTGGCTCGTTGAAGACTATGGTCTGCAATAACGATTTCATACATTAACATATCTTTGAATATCATCAATTTAACTAATAAAATCATGAAATAATAGAAACAAACCATAATTTGCATAAATCCGAAATATAGTCATACCTGGGTCTGAATAGTGAGCTGCATGACAAAAAATATGCCAAAAGGTGACAAAACATATGTCAAAAATGTAAATTAACAGCCAAAAATGATGACAAAACTAGGATCAACAGTCTTCAACCAACAATAAATACTGTCAGGGAGATTGGACATTGAATGTATGTGCTAACATAGGCTAGCAATAAATACTGTCAGGGGGATTGGACATTGAATGTTTTCATCATTGGAGCTTGTGGATGCCATGGACATCTATATCTCATGCAATGAATGGGTGTGAATGGGTGTGGAACCTAACAGGCTTGCCTTAAAGGTGAGTATTTCTGGTGAATAAGGCTTTCTGCTAAGCCATATGCATTGGAGATTGACCAACAACATCATTAATGGATGCTATCTCTTTGGTGCAACATATCCTCTCCTTCTTAAACATGATTAGACATCTGAAACATCTAGGGAGGTTTCACATGTTCATTAAATGGTAGAAGCCAATCCTAAAAAGTGACGAGACATCTAAAAAAATTAGGGTGGTTTTATTACAAACACTTGCAAGGGTTAAATTTGATGGGCACCCTTACCCATCGACCAAATTTTTTTTTGACGGTTTTGTTTATAAAACTTCCCTTCTTAGAATAGTTAATAATTTTTTTACCCAACAAAACAAAAGAAGCTATGATTATATAAATTTATGATGGAACCACTTACCCATTTGTCCACAGTGACAATTGTATTGAGAAGTGGGAAACTGAAGAGATAACCTCTAAGTTCTTAGTACATTATTTTGTGCATTCGTTAGGACCAATTACTAGTGCCTAGTATACACACAAGAAGACCAAGAAGCATAAAAAGGACTTCTCCTTCCTCCATTAGTCACTATCTTTCTATTTAAAGCGATTTCTCCAATGCCTAGCTTAGCGGCATAGGGAATTCACCTTGTTGACCAATATCTTATCACGTTCATTCATAAAGGGGTTTTTTCAATTGTGAAAAATAAGGTAAATATATTGTAGGTATTGGGGGGAGAGGAGTAGGGTATGGGGCTTTTATACACATTGGGGGGTAATAAAATGGGGTATCTTGAAAAAATAGGGAATATATTGTAAACATAGGTTTCTTTTAATTGGATATATGTATTGGGAGAGGATATCAACTAAAGTATTTTGGTATGTATTTAACAATATCTAGTGAAATTAGGGGTATTCTTTAAAATCCCATGAATGAAGGAGATATGAAATAGTTTCACTATGTGAAGACCCCGTGCTTAGCGGGTTCAACTATGTGTTTTTTGCACTCAGACTCAATAGACTATTTAAACTATTGGCTGCCTTTGGTTTTGATTTGGTAGTGTGACAAAGTCAACATATATGTTTGAATTCACAATGGATTTAATAAATCTCATTGAGAATATATTGAATATACGCACTTGGTCCAAACCCAATCGTGTTCATACAAATACTAGAAATATAAAATATTGGAATTAAAGATTTGGAACTTGCAATTTGACAATCTAAATTGCATTATCGCAACTAGAATGTGCTTTTGCATTTTGATGTGAAAGTTGGAACTTATCCATAATTTTGGCATCTTCGATCTTCAAGAGATCAAGGGAGATTCATTTATGATCTACCAAAAGGTTAATCCAGCAACCCCAGCTTCATCTCCAACGCACAACATCCCCAACTTCATCTCTAACTCACCTCACATCTAGACCGATGTTTGAGAATATGTTTGCACAAAGATGTACAGCTGATGCGCCATTTCAAACCACTCAGTAAACATGTAGTTCATGTGGGTTGCATTTTTTACCTTTGAAACCATCAAGCCAAACCTTAAATATAGGTCCATATCTATCCATTCACAAATACCCACATAAAAAAACACCAAAATAATTAATCAAACAATGACTATACAATCCCAAATATGCATGAAGATGAAATTACCATCCTGGATTTATTAAACATAAAAATGGATAAAAAAAATATGAAGTTAGATGGAAATACAACAGGAGATAAATCATAATTTTAATGTAAAATAATGATGAAACAATTTTAAGAACCCATTTTGTCTTAACTTGATGTTTAGTATTCTACAACATCTTTATCTAACATCAAGTTACATGTTAAACTTGGATTTAGATGTGGTTCTATGCTAGTGTTAATAAAAATAATATAGTTCAAATTAAAAGGCTAAAGCACGAAGTTTGTACTTGGCGAGAAGTTCTTGCAAGTGTCCCCAATAGAACCGATTGTATTGTAGCTCAAGGCAGTTCCAAGGAGATAGATAAACATCTAAGTCCAACCCTACAACTTGGGATTCCTTTGCCAAATCCTTGACAAGCCTCCTTACCTTCTTCCCATGTATCTAACAAAATTATTGGTGTAAGTTGTTTCCAGAAGCATAAGCAATCAAGGTGCTTGGCCATTAGGATCACTAGATCGAATCCAACCTCCTTTGCTACCACGCCACATTGAAGCATCAAGGTCTTTGGAATCAAACAACCACAGATCCTCCTTCCCATCTCCCCATTCTCTGTTAGTATATGTGTTCATGCCGATATTAAAGAACATTGTCATCTCACATTGCTTAGTGCTTCCATTTGAGCTCCTTAGCATTGTGAATAGGGAAAACTAGTGGAGGGATAGCCCGAGATGAAGAAACAGGGGAAGAACGCAATTTGCATTTGAGTGGTGAGGCCTATGAGGTTAATTGGTATTTCCAACATGCCAAAGGTGGGCCAAGCAAACAATGACAAGAAAGGAGTTCATGAATTCAAAGTCACAGACCACATTATAGGATTCCATACCCAAAAATCACACGTGATTAGACGTTTGGACACTCAACTGGATATTTCGGAAATTTGTTGTGAGAAAAACGTTTCTCATACAAATGCAAAATCAACATCCAACTGTCACGATACCATGGTATCCAATGTGGCCTTTAAGAAGAGCATAATTGGATCATTTTCACATTAATGTTCATCAATGTTCATCCAACTAGCTCCACAACCAAAGATCACTACATTAATGGAAATCCAATTAACTCCCCAAATCCATCACAACCAAATAAATACGGGAAATTTCTAAGTATACTTGTCAATTTGAAGACTCCATAAATTATTTGAACTACGCATCTAATGTGTTTATTCCATGCCAACCTGTATTTTACAAGTAAAAAAAGAAAAAAACATCCACAAGAACATCAATGTTAACCCATACACGTGCATGTTCATTAAATGGTAGATGCCACATCTAAAAGATCTAAGGCTGCTCCATTATGAAATCCTACATATTCATTAAATGGTCGATGACATGGCAAGGTTCACCTTGGGAAAATTATAACCAAAACCATGTACCAAACTAAGTGAAAACAGGAAAAAAATAGCCAATATAATGTAAAAAAAAATTGCGTATTATCTCTTGCTATAAATTAACACTTTTTCTAAAGAACTAAACTTAACAAAAACAAATAAATTTAAATATTATAACAACATGAATTAATAGTCAAATCACCCAATTGCATTGCTTAGAGATCCACTTGAAACCAAACAAAACAACAACAATTAATTTGATAATCGAAAATACATGTGTAGAAACTAATATATAATATAAAATGTGTTTAAAATGTAATATAAAATGTGTTTAAAAGACATTTAAAAACTTATATAACATTCAAAATAGAAATATAAAAAATTAATTTAAAAAATAAAGTATTATAAATAAAAATAAAGTTAATATTTTTTATGCTATTTAAAATAGAAATATGAAAATTAATTTGTAAATATATATTATAAAATTATGTGACAATGAGAGGAAGTGGATGATAGGAAATAGATATTTAAAAAACAAAACTTTATCATTTAATAAAAATAAACATTATAAAGATTTCAAGAATCACAACACCACGGCATGATCCATATAAATATCAAAAATATGTTCAACCATAATTAATTACGTTATTTAATAAAAATAAACATTATAAAGATTTACATCACAACATAATCAAACGATAATTAATTACGTTTGAAAAACATAAAAACTTAAAACTGCGAGCAAATGTCTGAAATGTAAACTATGAAATGGATTTGTTCGGGCATCCTGTACCCAAAAATAAAAACCAAAAACGAACCACTTTACAATAACATATTCTATCGTTTTATTCAACTTTTAACATACATCTCGGCTCTCCTAAAATGTGACAGTTTTGGTAACAGCTTGAGGCACTCTTCTTCAGTGCACTCTTTTTTCCATTCCTTTACACATCGAGGTATTTGGATTTCGAAGGTTTGAAGAGCAGGAAAGCAACCCAAAGCAAGGATTTCGCCTCCACCACTATATGTGCTTATGTCTAACTTTAACATTCGAAGGTTACAAAGCGGAGAGAATAGACATGGAGGTATCTCATCTCTTGCTGACGCCTCCATATCAAAGAAATAACTAGTCATCTTGTTGCCCTCAAGAAAACTTTCCATCAAAAGCATAAATTAATCATTTAATTGCAGTAAGACTCTGTAAAATCATACAAGAAACATCAGGAACTTGGCGTGCTTGAACTCCATACAAAGACATCCAGATAGCAGAAAATGATTGCGTATCAAGTTCAACAGTAGAAACAATGGAACGATGAAATCAATATACATGGAAAAGTAAAGGTGAAAGGCCTTCAGATCTAAAGAATGCATTAGCAGAAGGTTGGAGAGAATAGCAATCTCCAGAGCATTGACCTCGTTATAATCGAAAAGGACGAGATCGCGAGAGATAGTGAGTTGGGAAATTTTGATGCAGAAAAACCTCAATCTCTGACAAAGAACAGAGCAACTGACTGCCTGTCCAATTGGGAGCTTAGAAAGGATAGAGCATACGAACTCATCTGAAAGCCTAGAAGCCCCTACTAATAAATCCCATTGATGGCAGATTGATATGCCCCATATAAGCCGCCCATTATTTCCCTTTACGTTTCTCACCCTGAGTAAAGAAACAAACCGATTTGCTATGAAAACACAACGATAGGAGAACTGACCTAGGCAACCCTTTGACGCCATTGGTCAGTTAGACCGCAACTCAGGCATGGCAATTCCAGTTACAATTAGTAATTAAGCGCGAGCATGATCCCATTTTTCTGAAACAGACAACACAACTAGGAGCACACACAGAATTGTAGAGAAATATTCATGGGAACGACAACCCCACCAAATATTTTGAAATGGAGTCGAGGCAAATGTATAAAAAAAATTTAATTTGAATTTGAATTGAAATTGAGGCATTGCAAACAACTGTCCCATCACACAGTGCTGCGAAGTCAGCGATCTTCCAAATCAGACAAACGGCAGAGGCCTTTAATGAATGGCTTGAAAGATGTTGGAATCCGCGATCTGAAAACACAATGCCGGAAAAGGACCTTACCAATATCATGGATGTATCATATACATCACCATAGTTTATGCCATGGAGTGTGATGCATTTCTGACAGTGGACGGACTCGTCTTAAAGACGACTCTGTCCAGTAAATAAGGGAGTAGGCTAACTCGGGAGCAATCTTCCCTCACGAGTGTACTTACTCCGGCAGGTCCTGGCGCCGGTTGGCATCCCGTGCATAATAGTCCATCCCGTGCATCATGGCATCCATCCACATGCTCCTACATGCTGCATCCTCCATCCAGCACGCATCCACATGGAGTAGGATCCACGTCACATCCTCCTACGATCCCTGCGATCTCTCTGCCGTCGTCCAGCATCTCCCCAGCCTCAATAATCGTCGTTTCATTTATTTCAGTGGTTGGGGTTGTGATTTCCAGCATTAATGCAGAGGGAATTCAGCGGGAAGGAGCATTTGAACGCAGGGAACAATCAGAAGTAGGGTTGGATTCAGATATCGAATGAACATTCTAAATATATCTATCACTGGTGTGAAGTAAGCAGCACACTGTGGATTCCCCAAAATTGTGGATGGATACGCATATACTTTGTTTTGGAAAGTTGTGATCGTCCCTACAATTAGAGAGAGGAGCAAAATTGGAAATTACGAGAGAGCAAACTTAAATCGGAATTGGATTCACGCGCTCTTGGATTGGATTTACGAGAGAGAGGAGCAAAATTGGAAATTATGAGAGAGCAAACTTAAATCTCCAACTTGCATTGCATTTTGCAGCACCGAGCCGACGTATCCCTTCCTGCAGAGGATCCCTTCCTGCAGCACCGATCCGATATATCCCTGCCTGCAGTTCGTGAATACAACCTCCAGCTGAGTACTGAGCCTGAGTCTCAACATAGAGTTAAAGACTTATCGTTACTGCAAAATATATCATCCAGTAATAATTCCTGCAGCATCGAGCTAGCATATCTACATGCACTCAAGGCAGTTCTGCCTGCAGTTCGTGAATACAACCTCTAGCTGAGTATCGAGCCAGTTGAAGCGTTGAGCAGCTGAAGGGTACCGAGCCAGCTGAAGCGTTGAGCAGTTGAAGGGTTGAGCTGGAGCGGCTGAAGCTTTAAGCTGGAGATTAAGGCGACCAGGTTCTACAGAGTTAGGAATCCCGGTGCTTTAGGTAGTCCTATGCTTCAGGCACTTATTAGAGCTTTGGCTGTTTACTTTACTTGCATTATTTTTAGGTATGACGCTTGTTCGTGCTTTCGGATAATGGGTAATTTATAGGTATGACAACTTCGCTTTCCTTCATCAAACTCTACTAATTCATTGAACCTGCATACACACATCACAGCATATAAAATACAAATTCTATATTCTTAGACTTCAATAAAGGGACTTCTGGTTATCTAATGTGTGCACTTGAGTACCATGATCAGTCATCTTTAAATCACTAGAATTTTCCACTTTTCCATCTGATTGACGCAAATGCTCCTCGGATTTCTTTGAATCGATCTGAGCCCCAACACGTGGTAGTGGCTGCTGTTTAGCATGAAGCCTTGATTTTTTGTCCCGAATAGCTTTTTCACGGTCTTCATAATACTCAAAATCATCAAGTATTGATGTTTTTTGTTGAGTAGGTTTTGAAAATTTTCAGCATCTCCATACCCTGTACATGTTTAATCTGCAGATACAGGAAAACTCATCCTATTTTATAAGTACATACACAATAGTTGCTTTCAAATGGAAATTGAATATACAAAACAGGCAACTGGGAAAATAGATCATTTGTAAAAAAATATAAATGGGGCAAAAGTCAATGGATGATATTGGACAGGCAACTAGGAAAATAGATCATTTGTAAATGGGGCAAAAGTCAATGGATGATATTGGACAGGCAACTAGGAAAATAGATCATTTGTAAATGGGGCAAAAGTAAATGGATGATATTGGACATACAATAAGGATCCTTCTAGGAGAAATTAATAAACTGTGATATGTAAGAAAGAATGTTGACAAATGCCAGGAAATCTCGAACATCATGATATGCCCCATCTAATCTTTTATTACCATTGGGGGTGCTTGACCATACTCTGTATTTAATACTCTTGTGGACATCATCCTCACTATAAGATTTTATTACAAAAAATCTGGCATGATCATAACTGGTAGGAAAATCAGCACGGTTATACTCATCTATCACACTAGCAGGATAATAACCTTCATTATTTCCGACCACTTGCTCTGTTCCAGTATTTGGGATACCTGTTGGAGATATCCACTGGTTCTTAAACCTATTAATCCGAGGACCCCAATTCTGTTCACTTAACACATCTAAACTGCTATTACCATTAATTGGGGATATGTTGACTTGTATAGTTTGCTTCAGTTTCTCAATGCCTATGTGTCCAGGCCCAGAAAAGTTAAAATCTGTAGAATTGTTAACTAGTGGTACATGCACCTTCAATTGATTATAAGGCGGAGATACCTTTCCAGGTGGAATGTAAGCTTTTGTTTGAAGTGGACCTTGAGCGCTAGCATCTTACTGTTGGTTCAGCTATAGACCCTAAATTTTAGAGAACAAATTAGTCAGCGATAATCTATAGAAATAAATAAGGAATATTTAAGATTAAACACCACTAGAAAACACAAAAGACAATCCAATAAAACCTATAACACCCACTATAAACGAGCAACCCCTTACACAAATTGTCTATAACCATTTCACACAACACTAGTCAGGATACTTGTTTACTATTGAAATTTGAAACACACTCTACTTTAGAGAAATTAGCAGGGAAAGCACTGCTTTCATCATTTAACAGAATTGCAGTAAAGGAATAAATCAGACACCACCATTTGGTATTAAATTTTCAGTTTGTAACTCAGAACTCTGAAACAGAATTCAGAATATTATTTTTTGTATTTCAATGTGGTAAGACATTGGGTTTTAGTCTACCATCTATTCTATACATCAACTATTTTTTGCAGTGTCTTCAAGAAGTTTATTCTAGCCTAGCCTACATAAGCTGAAGATCTATATTTATCTTCAGTCTCCAATTTTGAGGCAAATATGTATACTAAATATATCTTGATGGCTAACACAAGAAGAGGCACGGTTTGAGGAAGCCATTGTATTGGGTAGTACAAAGACAGCCACATCTATCATCAACAAGTGTATTCACCCCAACACCACAGTCAATAGCCAAGGTTTTTCAAAGCCTTAGCTGAAACGAAGTATTCATCCCTAATGAATTGAACAAGGTATTTACCCTCTTAGCTACATGCCACCTTTCAAATCCTGGAACAGAGACTCGCCTAACTGTTCATTAGCTAAGGGTTTGATTAGAAAAATGGAGGGCAGACTTCACTTGTGTCTGTGCATCAATTTCCATGGTGTAATAATTTTAAAAGAAAGAAAGAAAATTTTATGAACAGGACAAATTGGAGCTTGTTGTCCTATGTTCTTTGCAAATCCCACAAGATTTACAAGAAAGAAATGCAAGCAGAATTCATTTAAGAAGTTCCAGATAAAGCTCACTACCCAGTTTAGATATTTATGCAATTCAAAATCAAGCAACATCACAACAAGCTTATAGAGTTTACCATCCAACCACTCTCTGTATCTAACGTTTGCCACATCACGGATTGGGTGATAAAAAAAGGGTCATAATTTGACTCTGTTATTACAGCAAGAGCCATGTGATCCACTAAACAAAATTCATGACTATGGGACTCCCCTTTAATGTTTAATGTTTAATGTAGCAATAGCGGGATGATAAGGACATGTCTTGTGATGGCAGACCATTCTGTTTTTTTTAATAGTGCTATGACCACTGATGATCACTCTGCGAAAGCCATGGCTGACATGATTGCTTCTTGCACGCTGTCGGGCTCCAAGGATTGTTACTTCTGGGCAACTTACAGTAGTCCAAACCAAGCTCCTGATGGCGAGGAATACAGTCGATAACATCTCCATCCGAGCTCTACAACGAACAGAAATTCAGACCTCTTTTATTCATCCATTCCTCTATTTCCGTGAGAGTTCTTCTGTAATTTTGCTTTTAATGGCGGGCTTGTTAATGGCCCTCAAATTTTATTCATTGCTCTGCAACGAACAGAAATTCAGACCCCTTTTATTCAGCCATTCCTCTATTGCCGTGAGAGTTCTTCTGTAATTAAGCTTTTAATGGCGGGCTTGTTAATGGCCCTCAAATTGTATTCATTGTTTACTAATATAAACTATTATTTTATTGTATTCAAAGATGAATGGTATAGTTTTGGTGGATGACATTGATGTTTATATATATATATATAATTCAAGAATGAAATTAAACATGCTTTACTAGTTTCTACTTTCTAGAGGTTTAAAAATAACTGTTGATAAACTTGCTTATCCTTTTTTTTGTTATGAAGTAATTGATAAATATGTTTTTGTTTATTTCTTATGATAATTTGAAGTGATTTTTAACCTTATAGTTATTTACATATTTATTTATAGGCATTTGAGAAAATGGAGGAATTTGAGAAAATGGAGGAAAATAAACATGAATGGGATGTCGTTATGAAAGGCACTAAACATGTTTTTTACTGTTTAATTGGTGATTGTCGCGGCACATTTACTCGGTCAAAATTATGTGGCCTCAATCACCATCGGACTGTCATACATAATCTTCCTCCGATTCCCAAATGGCCAAGAGGGAGACAAAGAAATGAAAATGCTAAACGCAATACAAAAACACCTAGTAAGATCCAAAGACAGAACCAAAAGTTACAATACGATCTAGATGCAAGGTTGTGTCGTGCACGCAAGCAAGCATATACAAGATTTGTTCGTGAAGAAATTATTTCTGCTGTAAGTATTTATTAGCATTTTTATGTGTGTGTGTGTTTTAATAACATGAATTTATTACTAAATTTATTGATTTTGTTGTAAGTATTTATTGGCATTTTTATGTGTGTGTGTGTGTTTTAATAACATGAATGTTACTAAATTTATTGATTTTGTTGTTTGCAGTCAGTTGCTACGGTTGATGAGCTAAATGATGCCTCAAGACATAAAATTAGTGAAAAAATGCATTGTTGGGATCAAAGCTTACCTCGTAGGCGTACAGACACAGCAAAGCGCATAGAAACTGCTTTGCAACAAAAAGGAACAGTAGGGATTTTTAATGACATGGAAGAAGAAGAGCTAAATGGGCATAGTCCTATCATAAACTCTGGGGAAACTAGTATCAACAATGAGTACACAGTTCAGTCTTTTTTCTTTTTTGCATGCATTTACTTTGAAGACATTTAAGATAGATGATATAAATATATTTATTATTAGTTTTATACTAATTTCCCATTGTTATTGATATGCATAGCCTAATCAACAAAATTCTATGGAGAGATCTCCATACAGTAACAAGTTGGAAACCCAAGAAACAAGTTGTGAACCATTGCGGCGTTCACCTAGATTTCAAGGGCTATTGGGGGAAGTATGTTTGGTTTCCATACTTATCTACATCACAACAACATTAGCATATCAATTTTTATATTAGAACTTCTATAATGATAAGAGGAAAACTAGATTTTTAATTTTCTAACTTCTTTTTATTATTGTTCATTATATGGAGTTATTTTTTATTTATTTATACATTATTTCTTATTTATGGTGCTTTTGAAGCCATTACAATCATTTGAAACCTCAAAACATGGTTATAGTTTTGGGAAGAATGTAAATGAAATTGATCAAGTATGTTTTTTTTTTGTTTTTTTTTATAGTTATTAACTTTTATATTTAATTTGGTTTGAGTTGCATACTTATATATATTTATGATGTTCTATCTAGAATCAAGAATATACATCTCCCCAAAGCCCTTTGCATAATATGGATGGTGAGCATGGGACACCTTTATTAGAAAACCATGAAAAAGCACATTCTCTTCAACCATTACGACTTTCTCCTAGATTTCAAGGAAATTTAGGAGAGGTAAGTTCTATACCCTATACCATGTCTCATAATAACATTAATATATAATTGATATTCTTTAGGATCTCTAGTTTTTCAATGCATTTAGTCTCCATATTTTCATTATATTATACCAATATTCATATTTATTGACTATGTTGTAACTTTTTGCAGAAGCCAAAAATGGAGAATAATTATGGTACGGTGAAAAGAACAAAAAATACACCAAAAGACTTGAAAGCATGTGGATTCAAGTCTCGAAAACAATACATCGAGCATATATGCTCGACAAGTATTGCTGCCACTAAACCTACTAGATTTGCTACTTTGAAGTCTAAAACAATGCACCATGTTTAGGTAATTTGGCTAAAAGTTAAAGGCTTTAATTAATGTTCTGTATAAATGTGGGTTTCCCCGTTTTGTAATGAATATTATCTTTTTGAATGATAGACTAAATTTATTCTCAATAGAGAATGGTGGATTAAAGACTTGTGCTTTTATCACATTGAAAATTGCATGTGCATTTCATCTTGTCATCTTATGAATAATACTATTTAAAAGAGTTGCATATGAAGTTTACAATTTAATAAAAATGTGGAAAATGAAATTTTATAATATTAATAACATATAATAAAATTAAAACAATTATATAATCTAATAATTATCAAAATTAATGTTATAAATTAAATTAAATTTTCAATTATTTTGAATTCTAAAGTGTTTAATAGCTTAAATTTATTATTAACAATTTGATGCAATGTTGAGAGTATAATGTGCTTTCAAATTTGTGAATGTAATTGACAAATATAAGAAGCTCACATGTAACTTTATCAATAAAGAATAATTATTGTGGAACATCCATACTCAATATTTTAAATATAAAAATTCTTTACTAAAACTTATTAAAGAAAAATTTGCAAAGAAATAGAGATTCAAAAAAATATATCAAAGAAAAATTTGAAAAGAAATAGAGATTCAAAAAAATATATCAAAGAAAAATTTGCAAAGAAATAGAGATTCAAAATGGCTTTAGGAATCTTTGTCTAAGATAGCAAGAAAACATGAATGTTTCCAAGACTTATTTAGCCAAAATAAAGCGATCTCCCAAGTTAACAATCTATGGCACCAATTGGAAATTTCTTTTTCCACCTTTTGAAGAAGCCAAATCCAATCATTGAATGAATAACAATTTGAATTAAGAAAAAACCCAAATACTTAAAACACTAATATATTCAAATGAATTAGTGTAATCTAAATATTTTAGGTATGTTGTATATTGAATGCATGTCTTATGAATATTAATATTTAAGGTTTAGTTATCATTGTGCGAAATGTTGCAAGTGAGAGAGTTTGTGAGGAAAACTTATTTTTGTTAAGGGTGATGTAGGTGAGAGAATTTGTGATAATTTTTTGTGTTAGAGGTGAAAGTAACATAAAAAGACCTACAAATATAATAACTAAAATACATGATGAGATAGAAGTTTTACAAAATATATCTAGAGAGATTTGAAAATAAACTAGAAATCAAAGAAATAAATTGCATTATAGATTAGTTTATATAATTCAATGCAATTTATTAGTTAAAAAATAAATGTGTGTATAATGATTATGATATATGAAATAATAATACCATCCCAACATAGAGTTTGATTTTTAAAATGGTTTCATTCTTAATTCCACATTAATTCTTTCATTAAACTAAATGAAAGTGAGAAATGCTATATAAGATTAATATCCATAAAGGAGAACATTTTGTATTGTTTTTAGTAGTTTTATTGTACTATATGTATGACAAAAGATTTTAATATATCATAATTGTATTCTAGGTTAACAAATATCATAATTGTATTATCAAAATTACTATATACAAAATTAATTTAACATTAAATCAATGCAAACCACACCCTTAAGTCAACATTAATAAGTGCAAATCACATCCTTAAGTCAAAAGGACTTATGAGCCCTATGCAAGGATTATAGTCCTAGAAGAAACTCAATGTTGGATTCCTTACTTTTAAATTTAAAAAAGTCAATATTTTTTAGTATATAATGTACAATAGATGAACTCCAAAACTACTAACTACAAATATCTTCTTTTCTACTAATGAAATATGAGATAAATAAATAAAAGAAACCAAAAATAAATATTTCAAAACAAAAACATGACAAAGTATATATCAAAATTATGTATAATTGAATATGTAAACATTATAATAATAATTTAATTTAAAAAAACTAATTAATTTGGTTAAGTTTCTTACATCCTCATTTATATATACTATGTAAGTCAATTTTACTTACTTTATAAGTTAATTTTATTTAATTTATAAATATATTTCATCACTAGGTAATTCATAAGTCAATTTAACCACTAGGCCCATTACACATGTAACAACATAAAATATCCTACCAAATCAAGCCTAGGATACCATTAGAATTTTTAAGAATTCCTTAAAGTCTCTTGAAAATTATGTCCTTGGATTTGTTTTCTGAGAAATCTTTTCTTGATAATTATGGTTTTGGATTCTTTTATATGAAAATCTCATGAAAATTATGCCATTGGATTTTTTTTGAGAAATCTCTTAAAAATATGTGAAAATTTCCTTGAAACATCTCACAGAGTTTTGAGAATATCTTCGAAAGCCTTTGTATTTGCCAAAGAATACTTATGAATATTCAACAATATAGTTTTGAGAATATATTCAAAAGCCTTTGTATTTGCCAAAGAATACTTAGGAATATTCAACAATATTTAATAATAAGAATACTTAAGAATATTCAACAATATTTAATATAAATCATATTTAGGAATATTCAATAATATTTAATAATATAATATATCAGAACTTCATTGAAATCATTAATGCGTACAATAATAATAACTAAAAACTATGATTATAAATATAACCTTGTTCAAATAAAAAAATATTTATTTTTTAATATAAGTGAAAAATATATACGAGAGTTAGGGGAGCTTTCTCTCGTAGGGGAGTGGAGTGGAGCAGCGAATATGGACATGGGTTACAGGATTTGATACCACTGATATTAACTAGTTCTTGAGGGAGTGTTTGTGGTTGTATGTCATCGATTGATACTTCTGGGGAATGGTTGTTTGTGACTGTTGTCATTGCTATGTTTCTTTCTCGGTAGAATGGTTGTTTTCTTACGACGTTCTGATTTTCTGTGTATCTGTTTCGCCCACTTCTAACACTTGACACTGGTCTCCACTTTGTTGTGCTACTGTCTTGGGTTCTTTTTGTATTTGTTTTTGGCTCTAGCTTACATGATTGGGCTACCTTTGATGGTTACCAGACTTTGTTTTTTACTAGGCTTTCACTGATGTACTTCTGGTTGTCATTGATGTTTAGATTTATTGACTTAGGACTACTTAGTGTTTGGCTATCCGAGTACTAGGATGCTTGGACATTCATTGGTACTGGTCCGATGTCTGTTTTAGTCTCATCCGAAGACACAGGTGGTGGTGGAGGTCACTCCTGCTCAACTTGTACATGACTGTGTACACATCGGAATTTCTACTCTTTTGGGTAAGATTTTAACATTTGATTCTATCAAATCTGCTATTTCGGCTAAAGAACTCGGTTTCCTCATGGAATTATCAGACTTGGATATCATACTACTGTAGAGGGGAGCCCCCCTGACCCACCCCTATCATCTGACTCTGTCTTGCTGATTGATTATCCCTTACCTTCTGACTCTCCTATACCTTCAGAGTCCCCTCTATCTATTGATCCCACAATTATTATTTCGGGGAATACTCCACCTACTGAACTGAAGTCCTCCACTATCCATATATGTGCATTCTGCCTTCCGTATATGCGCATATACGGAAGCCAAAATGCACATACGCGAAAGGCAAAATGCGCATATACGAAAGAGAGCTTCCGTATATGCGCATTTTGGCTCTCGTAAATGCGCATATACGGAAGCCAAAATGCACATATACGGAATCTCTCTTCTGTATATGTGCAATCTGCCTTCCGTATATGCGCATACACGGAAGGCAGAATGCGCATATACAAAAGAGAGATTCCGTATATGCATGCTCTCTTTTGTATATGTGAAGCCAACATGCGCATATACGGAAGAGAGCTTCCGTATATGCGCGCACTCTTCTGTATATGCGCATGTTGGCTTCCGTATATGCGCATATATGGAAGGCGGAATGTGCATATACAGAAGAGTGCTTCCATATATGTGCATTTTGGCTTCCGTATATGTGCATTTACGAGAGCCACAATGCGCATGTACAAAAGCTCTCCGAAAGAATAATGGTGGGATCAATAGATAGAGGGGACTCCGAAGGTATAGGAGAGTCAGAAGGTAAGGGATAGGGGTGGGTCAGGGCCCCCCCCCCCCTCTACAGTAGGATGATATATGGAAGCTCTCTTCCAATGCGCATATACGGAAGCTCTCTTCCATATATGCGCATTCTTCCTTCTGTATATGCGCATATACGGAAGCCAACCTGCACATATACGTCAGAGTGCTTCCGTATATGCGCATGTTGGCTTCGCATATATGAAAGGGAGCGCACATATACGGAAGCTCTCTTCCGTATATGCGCATTTTGGCTCTTCCGTATATGTGCATTTACGAGAGCCAAAATGCGCATATATGGAAGAGAGCTTCTATATATGCGCTATCTGCCTTTCGTATATGCGCATTCTGCGGAAGGTAGAATGTGCATATACAGAAGAGAGCTTCCATGTATGCGCATATACGGAAGAGTGCGTGCATATACGGAAGCTCTCTTTTGTATTATGCACGCCCTTTTGAGCTTCCGTATATGCGTGCTCTCTTCCATATATGCACATGTTGGCTTCCGTATATGCGCATTTACGGAATCCAGAATGCGCATAAGAGTGCGTGCATATACAGAAGAGAGCTTCCGTATATGCATGCTCTCTTCCATATATGCGTGCTCTCTTCTGTATATGCGCATTTATGAAAGGCGGAATGCGCATATATGGAAGCTCTCTTCCGTATATGCACGCACTCTTCCGTATATGGAAGCTACCTTCCATATATGCGCATTCTACCTTCCGCGTATGCACATATACGGAAGGAAGAATGTGCATATACGGAAGCTCTCTTCCGTATATGCACGCTTCCTTTCGTATATGCGAAGCCAACATGCGCATATACGGAAGCTCTTCCGTATATGCGTTCTCTTCCGTATATGTGCAAGTTGGCTTCCATATACGTGCGCTCCCTTCCATATATGCGAAGCCAACATGCGCATATACGGAAGAGAGTACGGACTCTTCGTACACCGTATATGCACGCGCTCTTATGTGCATTCTTCCTTCTGTTTTGTACATGCGCATATACGGAAGCCAACATGCGCATATACAAAAGAGAGCGTCTGTATATGCTCATGTTGTCTACTGTATATGCACATTTACGGAAGGCGGAATGCGCATATACGGAAGCTTTATTCCATATATGTGCGCACTCTTCCATATATGCGCATGTTGGCTTCCGTATATGCTCATTTACGAAAGGCGGAATGCGCATATACGGAAGCTCTCTTCCATATATGCGCATTGTGCCTTCCGTGTATGCGCATATACGAAAGGTAGAATGCGCATATACGGAAGAGAGCTTCCGTATATGCACATTTTGGTTTCTGTAAATGCGCATATACGGAAGCTCTCTTCCAATGCGCATATACGGAAGCTCTCTTTAGTATATGCGCATTCTGCCTTCCGTATATGCACATACACGGAAGTTAGAATGCGCATATACGGAAGAGAGCACGTATATACGGAAGAGAGCTTCCGTAAATAGGCACGTTGGCTCTCGTAAATGCGCATATACGGAAGCTCTCTTCCGTATATGCACATTCTACCTTCCACGGAATGTGCATATACGGAAGGCAGAAAGTGCATATACGGAAGCTTTCTTCCGTATATGCGCATTCTACCTTTCGTGTATGCGCATATACGGAAGGAAGAATGCACATATACAGAAGAGAGCTTCTTTATATGCGCATTTTGGCTTCCGTATATGCGTATTTTGGCTTCCGTAAATGCGCATATACGGACGCTCTCTTCCGTATATGTGCCTGTTGGCTTCCGTATATGCGCATGTACAAAACAAAAGGCAGAATGCGCATAAGAGCGCGTGCATATACGAAAGAGAGTACGGAGAGTCCGTACTCTCTTCCGTATATGCGCATGTTGGCTTCCCATATACGAAAGGAAGCGTGCATATACGGAAGAGAGCATCCTTATATGCGCATTCTGCCTTCCGTATATGCGCATACGTGAAAGGTAGAATGCGCATATACGGAAGAGAGCTTCCATATATGCGCATTTCGCCTTTCATAAATGCACATATACGGAAGAGAGCGCGCATATATGGAAGAGAGCGTGCATATACGGAAGCTCTCTTCTGTATTATGCACGCTCTTTTGAGCTTCCGTATATGCATGCTCTCTTTCGTATATGCACATGTTGGCTTTCGTATATGCGCATTTACAGAAGCCAGAATGTGCATAAGAGTGCGTGCATATACAGAAGAGAGCTTCCGTATATGCACGCTTTCTTCCATATATGTGCGCTCTCTTCCGTATATGCGCATTTATGAAAGGCGAAATGCGCATATATGGAAGCTCTCTTCCATATATGCGCATTCTACCTTCCACGTATGTGCATATACGGAAGGCAGAATGCGCATATACGGAAGCTCTCTTCCGTATATGCACGCTTCCTTTCGTATATGCGAAGCCAACATGCGCATATATGGAAGCTCTTCTGTATATGCCTTCTCTTCTATATATGTGCAGGTTGGCTTCCATATACGTGCGCTCACTTCCGTATATGCGAAGCCAACATGCGCATATACGGAAGAGAGTATAGATGCATATACGGAAGCTCTTCCGTATATGCGTTCTCTTCTGTATATGTGCAGGTTGGCTTCCATATACGCGTGCTCCCTTCCGTATATGCAAAGCCAACATGTGCATATACGGAAGAGAGTACGGACTCTCCGTACTCTCTTCCGTATATGCACGCGCTCTTATGCGCATTCTGCCTTCTGTTTTGTACATGCGCATATACGGAAGAGAGCGTCCGTATATGCGCATGTTGTCTACTGTATATGCACATTTACGGAAGGCAGAATGCGCATATACGGAAGCTTTCTTCCATATATGCGCACACTCTTCCATATATGCGCATGTTGGCTTCCGTATATGCGCATTTACGGAAGGCGAAATGCACATATACGGAAGCTCTCTTCCGTATATGCGCATTATACCTTCTGTGTATGCGCTTATACGAAAGGCAGAATGCGCATATACGGAAGAGAGCTTCTGTATATGCGCATTTTGGTTTCTGTAAATGCACATATACGGAAGCTCTCTTCCAATGCGCATATACGGAAGCTCTCTTCAGTATATGCGCATTCTGCCTTCCGTATATGCGCATACACGAAATTAGAATGCGCATATACGGAAGAGAGCACATATATACAGAAGAGAGCTTTCGTAAATAGGCACGTTGGCTCTCGTAAATGCGCATATACGGAAGCTCTCTTCCGTATATACACATTCTACCTTCCGCGGAATGCGCATATATGAAAGGCAGAATGCGCATATACGAAAGCTTTCTTCCGTATATGCGCATTCTACCTTTCGTGTATGCACATATATGGAAGGCAGAATGCGCATATATGGAAGAGAGCTTCCGTATATGCGCATTTTGGATTCCGTATATGCATATTTTGGCTTCCGTAAATGCGCATATACGGAAGCTCTCTTCCAATGTGCATATACGGAAGCCAACCTGCACATATACGAAAGAGAGCACACATATACGGAAGAGTGCTTCCATATATGCGCATGTTGGTATGCCAAATTATGCACACCAAGCCTGGTTACCTTTAACATCTATGGTAATTTCCTAAAACATGGAAAACCATGACTTTTAATTCTAATTCAGTCAATTCAATCAATCATTTAAAATCCTTATTGGCAATCCTTGGTAATTTCCTAAAAAAAAACATGGATCTTAATTCTAATTCAGTCAATTCAATCAATTATTTAAAATCCTTATTAGCAAATAATATTTCCAATTGCATGGGAAAGGAACTGGACATAGCATTTATAAAAAGTTGTGCTAAATGGGCATAGAAGGGAAATGAAAATGAAATATTCAATGGAGCTCCTTTCATACCTGGGAAAGCCAAGGCAGTGCACGCTAAGGTACAACCTCAATGTGCAATTAGTTAGTGTGAAAAATATATTTCATAACTACCAACCCGTAAATCATTCATGGAAGCGCTCATAGAAACCCGAATGACGAGCCATACTATTTCATTCCAGCACCCTGCACTTCCGTGGTTAATGCAATTGACGCCACCATCTGCACGCCTCTGATAATACTCTAATCTCTTCGTCTGATTTCTCAGAGAAACATTCTCAATGCACTATGAATTGAACATCCCTCAACCCTTGTGAAAACTAAATACCATGACTGCGGACTCTATTGTTTTTTATCGAGGAAGTAATTTTTGGTATTTCCCCAAAAGATCAATGCATAAAACAATAGTATGCAACCTTATACAATCTGTAAGTGATAATGTTTCAAGTCACAGGAGTATTATCTTCTTCTAGCATTCCCCTTCCACGTGCATGGGTTCTGGGTTCTCTCCGAGATGGCTTAACCTAGGTACTTCCACGTGGCCTTCGGAGCCATCCAACTCCAAGTATCACCTAAGATACCTACATTGCCACAGACCCATTGTTATTTAATAATGTTGGGTTGGTTCTAGTTCTGTCAGAGAGGTGGGTATCCCACCTTCTATTCTTTCAGGAGATTTTAAATTTACATTAATGTAAATGTGCGTGTAGGTATGATGTGTTAAATAATCTAAAAGAAATAATCTCGAACATATTAAGGAAAAAAAACATTATTTATTTATCCATTCTTAGTTAAACTTACCAATTGGTTTCTATAAACTTAGCTGTAAATAAATATTTATGGTAGCCCCAATTCATGATTATGGTAGCCCATTCAGATCAATCATGATAGTAGCTAATTAAATGGATTTTGATTACTATCGGCGTTACCCAGCCGCTCTTTTGCGGTTGTGCTAGATTATATTATTCATAATTTTGAATAAAACAATTCAATATAATAATATGTTTTTATAATTATTATATTTGTTTTATAACATATATCCTAAGATATTTTTATACCATAAAGGCTCCTTTGTAATCTTGGTTTTGATTAAATGGAAACACGACATAACTACTTTTAGAAAAAGATTTCATAGTGATGAAATATGAGATCATAGTGTTTCCTAAAGAATTTTGTGTTACCCCAAACCTTTTAATTATTATCGATCCATTAAAGTATCAACAAACATGAAAGTAGGGTAATACTTTAATAAGACATGTATTAGCGTCACCAATGAAGTAGCGTTTTTTATTTTTTATATTAGAATGGTTTATACTACACAGAAAAAGAATTTTTTTTGGGGTAAGATGTGTTACCTTGTATTATGTGTTAAAAGGACATGTAAATGTGATATTATTATCATTGTTATATTTGTGAGTGTAGGTTTTCATGTAAAGTTTGAGTAAGTTTTACTTGGTTCCTTAAAGATGAATGAAGTGTTTACTCTAAATATTGGTTTCAAAATTTTTCTACAAAATGTATGATAATTTAAATATAATTTTTAGAATTGAGAAAAGTAATTTAATAAATAAAAATATGAAAATTTTGATAAAATATAAAATTAAAAAAAAATATATATATATTTTAAAAAGTGTTTGAATATTCATAAAATTTTAAATTTTCAAAAAGTTTAATTAATTTTTTAATCCATTTCTAACATCTTCAAAATTCTCAAACATTGAAATCTTTTTAAATGGCTATTCTAATAAATATGTGAAAGTTGTTTTTTTAACATAAATATGATTGAAGTTTGTTAAAATTTGGTTGATATTTTTAATGTATGACTATTTTAAAACCTTAAACCAGGTATGTCTAAATATTTGAGAAATTGATTCTATTATATAAAAATTAGATATATTATTAATAATCATCAAATATTTAGACAATTAATTATGAATATACTCTAATTTTAACATGGTGTAATTTGGATGTATTTTTTTTTATAATTTACTAAGTAATATATTTTTTTGTCAAAATGGAGATAGATAGTAAAGAA